>OZ016468.1:6270247-6663547 GCA_963966625.1 Caenorhabditis zanzibari | reverse complement strand
ATGCCTATTTTTGGAATTTCGACCGAGGGTAATGAAAATTGGAATTGGAAACGACGGCGAGCCAACAGAAATATTTTTATGGGAAAATATGAGTCCTTGAAATGGGACGAAGAATGGCGAAGCATTCTTCTTAAAACCGTAAGGCTTGTTGGAACTTCTCAAAACGAGAACTTCTTGAACCTTCTTTCAATTCTAGATGGAAATGTAGACAAATATTTCAAGTTCTCTTTCTAGTTGCCGTGGAAACCAATGTTAGTCAACTTTAACGTCATCTCATATTTGTTATTCATTTCACGCTTCCAAAATAACTGACTTTTCTGATAACATAAAAAGTACGTAATTCTCACAAGGCTTTGAAAAAAAGCGGAAGTTTCAAAGCTTCTGATGAAAAGTGACTAGAAAAGTGCATAAGTACTTATCGAAATGTCAGCTTTTGAAACATAAAAAATGAATCAATGTAAATGTGACAAATGGAGAATTCGGAGAGGAGAAAATTTCATGAATAACAAATCAGTGTCCCGTTTCAAAGCGGACACTGATCATTTGAAAGAGCAAAGAAGACGTAAGCGGGATTTCTGGGGGATGAAATTTACTTTTTACCTTACTATTATATTAGGGTCGGGTAAAAAAAGCCGGCGATTTTGTCCCCTCTAAATTGTGATTTTCAAGTAAAAATTTATATGAAAATAGAGAACTCAATGAGATTTACATAATGGTAGTTAGAATATCAAAATTCCGTAAGAATATTTTCCAAAAAAAGTCGGAAAGCGGCAGGGCCGAAATCTCCGGTCCGGATGCTTGCTTGGAACCACGATTCAAATGAAATGACTTTTAAAGAAAGAGCACTGACGTTTTTTTATAAACGGGGAAGCAACAATGCACCAACTTACTAGACTCATACATCGAAATCAATGCGCCTTTCGTTTATTATTAGAAGACGTGACTCACAAGTCAGAAACATCAAGAAAAAAATGGAATGAGTGGTGGTGGTTGTGTTCCTCTCTTCTCCACCCAATTACACCACCAACCCATCTCATGGGGTCATTCCTCCATATTCCGTGACTCTCTCCAATTTACACACTATTTCGTGTACCCGAGTCAATGTGGTGTGTCGACCACATTGCTATGAGAAGGACCTTTACCAACCCACCCCTCTCTCCACCATAATTATCTGTTCCACATAAGATGGACAGATGGTCGGGGGGTGTCTGTTAGGGGAGGGTTCTACAAAGAAGAACCAAAAAGAAAAGAAGACGTTGGGAGAGATCAGTATCTATATGGACTAAAGTAATCCGATTCAGTTGGGGTGACGCCTACTGGTTGAAGATCTGGAACTCGAGATAAGAGAGGGAGAAAACCTACATTTCGAAATTTATTGGGGGGTGCAACTTATTTCAAAACAAGGATTTAGTCTTTTTCTGATAAACGAAAACGCTCTAAGGTTACTGTACCGCCAGATGTATGCAAACGCGCTCTCCTGATTTGGCCCTTTTTTCCTAACTTTGACGCCTTCTCATTCAAATTCCAGCGTGCTTTTTTGAACATTTTTGCGTCAGAAGCCAAAATAAAACAAAAATTCTTTAAAAATGTGCGGAATTCGGGTCTAAAAAATTAATTTTAGGTCTGGCTTCTCCAGTAAGGCTCAGACCCCTCTGGCTATTGGCATTCTCCTAGACTGTATCAACCTGTGCAGACGTCTGCTGGGTGTATAAAACAGATTGTGTCTTATTTGCACACCCGTCTGAGAATCTCAGACGCAATGACCACTTCTGCCACGTGGCCACTTGACCTCCTTCAGAATGATTCGAATGTGGGAAGAAAGAGTGTCACAGAGCCATTTCCCCAAGTTTTGAACTTTGAATCCATTAACTAATGAGTCCAAAATGTTATTGGTGATCCTTGCCCCCTATATAATCTAAAATATTTACTATGGACCCATCCATCCCTTCTCTAAACATCCCAAATAGCTAACAACATATGTCCAGAGATGCCTATCTGCCTCGCGAGGCTAATCCTTCCCCCCCACCCGTTTGCCGCCCCATTATCGCCTTTTCTCTCTTCCACTCAGGGATCATCACATTCGGAAAAAGGAGGCGCCTCGACCCCCGGAATAGAATTAGAATTTTGTGCGGTGTGTGTATCCGATAGTGCCCTCATTTTTGATGAAAGGCGAAGAGGCAATTATACCACCCGGGACGGGAGGAGAAGAGGGAAAAAAGACGAATGAGGAAAGAGAAAAGTGAAAAGTGAGGAGAAAGGTGTTAATGGAGAATTGGATGACAAGTTGAAATAGGTTAACTCGAGGTAGGGAATAAGGCCAGATGCCTTATAATCTCCAGATTTTTCTTCAGGGGTTCTTGATATCGAAGTGATAGTTCCAGGCTTTTAAGTTTGACATCCAGAATGATACCTTGCGAATTCAGAATTGGCTGAAATTTGGAGGGATGATTACAGAGTATCTCCTTAGACAGGGCTAAAATTTTGGAATCCGCTCGCCACACAGAGTTGAGGTATCTCGGTTCAAAGTTTTAGGACTGATATGCACCAGGGCTGAGGGGCACCGAGTTTCGGCAACGCATTCAAGCGTGAATAACTTTTTCAGGGGGATTTGGTAAAAATATGCTCAACAGAAAAAACGTTCCTTAAAAGCTATCGATTGGTCAAAAAATCGTCAAATTTCATTAAGAATTAACAGAATTACACCCAGTGTTGCTTAACATTTCCCGTTTTCGGCAACTTTTTTCAACACAGGCTGTAACTCTGTTAATTTTTGATGAAAATTGACGATTTTTTGACCAATCGATAGCTTTTTTAATAAAAAACATTTTTCTTGTTGACCCTATTTATACCCAATCCTTCTGAAAATAGTTATTCCAACTGGAACGTGTTGCCGAAAATTCGTTGCCGCTCAGCCCTGATATGCACTGATTACTGTACTTTTCTCATGTAAGCTTTATACTGAAGTGATTAATCTATTCTGGATTTTTGTCCTTTCTACCGAAGATGATTCATCTAGACTTTACCAAGAATCCATTGCTCACTGTTGTCTGACACCTACACAAAAAACATGAAAACTAAAAGCATTCTTGATAATCGGTTATTTTTAGAATTTAAGATGAGGAAGAATTAAATATCCAAAGAATGCCTCCTACTGTATACATACAAACTGAACACCTCTTCAGTTTTTTCTTTCGGATGGCTAAGAAAAGAAGAAGATGAAAATCGAAAGTTGTTTCTGTTCGGTTAGAATGTGAATACATAGTAGTAGTAAGAGGAGAATACTGGGCATCATGTAATTCACGGTTTTTTGTCGGAATGAGAAAAAGAAGCATCGGCTGGGAACCGAAATAGTTTCGAAGAGAGAGAGAGAAGGGACGCGGTTTCTGAATGGGTTGAGATTTATGAATGAGTGACCGGTGTGGAGGAAAGGTAATAAGTAACTGGGAACCAATAAAAAAGAGAGTGAAAGACCAAGTGGTTTGAATGGGTTTTATGATGGGAAAAATGGGTTTCTGAGCTGTTGGTCAATTAGAGGAACCGTTTGGAAATATAGTGACTCTTTGACCTTGGATAGCAATAAAAAAAAGGAATCTACGAACACAGCATTGAGAGCAAAAGACGCGGTATCTAGAGTTTTAGAATTTCAAACTTTTCAATTTAAAGGGTTACTAAACAGAGCTAAGTTTCGGCAACCGATTCAAATTTGAATAACTTTTTTTCAGAGGGGTCCGGTAAGTATACCGTCAACATAAAAAATGTTCCTTATCAAAATACCTATCGAATGGTCAAAAAACCGTTAATTTTTAACAGAAATTAACAGAGTTACGCGTTGTGTTGCCAAAAAGTTGCCGAAATTGCCGAAAAAGGCAACTTTTCGGCAACACATGGCGTAACTCTGTTAATTTTTAATAAAATTTGACAATTTTATAACCAATTGATAGCTTTTTCAATAAGGAAATTTCTTATGTTGACTGTATCTTTACCCGTTCCCCCTGAAAAAATATATTCACATTTGAATGAGTCGCCGAAATTTGTTGCCGCACAGCCCTGGTACTGAAGTGTTCTAAAAAATAGGATATTTTTATATGGATCGATTTAGATTGTTGGAGACGTTTTCAAAAATTGGGCCCAAATCAACTTACAAACTCTCAAAGTGCTCAAAAGCGATTCCGTGTTCTTATTTCCTATTTTCAGCGAACACAAACTAGGAAAAATGCAATGCTCCAATCGCTTTTCGACACTTTAAGAGCTAGTAAACTGATTCCTGTCACCAAGAGAATTTTGATTCAAAATACAAATAGGGTCCCCCAAATAATTATTGCAATTTCTTCAAAAGGTTGCCCTTCATTACATTACAGCCTCCATCAACAGACCAATAGCCAATTATCTTGAACGTTATGACAAAAATCAACATTAAATATTTTGGGTTACACTACGACAACTATACAGAACCACTAGTCAATGTTAATATCATTACACAAAAAGAATACCTGCTCATTTTCTGTTTACGATGTAATTTAAAACGTTTTTTGAAAGGCCGAGGAAAGTTTTTAGGGATGGAATGGATGAGAAGAAGTGAAACAGATCTCCAAGTTACAATGAGCAAATTATACTATTTCCATTTATAGAGATCTGGATAATTTGTTTTTGTTTTTGTTTCTGAGGAAAAAATTAAAAACCGGTAACTTGCTTATCATTTCCTGTGTCACCAATCTTCTTTTATTCCATTCAATCAATCCATCAATTAAACACATTTGAATGACACATTCGTCTCATTCTTATTCTTTCGAGAGTTTCCGTTCCATTAGTCACTTTTCTCTGTCCAATGTGCCCAATGGTCAAAGATACCGTTGTAATACATACTTTCACTCTCTTCTATTTTCCTCATCTCTCTCATGACTAATAACACCTGTGACTCATCCAAAAATCTACAAAAAGTGGGCTAGGTGAAGGGAGGAAAAACGAAGAAGAATCGAGATTTTTGGGAAACAACAAAAGTTATTATTTCAGGAAGGGATGTAGAAAGTCGCCTGCCAAGTTTTGAAAACGAATGTTGTTTTTTTAGAATCATCCTTTTCAGGTGTATATATTGTAGAAGCTAGAAAAGAGATTCTCTAAACCAGGGCTGGCCGGCAACAAAATTCGGCAACTCATTCAATTGTGAATAACTTTTTTTCAGGGGGATTGGGGGAAAAATACGGTCAACAAAACAAATGTTCCTTATCAAAAAAGCTATTGATTGGTTAAAAAACCGTCAAATTTCATTGAAAATTAACGGAATTACGACCTGTGTTGTCACAAAGTTCCCGATTTTGGCAATTCCGGCAACATTTCGGTAACGCAAGGCGTAACTCTGTTAATTTTTGATTAAATTTGACGTTTTTTAAACCAATAAATAGCTTTTTTGATAAGGAACACTTGTTCTATTGACCGTGTTTTTCCCCAATCCCCCCGGAAAAAAAAGTTATTCTCGTTTGAATGAGTTGCAGAATTTTGTTGCCGCCCAGCCCTGCTCTAAACTAGAATTCGTTTTCTCTTTTAGTTGAATGTTTCCTACTGTAGCAATCATTCTGTGTGCTCTGTTAATAATTAGTGATCACTGATAACCTACCTGATAATGTTCCTTCATCAAATTATCTCAAAGATTTTATGGCTTTGAAGTATACCCCTATAGGGAAGCAACAGAGGAAACTGATAACAAAATGGGATGCAGAACAAATAAACAAGTGTTAATCGGGTCGGCTGTTAACATTATACAGAACAGTAACAATGTTGGGATGTTCAGAACGAAAGGGATTGGGAATTTGAAGGGTACCATTGAAATTGTGGGTATTACTTGTCCTGCTCACATTGAATGTGTCCCAAGAACTACCGATAGAAGTTTTCTATAACAAGCTTGATGCAAAGTTTCATTTTGTATTTTTTAATGTTTTTTACATTATATTACAATCATTTATGTTTTTTGACTCAACAAAATTGATCAACTTTGAAGGAAGTTATGACAATTTTAAGAAGAAAAATTTTGAGTTTTGTTAAAATTTCAGAAATAGTGAATTTTCCCGAGAACCAAACGTAATAGACACATTTTGTTTTAATTTTTTGCCATAACTTGTTATGCTCTTTCTAATAACACTACTTTCACTTTATAAGCGGTGGGACACTTGGGATAAAGTCAGCCTTCTGAAAGCTAAAATTTTAATAAAATATACTAAGTTTGCGCACGTATCCAAGATAGAAGTACAATTCTAGTTCACCTGGTCTTTTTTTCCGGTTCAATTCCTTATTCCTGACACTCATATCCATTAGATAAAATCTTGATCCTCCTCATCTCTAATATTAGCTAATCGTTGTCACTATTGAGTTGACACCCAATAATTATCATCTCCTCCCCATCCATCTCCTTGTTACCTAATTCCGATATATATCCGCAATACATATCCATTTACTAGTTCATATATACGAGAGTAGTACTATAGTACTTTTGATGTGGGTTCATTGATGACTAGTATTCTATATAGAAAAACGGAAAGGTGACACCGGAAATGGTGCTATTATGATGAGTGAAAGAAAGAGAAAAGGATTGGAGATGGATGGGTTTTTGTATAGAATACAGAAAAAAAGGAAGAGGGACTTGAAGAGTGTGGGAAGAAGTATAAGGTAAAACAAATAATAGTGGGAATGTTCCAGATTCTGAAGACTTAAAGAAGGAGTAAACTATTCTAAAAGTTTTTTTGTATAGTTCGACTCAGAATTTCAAGATAATGGGGGTCCGTTGAGAAACAATTTTGAAAATTTGTCCAAAAAGATATGTCCTGTCAGATGAGCTGAATAGGGTCCGTTCTGGTAGTTATTTTCTCATGTTTTCAATTAAAAATTGGTTTAGGAGTCAAAAGAGTTCCAAAACTTGTAGATAAATTGGTATGAATGGATAGAGAGAGCAAAATTGTATTGCTAGATAATCTGAAAATCAGAAATTACCTTGGTTTTCATACTATGCTCCAATACAATCCCACTCTATCGATTTCTTCAAAAAAGGCCCAATTTTTCATCCTTCCTTTTTAAGAATGGATTTTAAGTTACAGTAATCTTTCGAGAAGATTTCCACGAATCGCTTGAACTTTCGAGGAACTTTATGCTACAGTATACCATTATTAACTCCTTCCAAACGCCCTTTATTTCCCAATAACGCCCCGTTTTTCGAACTCTCCGCCCCTCCTTTTCTGTCCCCCATCTCCCCCCATCCTCATCATCATTTTCTCTCGTTTTTCTCGAAAATAAATGAGCTTTCGGTCAGCCAAAAGAGCCCCCAAGAGTCGAAAAGCCAAAAGGCTCTTGTCATTTTTCACAGTGAAAAATTCGGTCGTTCCGGTTGGAAGGAGCACCCATAAATTCTAAGAAAGTGACCCCTCAAGAACGAGACGGCTCGTCGAGCACCACTTAATTGATGTATTTCTGAGTCAGTTGAAAAAAAGAAGAAGGAGGAGAAGACGAAGAACCACTCTTTTGCAGAAAAAAAACATGGAACATTTGAGAAGGGGAAAAACGAAAGACATTGAGTTCAGAAGAGCATATTTAATGGGGGTAATTATTCGAGAATAGTTTTCAGATCTACTATTAAAACTAGGAAAACAAGAAAGATTATGGAAGGGGCTGAAATTTTAGCATTTTTCTAAACAAGTTTTTACAGAAAATTTACTTTAATTCTCAACGAAAGATCTTCTTTATGTTTCTGGGTGACGTACAAGGCCCCCATCAACTTTTAATTAATCAGATTCTTTTGCGAAATTCTCCTTCTGCTCACTATCCCAAAAAGTCACAGCAACACCCATCAATTATTTTTGTTTTTGTCCCGGGTTTGAAAAAATTGCGAAATCGCAAAATGAATGCGTCTAGGAGGGATAGCAAACGAAATGAAAATGAGCTGTTGATACGAAAAGGAGAGCAACAAATGGAATGGAAATGAGAATGAAATGAAGAAGAAACAGAGGGAAATGGGATTAGTTGGGAAAATGGAAAATTGGGACCGAAAGTCGAAAATGGAACAATGTTGCAGTAGAAGGGGGTGAAATGGAATATGAATTGAAGGAATGGGTTTGAGCTAACAAAAGGAAAGTATATTGTTGAACATTAAATTTTGAATTCAAAACAAGAAACTAGAAATTCTGAAAGTGATTTTGAGCGGAGATATGAGCACTCAAAGTACTTCGATTTTGCAACTTTGAGGGCTCATATCTCGAGTTACGTGAACATCTCGCTAGATATTATTGCAGATTTGAGCTTTTCAGGGTGAATTTAGTCCAGAGCAAGGCTGCAAGAAGCGAGGCCGCGGCCCGGGCTGTAGGCAGGCCGTCGGGGTCGAATCCGGCCGTCCTTTCGAAAATAAGTTTTTGGGATCGAAATAGCCCAGGGCCGCCAGGCTGCGGTGTGTTACCATTATTAGAAGTAGCCTAACCAGGATGCCGTGGCCTTGATTTTGCCAGCCTTGGTTCAGAGCCAAAGTTTCAGAAAAAGTCTAACTCGAGACTTCTCGTAACCCCCTTGTAAGGTTATTCTCAATGAAACTGGTTCATTTTAGTTATCAAAAATTCTGTTTTTAAATTGATATCTGTTGTTTTGGTCGTACTTTTAAGGTGAAGATGGATATTTCCTCTTTTTTCTAAGCTATAAAGGCAGAACAATGCACTCAGTTAGAGTTAATGACCTCATTAAAAAATTTTCCATGAAAAGCCGAATACTTTTGGCAAAGAAGATCCTCTTTTCCATCTTCCTTCGTAACAAAACCAGCAAAATTCCCGTGAACTTTCCCATGATTTCCATCTGACAGTCAAGTATCAATTTTGCCAACCACCTTACCTTTGCTTACTTCAGTCCTGGCAATGTTGCAACGAAGGCGGGAGAGGTATCCCACCACAATTTTCATAAACCTTCACTATTTATTTTCAGTGTATCTCCATCTCCACTTCAAGCTCCACTCCTACAAAATCAACCAGTGAAAACTAGAGATTCTAGGTTAGAATGTTAAGTTTCAACACTTTCAATAGTGAGATTTTCAGTGATGGAACACATAGACATACAGATCGAATAATAGAAAGATTCATTCAACGGAAAATAGAAAATGCACCTCCCGAAACGCACCATCTTGTTAGAAAACAATCTGTCTTTAATTTTATGGAAAGAAAAGAGAAAGAGAAACCGAAACAGACAACTTTTAAAAAGTTTCTGAAAAAAGTTCGAAGTGAGTTTCGAGTTTTCAGACAGATATATTTCAGACAGATATCATTGTCAAGTTTTTATTCAGAATTCAATACGATAATCGCTTTCGTGTTTCTTCTTCTTTATATCGGTGGAGGTGCTGCCCTATTCTGGAGAATTGAATCGAAAGATAATAGAAAAGTAAGGTGCAGATGGTTGTCAATGTACCGTAATCATTTTTCAGCTAGATGAACACCACAAAGAAATGTTTCGAAAATCGAAGGAACTCTACAAAAAACTCAATAATTGTGGGGCTTTAACATCGGTTCGTTTTCTTTAAAGCATCTCAGTTAATGTTCTCTCCTTTTTAGAGTGGAAACGTAAGGACGAATGCATGTTTCAAGGAGATTTATAAAGTTTTATCCGAACTAAATCCTCCAAAATATATTGATTCGTACTGGAATGGTTTGGCTTATGTGTTTTCCTGCATTACAACTATAGGTACTTCATTTTCTTTTCAATTCAATTACAAGCCTATTTCAGGTTACGGTCAATTTGTGTGCTATACAATAAGTGGAAAAATGGTTACTGTAGTGTACGGTATCGTTGGAATAGCACTAACCATTTATGTTCTTCGACACAATGGAAAAATTGCTCTGAAAGTTTGTAATTGGGTACTTGGATTAGTTGCACGGTGTATACGAATATGGTAAGAGACTTGAAACTAAATTAATGATAATAATAATTTAGTGGGAATAATCATGTGAAATTCCAAATGACAGTTACAAAGGCATTTATTTTGCTCTTCGCTTTCTGGATTCTCGGTGCTCTTGGAATCGCCAGTTATGAAGAATTCGTATTCTGGGATGCTATTTACTTTGCATTCAGCACATTTTCAACGGTTGGATTCGGAGATTTAGTACCATCGACTGATGCATCGGGAGTTGTCATTTTTGTATTACACTTTATTGATTTATCACTTCTTTCAATGGTTTTCGTACTTGTTCATGTAAGTTCCAATCAGAATTAACTTCGAAAACAATTTCTTTTTTTCCAGCAAACAATGGAGAATAACTTCATGAAAGTTCTAGAACTTCTCGATGAGGGATATCGAAAGCATACGACTGAAATCAACACTGGAACTCTGAATTTGCAGTCTCCGGGAGGTTCGAAACGAAATTTGGATATTGTTTCGACTGCGAGAGAAAAGAGTTGAAAATCATGTGAATTACGGAATTTAGAAATCAAAACATATCTTTGCTCAATGGAATTTTTAATCTTATTTTCTTTGTCTTTGGAATAATGATAAACTTTTGAAGATCATATTTTCATGAATGTTCTCAGAAAATTTTTGGGCAACTTGCCGCAAAAAACGGCAAGTTGCCGTGCGAAAAAGTTTGCTTGCCGCTGACAAACGGCAAGCAAACTTTTTTGCACGGCAACTTGCTGATTTTGGCGGCAACTTGCCGATTCTTGTCATTAGATGCGTAGCAGCTTGCCGAATTTCCAATATTTTTCTCCCATTTTCAATACTTAAGCCAACTGAAATACAACAATTTATTGAGAAAAATGAAAAATATAACAGGTTAACAGTAAAGATTAAGAAGAAATTAGGAGTCCAGGACATTTTTTTTGCTTCCTATTCCATTAATATCCAACTCCTTTGGTGAACACGATTTGGATCTTTTGTTGACTTTTTCGTTTCCATCGTTGTTGGTCGATTCAAATTATCCTTTGCGGAGTGTCGAATATGTCCTAAATTCAAATGTTCCAATGAAAGTTTTTTCAAGTAGTGCTTACAATCTTTTTGAAAAATTCGAAAACGAAATCGACGCATGCTTCAAATCGATGGACTCCTAAGCACTTTCGATACCATCCTCCGTCATCTCTGTTTTCTGTCAGTTTACCTCCATGATTTCGCGCTTACAAAAGAGTGGTGTGGATGGTTTTGTCCTACAAAGGATTCCTGCTGAAAAACAAATCATTCGGTTCAAAATACTTTTAGTTTCAATTCACCTGTTGATAACATCCACTTTATTGGTCGATTCATGTCTTAAGACACATAGTTTCGACATCTCCAGAAGAAGAAAAACGGAAAAAATTGGACTTAGTTGAAAAAAAATATTCAGAACGAATAATACGCCTTGCTGAACTGGTGCGTCATCAGAAGGCAGCAAGCAAACGGCAACTTGCTGCTCATGCAGCAAGCAAATGGCAACTTGCTGCTCCTGCAGCAAGCAAATGGCAGCTTGCTACTACAGTAGCAAGCAATCGGCAACTTGCCGGAACGATAGCAAGCTGCCGTTTGCTTGCTAGCCTCAAATCGCGCAGCAAGAAGCAGCAAGTTGCCGATTCAGCCGGCAAATTGCTAATAACTCGGGCAACTTGCTGTTTTTTCCAGCAAGTTGCCCTACGCGCAGCAGCTTGCCGTTTGCTTGCCCAAAATTCCCTGAGTTGTTATAAATCGCAGAGTTGGCGAACTCGGTGGCCCATGTAGGGAAAATTTTTGTAATGCATCTCTGTTAAGTCGAAGTTCAGATTTCAGAATAATTGAAAATCGGCTCCGCGACGTTTCGAAAGATGACGTTTCGCAAGTGTTACGTTTCAAAAGTGTGACATTTCGGCAGTGCGATATTTCACGAGTGCATTGTTTTGCTTTTGAAACGACACACTTTCGAAATGTCACACTTTCGAAATGTCACACTTGCGAAACGTCACACTTTCGAAACGTCACACTTGCGAAACGTTACACTTTCGAAACGTCATACTTGCGAAACGTCACACTTTCGAAACGTCATCTTTCGAAACGTCGCGGAGCCTAAAAATCGAACTTCCTGGCAAGCCCTGCAAGGACCATGCTCCCCTACCAGACTTTGAGGCACAAAAAAAAATAATTTCCGAAAATTTCCCGTGACCTCACGTAAATGCTCACATAAATTTTCACATCTTCTCTCCGAAATTTCAAGTTTTCACGTGACCCAGTTTCACGTAAATCGACGTGGCAGTTTCAAGAGATCTAGGGCACTGATAAGGGCGGTACATAAATAGGAGCAGAAGTGCCCGAAGAAATCAGTTCGAACTTTCGACCGTTCGCTTACCAGTTTCCAACGCCTCGCCGTCTCCGACAGGAATCTTCAACCGAGTTGAGATAAACGATGTTCCGCAAGACGACCGTTCTCTTCCTGGCTCTCGCTCTTTTCACCATCGCTTATGGAGCAAACGGCACTGACAGCGGGAACGGGACCACCCTGGAAGTCACCTCGCCACCGGTCGTCAATGAGAGTCCTGCCCCACCTGCCCCAGATGCCTCAGGAAGTGATGCCTCAACCGCCACTTCGTCGTCTACCTTCATGCACTACGGATTAGGTAAAATTGCGATTTCTTGATGTTAACATATTCTAATGTTTTCAGGAGCGTCTGTCGTTCTTCTGGCTGTTCTCTGAGCCTCTTCCGCCGACATCAGCAACGACATCACAACTTGAACAATCAATGAATTAATGATTTTAAATGAAATGAATGTGTTTTTGTAAGAAATTCTTTTCTTCTTCCGCTGCGTTTTCCATTCGAGATCCACGAGACACGCGCACCAGAAAAATTTTAGATTTACACGTCACAATTTCTAGATCTTTCCGTTTCATTCCATCGAATCTAACTTTATTTATGAAATAGTTATTGACAAAGACCATGAACCTAGCCAAGTGGATATTAGTTTCACTTCTACTCGTCTTCCGAATCGAATGTGTTTTCTACAAAGGTGCACATGAAGTACTCCATAACCTTTTCAAATCGGAAAACAACGGAACGAAAATCGAGAATCTTCTGAGAAAAGTCTTGAATGATGGTAAACTTTGAGCTTTTCGAATGCTCCAAACCTTGTAATTCAGATGATCAGGCATGTTTGAATTCTCTCGTAAACGTCGGGAAAACAGCTCTCAAATCTCTTTATAACTACACCGATATCCTCAAGGCCTCAAGTTTTGAACCAAATTGGGCGATTCGTTTGATTGATGCACTGCCAACAAAGCCACCTGGATTGGCTCGAAAAGGACCGTTCTTCTTTGTTGGAGACTTCGAATCGTGTAAAGAGTTGTGGTTGGCTGAGCATCGTGTGCATTATTGTACTGTGAAGGGAATTGTCAATGTGAGAAATGAAATGTCGCCGGTGACTGCAGGTGAGTGGATTCTGAGTTGAATTCAACTATAATTACACAAATACAGGAGTTTGTACGCCGTCGGAATGCAAAGCGGCTCAAATGAAAAAGCTACTGCATTTTGTGGAAGAACTCTTTCTGGGCGGGATTATTGAAGATGAATCGGTGAATTGTTCAGATGGAAAAGATACAGAATGGAAGAGCAAAAAGGTTCGCATAATTCGAAACTTTCCCTGAAACTCTAAATATTCCCAGACCCTTGTACTTTTCTCATTCTTCTTCCTTCTTGCACTTCTTGCAGTTGGAACTCTGATTGAAAAGATGGACCGAGAAGGATTGATCAAGAAGAGTAAGACGAAAATGAGGAGAATAATGCATAAAAGTTAGTCAATGGAATAATATTTCTAATCCACCGGAATTTCAGAAACCTTCCATATAAATCCCTCAACAACTGGATCCATGAGTGATGCTCGTTCGATAGGTGGAATAGATTCGTCAGGAGATGAGAATGAATCAATTGCCAACTCATCTGTCAATCGTCAATTTGCTCCATCCATTGCTCTCACCTACCGTAATATCTCATCGGTTCATCTATCCCACTCTCTTCTCATCAACATACTCGCTTCATTCTCAATCCGTTCCAGTCTAAATTATCTCTTCCGAAATTCGACAAGAGATGTGAAACTGGTCAACATGTTCCGTGTATGCAGCTCTTTCTGGGTCATCTTCTCCCACACGTGCCTGTTTTCGCTGAATTTTACGGATACAGTAAGAAGTGTTGCTCGGAAAGGAGAAAATTTGGTGGGATGGAGAAATTTCATGTTGAATTCTTCATTGGCAGTTGACACTTTCTTATTTTTGTCAGCTTGTGTTGCTACTTTTTCAATCAGAAAGAAGCTCATGTTCAAGTTGGTTTATCAATTTCAGTCATTAATTGCAATGGTTTTTTCAGAGGATCCGATACAACTTTCCCCATTTTCAAGTGCATTTCTCTATTCTTCCATCGATGCCTTCGTTTTCTACCGGCTCTCAGTTTATATCTGATTTTCATGACTTCTATTTATAACCATTTATCCGATGGACCATTCTGGAACACTAACGGTACGACTTATAAAATGAGAAGCCAAAAAAATTCAATTTTTTCAGGAATGTTCGGATCGGAATGTTCAATTTCTTCTCTCTGGCCTCACTTTGCCTTTCTCGCCAATTTTTTCCCATCCATGTGTGTCCCATGGCTCTGGTACATCTCACTTGACTTTCAGCTTTACCTGGTGCGAAAATTCTCAGATTTTCAATTAAAAAAGTTCTTTCAGACCCTTCCACTCGTAATTTTCTTCGTCTCGAAATTCCGTTTCGGGTGGCTATTGGGAGTATCTCTATGCATTTTGTCACTTACCTACCGTACACTTATGTATACAATTTTCACGTAAGTTACTTTTTTGCTATCGGATAATTTTTATTCGGTCTAGATTACCAGCAAACATGTTTGTGGAAATGTTGTCTGGAAACTTTGAGAAGGCTGAAATCTCATTCAAACTACTTTACACCTCGCCGATTTCTAGATATCCACCGTTTCTGATTGGTATCCAATAGGTGAATGATATTTTTTTAAACCATTCGTTTCAGGAATCCTCACTGGATGGTACATTTGCCAGATTCGCTATCTGGGATCTCTCCGTTCAATTACTGCAATTGGCCTCAAAATTCTTGCACTATTTCTTCTGGTAGTTGCTCTATTCGGACCTTTCTTCACTTGGAATTGGCTGATTTATGCTCACGCGGTGACGAATCGAACCATTTGGGCAATTGGATTGGCGATTTTAGTTATTTTGGCACAAAATGGATACAATTTTGGAGTTTTCAAAGTATTCGGTGGACATGCATTGGTTGTTCTATCGAGACTCTCACTTGGTGTCTATCTATCCCATGAACCAATTCTTCTTTTCTATCTCAACTCTCTCCGTCAACCACTTTCTCCGAACTCTTTTGGATATTTCATGTTCATCACTATTGCAATCTATGCAATGTCTCTCGTTTCGGCATTGTTTATTGCTATAGCGATAGGTGAGAATGGGTTTTTCAATTTAGAAAACAAAGTAAATTACAGAAGTACCACTTCTGACTCTCGAACGGAAACTATTCATGATAACTCGACGAATCAATGATGGCGAAGTGAAAGAACGAATGGAAAGACACGTATCGTTTGGAGATACTGAAACTGAGATGATTGAGACAAGAGAGGAAGATTCAGATGAAATGGATCCGGAGGAGAAAACAAGACAGTGGATTGAAACTGGGAAATTGTGTGCTCAAAGAAGTGATATTGATATAATTAAACAAGAAAAAGGACGATACGATGAAGAGGAAAGTGGAAGAACCTCGACTTCTTGCTGATTTGAGCTGCTTCTGAATAAATAAACAATTTTCTAAATCTGACTTCTCTCGTTCTCAAAGGGTCACTTTGAAGTATTTTTCGATAAAAATTGTGAATTTTTAAAGTCTGAAACGTCCTTGAGCAAAATTTTGAACTTTCCGTCATTGCTCCTATCACAAAAACAAGTTTTGATCTAGAAGCATTTTTCTTTATCCCCACTTTCATTTCCAAGGAAGAATCCGTCTACTTTCGGTGGAAACATCTGCTTTTTGATCTTGCCGCCTCTATTACAGATCCCTTTGTTCGCTACAGTACCCCAAACATGTTCATCAAAAGAACTGTAAAGTATTTTCTTCACATAGAGAGATAATCTGTTTATGATCGACACATGTATTATCACTGGACCTTCTCTTTGTACACTACGCTACAAATTGTGATTTTCCTGTTGACACTGTCATTCATTTCACTGGAAACTAGCATACGATTTGTTCTCGTTCGCAAAGTGAACACTCACTCGGTTACGGTAGGGTTAAAATTAAACATTGGTAAATTATATATTTGGGATAATGTCAAGTTTCAGATGACACCTGCTCAATCTCGAGAGGAGAATGTTTGTTGCCTGGTATCGATTGGAGTGACATTCGAAATTACATCCGATCGCTCAGCTGGTTCATTTTTGTTATTTTGATGGATTATACTGACTCGAATATCAAAAATGTGCCCAAGGAGAATATATTTGTTTTTTGATCAACTAAATTATTATAATTAAACCACGGCCGTGCACGGGGTTTCGAAAAGGTAGATCCGTAAATCTACCCGAAATTTTCGTGTTGAGAAATTCGCTGCGTAGCGACTCAATTACATGCTTTAATTGTGAGAATCGCGAAGGTCTCAACACGAAATTTTCGGGTAGATTTACAGATGTACCCTTTCGCAACCCCGTGTTAAACAAATTTCTTCGATCGTTCATTCTAATAAAGGAAAATCTGAGGTATCTGCGAAACTCACATTTTCAGAATCCAACAATTCTTCAAAACTGCAAAAAACCTTGAACTCAGAAATCAGCACCCCAAAACCTCATATTATAAAAATATTAAAAGTTCTAAAACAGCTCCCGAATTTCCCACATTTCCAAGATTCCTGACACCCATAATATCGCTATCTGAGAAGACAATATGAAAATCCTCGTTTTTTCTCTGGTTTCTCAGAGAAATTTATTGATTTTCACTCCAAATTTCATTTTTTTCAATTATTATGCCAGTCTCAGTGAATGCGAGTCCTGGCTAAGCTTTTCGTGGTTTCGCGCCAGCGATATTTACCAAGAACAAAATATTTAATTTGAAGGTACACACTGTAGATTGTAGGTCAATTTTAATTTTTTCTCGTTTTTCTAACGATTTTCGACAAATTTTGGCGCGAAATGTCACATTTGTAGTATTTCGCGCCAAAATTTGTTGAAAAGCGTTCGAAAAACGAGAAAAAATTGAATATTATTTTTCTTCAAAATTTTCGCAGTTTTAAAGGAGGTGTCCGGTCAAAAATTTTTATTGCTTTAAAATATGCAGAATTTTGCGCTGATTCCGAATATCACAACGAAAACGGTCAAAAATGTCTCCAACACCCCGAAAAATCGCTTCAAAAATGAAGAAGTTGCCTCGGGTGGCCGTGGCCGAACTTCGCCGAAGCGCGTTAGAGAGCGCTCATTGGCTGACTCCGCCCACTTTAAACGCGTTTGCTGCATTGCGCGCGCCACTTCGGCGAAGTTCGGCCACGGCCATCCGAGGCAACTTCTTTATTTTCGAAGCGATTTTTCGGCAATAAAAATTTTTGACCGGACACCTCCTTTAAGCTCAAGAATTGTTGAAAATCCCCCGCGTTACAGTAATCTAAGAGGCGCATGAACCAAATTTGTGTGCGCGGTTTCGGCACGAAATTAATTTTCTCAAAATTATCGGATATTAGGCGCCTAAAAAACAGCTGGACTGCACCACCGCACTCATGTGGTAAAAGGTCCCAAAACGGTGATTTTTCCACAGGAGTGCGGTGGCGCAAAGTCCAGCTGTTTTTTAGGCGCCTAATATCAGGGACTACTTTCTCATCAAAATATTCCATTTTGTTATACATTATTCTTCAGCTTCCGAGAGCGAGTCATCACAAACATGCAAGGTCTCCGCCTGCCACAATACATCAAAACGGGCATTTCGAGATGTCTCCAGTTGCCAATCAATACCAACTCAAGCCGATTCACTATCGACAGCATCGACATTGAGACTCACCATCGCGAGATCTTGAAGTGCAAAGAAGTTGAGCTCGATATCTCTGATGTGGCAACTCGATACATTCTCGAATATGTATTCACCTCGAGAACGCTACCCGGAGTTCTGAATCTGTCCAGCGAAGAGTACTGGAGCGTTTTAAAAAGCAAGAGCACGGAACTGACAGCAATGAAAGCATCCGATATCAGGGACTATTTTCTCATCAAAATACTCCCTGACTACATCCGGAACGGTTGGTGGAAGTTCTGTCTTTTCCGTCTGGTAAGATTATCTAAACCGAAAATTAGGTGAATCTCGAATTTCAGATTAGTATCGCCTGGTATTTCAACGCAAAAATGGATCCAGAAGTTGTGGCGAAGATGGAGGAAGAAGATGGGATTGTTGTGTCGTTGGACATGGAATCAAGAATCGAAGGGTTCTCGCTGCGTGCCGACTTGAGAGCAACTTCAGAAACGTGCGTTGAGAAAGTTTCCGCACCTGAAAAGCTCTTCAAAATCGTTTATGAAGACGAAGAGAACGAGGTAACAAGCGAATCTGGAGACGCATCGTCGAGTGGGGGCCAGAAGAAGAGTGGAGAGTATCGGAGGTTCCGATTCTCCCAAGCCGATCAGTTGGAGATGGTGGATTTTGTGGTCGACAAGCTCAAAGGACAGAGCAAACCTCCGAAAACCGATGCATTCTGGTCTCAGTATGCCAAAAAGAAGAGCGAGGACCTTCTGAAACTTGGACAGAAGTGCCATCCGACACCAGCCAGCTGTAAACGGCAGTGAGTATTTGGCACACAATTTGCAGCGGCATTTGGACTAAAAATTGAATAATTTCCCTTTTTAGATTTTGTGCGACGATTCTTCCTGGAATCCAGAATCTTCCAATCAGTGAGGAGAAACGAGAGGAGCTGATGATGTTGATGGAGACGGTGTCAAGAAAGAGGAAGGGGGACAGTGTTGGAGGAGATGCCAAGAGGAAGAAGAACTAATTTATTTTTATGTATTACTCACTGTTAAATGCTTATTATATTATTTATATTGAATGACATATGAATTATTTACTTGTCATGTGATTACTTGTGTTAGTAAGCTAAAATCCCTATCCAAATGGAAGGAAAATTTCAGAAATTGTGCTCAAAAATTTTTTTCCAAAAAGTAAGGGATGTTGTTACACACTAAATTCTAAGTTCAAAAAAAAAAACTAAACATTCTGAAAGTAATTTTGAGCTGAGATATGTATCCTCGAAGTGCCTCATTTTAGCCTTATCTGCCACTATAAGTAACTCGAGTTACGTGAATATTCGACTACTTTTTATTGCAGATTTGGGTTTTTCAGGCTCAATTTAGTCGAAGTTTCAGAAAAAGTTAACATAGACACCCGGGTTCAAACGATTTTGAATCCACATCTGTAAACTGTTTCTGATTTCCCTTTCGAACCGAAAAATGTGTTTCTTCTTAAGTTTTTTTTTGTCAAGTGACTTGTTTGTTTCCTTGATGAAAAACCACAAAAAACAAATTGGAGTGTAAGAAAGAAAAAAGATTCAGAGAAGGAAGAATGATTCGATTAGAAATACCTCGATTTCCTTTTGAATTCAGAGATGAAAACTTTTTTATTTCATTATCAATTGTCACAATTTAGCGAAACAACTATTTCAGGAGACGAAGAAAGGCAGTTTTTGGATTGGTGGTCGGTCAAATGCAAATTTGGAGCAAATTGGAGGGAAATTTGAAAAAAAAAATGAAAAATTGAATATGAGAAAACCCGATTTAGGGGAATGGGGTGTGAGCGGTTTGGAGTAGATGAAGGTTTGATTATTTTAAATTTTTTGGCTCAAATTTAAGCACGTCCGTAGTATGGCCAATAAGCGTATGGATTGTATCCCATTGTGGCAACTTGTTGGTCTTTTGATGGAGCAGCTTGAGCTTCAAGAGCAACTCTCTTCGCGTTCTTGTTAGCCTGAAAAAGTATTATGTGATTCTTTTCCCAATCCATGTATCTTTGCTTAGGTTTGTTGGCCAGGTTTTGATCCTGTTATCGATAATAAAAATGTATCAAAAATCTAGGTTATTTCCCGTAATCTCTCCGTATCCTTCCGTTTCATTGTTTCTCTCTTTTCTCTTATCAACTGATAAATGGTTCATTTGAGAGAAGAAGAAGACGGTCACATACCCAATTGACCTTTATATGATACGGAAAACGATATATGAATTATTCCGAAAATTCCGAATAGGTTTAGGAATGAAGCACGGAATTTCATAAATGTCTACAAAAGATAAGAGAGAATCTACAGTAACCCCCTAAAAAGTCCCTTCTTCGATTTCTCTTTTACCACAAATAACAACCACAAAACAACAAGAATACAATGGCATAAAAGTAAAATAAAAACCTTTTTCTTTCACACAAAGAACCAGTTCCTTCTTTCCTTTTCTGCATTCAACTATCAATCCTATTATTACCTTTTTTCCATGCGTCGTCTAGGTTGTATATAGAATTTTGATGAAAAGAGGATGGATATGATGGAGAGAGAGAGTATAAAATATTTGTTAGTTTGTCATGCCTAACGGACAAAATTTCAACTTGGGATACCGGTTGGCATTCGGGTAAAAAGAGAGACGATCAGTATGGCATGGATGGTTGGAATCAGAAGAAAAAAGAATGGAGTATTCAAAAAATTTAAAATTCGAATATATCATGTGAATACAGATAAATTTGAACTAGTGAGAGATATTAATGAACATTCAACAAATATTTGTTTCCAAATCTCAATTTTCGGCAAAAAATCGTCAGGGTTGAGCGGCAACGAATTTCGGCAACTCATTCAAATGTGAATAACTTTTTTCAGGAAAATCTGGTGAAAATACGGTCAACAGAAAATGTTCCTTATTAAAAAAGCTATTGATTGGTTTAAGAATCTTAAAAATTCGTTGAAAATTAATAGAGTTACGCCTTGTGTTGCTGAAGAGTTGCCCATTTCGGCGATTTCGGCAATCTTCGGCAACACAAGGCGTGACTATGATAATTTTCGATGAAACGTGACAGTTTTTTAACTATTCTATAGATGTTTTAATAAGGAACATTTGTGTTGAGCGTATTTTTACCCTACACCCCTGAAAAGAGTTATTCAAATTTGAATTCCCTGATCTCAAAAACGTTCCCTTTCTTAAAAACCGTGCATTTGTAAATTAACTTGTCAGATTTTTTGTCTACTGATTCGATTGGTCTACCCATTCTCATCTACTTGTTCATTTTTTCCACTTCTTTCCCCTCCTAGAACGTCGTTAATGTCAAGAGAGTGTCCACTTCTCCCATTCAAAAGAGGCGAAAATGAGGTTCAAAACGGATCAGGGAAATCGAGATTATGTCACCAGATATATTCCGAGATCGTAAAAACGTATACTAAAACCCACTGACCTTCTTGGCATTCAGACAGGCGGAGCACGAAGCGATGCACATTGGAAGAGCCAAAACGAGAGAAACAAGAGCAGCGGCGATGACGACGAAAGCGGCGACGGTGGCCCAGAGACGGATTCGGATCTGAATAATTTTTTCTTTTTTTCTTCGAAGCATAAAAATCAATCTTAAAACAACTCACTCCACATCTCAAATTACATGCCGGTTGTTGATCCTTTGGCACTTTGCCAAAGATGTTGTCCACACATTTTCCGGTGGTGAAAAGAGAGAAATACACCTGTAACAATTCAAATTAAACCGGTCTTTCTTTCCTTGTTCCGTTCATCATTACCTCTTCACACTCATCCTCGCAACGTGCCTTTGAATCATCGTTGGCCGAAGAGAAGTATCTAAAAAATGGTTGGATGAACAATTGAATTCAGGTTGAAAATTGGAAGAAGAATTTTAACTAAATAATTAGTGACTCAGTGAAAGATCTTTGAACTTCTTTATTTTCAGCCTACAAAATCTGATTCCGTACAGAATTTTCAAGGTTCTATTCTCACTACTATCCATTTATCAAAACCGTACGAAAAACCTTCAAATTTCCAACTTTCACCCAATTGGTGAAATGGGAGTGGTCTTCCATCTCAATTTATCATTTCTTCTTCATTCTCTAATTGAAACTGTTTTTGTCTATCTTCCATCTCTCATTCTCTATGTCTTACCCCGGAGCGCACGTGCAAATTTGTCCGTTGAAGAGTTGATTGACGGCACACGCCTCATGGTCTTGGCTGGACACGACGCCAATCAACGCCACGATTGTCAGAATAATCAAGTTGGAAGTGGATGGCATCTTCAACGGCTGTAATAATGGGATATTTCTAGAAGGAAGGGGTTACAAAAGAGGCGAAATAATGTAGATTTGGTAGAGATGATCTGTGAAAAGAGCAAGCTTAAAAGTACTGTAATAAGGGAAAAATTGGAGGAAAAGTCTGATATTTTGAACGATTGAAAATAGAATATGTTTCCATTAGAATCGAAGATTTTCGAAAGATTCTGAAAACTTTGAAAAAGTTCAGAAAAGCACCGGTCAGTTATAAGAAAAAAGCGTCCAAAGTTCTCAGATGAAACAAAAGGAGGCACAAGGATTCAGTTTTTGAACAAGAAGCCAATTAAGAAAGAAGGTTCTATTCCACAAGAGTGGAAGAGACTATACAAAAACTTCAAAAGCTTCCAGGATGTTAGAACTTTTCCTGGTTAACTATGCTTATATCCGAGAAAAAGTAAAAGGTGTGTAATTGACCCAAAGTTGTTGAAAATAGGATGCGAGAGAGAACGAGAGGGATAGTGTTGAAAACAAGAAAAAGATAGACGATGTTTCGGAAGAATGGCGGAATGGATACACACAGATACATAGATGACGACCGGGAATGGTAGTAATAAGAGAGAGAAATGGAGACGTAGAGAACAGAAACAGACAACAACGACAACAACAGAAGAAGAAGAAGGATCGTCCGAAGTAGCGGGCGGAGTCGAGAATTTATGTCCCTTTTCTGTCGAATTTTTGGGGAGGGGCGGAACTTTTGAAACATTCTCTCAGTGATCAATTTGGAAGAATTTCATCAAATTGTTATCACACTGATATCGGTGATTTGTCAATACGAAAGGAGAAGAAGAAGAAGGCGTTGAAGTTGAGAGAAGAATTCTCTCTCGAATAGGAGAATTCGTCGGGAGAGGAATCATAAATATGTGTAGTAGTGATTGTTAAGGAGATGTGGAGTATGAGAAGAAATGATAATGATGATGATGATGAGAATTCGGATTGACAACGGATCAAACGGATTGGAAGAAGATGGTGGAAATCGAGAAGCAAAATGAAAGTACATCGGGATTCAAGATTCTACTTTGGTTTCAGTAATTGTTTTGAAATAAAGCAGCAAAATAACTTTAGTAAAGATAATACTCGTCTACAGCTATAATGCTCGTCACCAGTTCAGGAAACGTGCTCCAGAAGGCTCAAAAATTAGAGTTTCAAAAAACAAGAAGTCGTGCATCATCCTCAGATAATCAGGAACAAACTGTCGAAATTTCAAAAGAATTGGTCTACTTTGAGACGAGTTATAACTTGAAACACATTTTCGTTTCCAAAATTAGTACTGAAAGTTCACGAAAAGAGCCGTAACTTGCTCAATTTTTGAGATATCAAAAATCTAAATATATGGGCATCAACGTAAACAAATTTCTGATCTTTCTGTGAAATATTCATCCAAAATGGTTCACTTTGAGCTGAGTTACAGCCTCCGGACACATACAAACAGACATATGGAGATCACTGGTTGTTATTAGTGAAGATTGATACGGTAGCTCTGAATTTCCGTTCGTTCCCGGTCGTTCACCATCTTTTTGATATGCAGAAGTTTTTATTGAACGAAAATATTCTGAAAATTTTCGGTACCCACCGGCACAATGATTCTACGGTGCAAACCAGTAAAGAAAATGTCTGATCCATCCAATCGTTTAGGACTTTAGGTGAAAAATCGGGTTTCAAATCGATTTTTCAGTCAGAAACATAAAAAATCTACGAAAATACCATGAAAAATTACTATTTCGAAAAGAGAAAAAGGACAAACAAGCTATTGTAAGGGAGCACCCATTTGATTGAACGCCAACTTTCCAGGAGTTCTCCCCAACGACTTGAAGAGACCAAGAAAGAATTCTCCATCTAAACAGGAGGAGAGAAGAAAGTGTAACGAACCGATTGTGTAACAATCTTTTTTATTTATGTTTAGAATCGGAAGAGAATCTGGAGAACAAAGAAATAACAAAGTTATCAGAAAGGTTTGAAGGCAGTCATTTCTGATTGTATGAAAAAAGAGAATAAATAGAACTTGTCAGTAAATTCAATTCATTAGACAAAACATTTTGAATAATGATAACAACAAAAAGAGTAAAATTCAAAAATCAACAACATTTGATGGGACCTTCTAGCTCTGCCCAGAAGCCAAGAATAATTTAAAAGCAAGAAGAACGCGAACAGATTGATCTTGTGCAGCGAGTAGAGTCGATTGTGCTTTACGGAATCGGTTCAGTTGGGCACGATCGGGGCCCGGTAAATACATTTCCTCGACTTCTGCGATTTGGGAAAGTTTTGTGGCCTCATCAATATCAGCAGCACGCAGGTTTTCAATGATGGGTTGAACGTTCGCATCCTTATCAAGCACTAACTTGTTCTCAGCTTTTTCGTGCCGTTGTCGGAGAATCAGATTTCGAATAAGCTTGCATGTGTACTCAATAAGACCACGGATAGTACGAGGAAGATCCACATAGTACAAGTAAAAGGTTCGTGCGGGTTGAAAGTCGTTTCCACGTCCTACTGGCTGAAATATTCATGACTTTCATTTAGAAAATTTCAATTTGATCTTACCTTATTGAAGACGTATCCTTCTTCAACCAATGCATACAACATTTCCCTAGCTTCTTTTCCGCTCATCATGCTTAGTTTCTCCACTTGTTCTTCGTCAAGATAATGTCGAGTTTCCAGAAGTCTCATTACCCGAATTGCGCGTCCTTCAAACTGCTCCTTTATGAGTGATTCACAGTGGTGACGACAGATCTGACGCAATGCGTGGCGTATGTCTGCAATAGTTTTTGTTTGTAAAGATGTAACGAGACTTAGGAAATTTACAAACCGACAGTGTACAATCCGCCATTCGAGTCTCCAACTTTTCGGACAATTCCATCTGATTCGTCGACCAAAATCTGACAAGCGAGCTCAATGTCAGGCTTCGAGAGACTCAAACCATTATCCTTCACGAGTCGTTGCAAATCTGTGATCTGAAAATAAATAGTTAAGCTGTGCTGATGTATTTTCAAAAAACTCACACTAGCTGTAATGCTCTCCATACTCAATGGCTTGGCTCTCATCTCATTCGTTTTGAAAAAAAGGTGCGCAACATTTTGAGTGATGTACTGGGTTCTATCACCTTCCGGGATCTCTTCTTTTGAATCTCTTCTCACGTTCAAAAGTGTCATGGTAGCTGTCGAGCCACCACCAATCAAATAATCGATGATGAGCTCATCGCGAAGGTATCCGTTGAATCGAGTCCAGTTTATTCTCCAATATTGTCCAGCATCAGCGTCCGGTGCGATTGCGTCTGCTTTTCTTTTCCTATTATTGGAATCGTTCCCTGGAAAAACATGAAGGTCTTCCTCAATTTATGGAAAAATTTCCATACCTTCTTCTTTAGCCTCTTTTTTCTGCATAATATTGGAAGGCATTGCAAATGGATCGAAATCTGAATTGAACTGTGGACAGCCATAAATTTCACTTTCTACAGTTGGAACTCGAATTACAAAATGTGCACGAGCCAGCTCTTCGAACGAATGTTTGATCTCACTGAACTCCACACTTTCATCAGTTGCCCTAATACGACGAATGGTTTCAGAAACTGTCAGTCGTCCTTGAGAAAGCAATTCGACACAGATGGACTCGGCAGCAGGACCGTAGAGCGTTTTTGCAATCAGACAAGCTCTGAGATAATTATTTCAACAAACTTGTAAGTTCAATAAGCCTTTACAAATCTTACCTAGGAGCTGAAATAACGTATTGAATCTGATCAGCATCTGCTGTATATGTTGCTCGGTGATTCGAATCCAGGTTGAATGTCACGAAACCAAAATTGATAAGAGTGGAGAGCGATTTTTTGACCTGTGGAATAATGTTTCAGAGTGATAGATTGAACAGGTACCGTCTTACCAAAACTGTCGAAATCTGTCCTTTGAGTTTATAAATAAGAGTTGCCAGTTGACAACTCTCCTTCAGAATAGTTTCCAGTACTTTCGCAACGATCTGAAACATAATTTATATAAAGGTTAGTGCAGATTCATGAATTACCTTTCCAAATATATCTTCAACAATGATGACGCACATTTGCGTCTCATATTTTCCACCGCCCATCTTCGATCTACAATGTTCGGGTTTTTAAAAAATTTTGCTTTGAAGCTTCAATAATTACGGTTGGACACCACTAGTGAAATCGCCCCAGATCTGAGTATTTAGAAACTAAACAATTTTTATGGGAAAGATCAACAAAAACATTTTGAAAACAATGAAAATCGGTAACAAAACAACAAAAGATAAAAATGAATATGAAGTTAGAATCACTGCCTTCTACGAATCGCTCGTTTCCGTCCCTCTTTCTTTCCTTTTGCTGCCTTCTTTCTCTCTTTTTGCGATTTCTTGTGCCGTTTCGTGTTACCACTGGCACCAGCAGAAGGAGCGCGTTTTCTGAAAAAAATTGTATTTTTTTTTCCAAAATTAATCAAATAATCACCTCTTGTTGCTCTCTGAAAGAGCTCTACCGTCTTCTCCCCGCATCATGTAATCTCCAAAACTGAGCAAGTCATCCAGAGTTTCAGCTCGGCCCAGCTGTTCACTTCGACGTTTTTGCTCCTTGTTTTGACGGATCCTAGTGAAGTTTTCCTCTTCATATCGTTCTCGTTCTCTATCGTATTGATATTTCTTCTCACTGATCTCTCGGATTTCTTCAGGAGCGTCACTGTACTGATTTTTGAGTTCCATAATGAGACTACTCTGCATTGCGCGTCGTTTTGCTTTCTCTTGTTGTTTCTTTGGCGCTTCCTCTTCTTCTGAAAAAAATACTTTCCTATTTGAACGGCACAATTCAAATACCTTCATATCTGACTGCTCTGATTCTGGGTGCAACATATTTTTTAACTTCTTTAGCTCCCTTTTCTCCATCATCCTCGTCATCATCCTCTTCCTCTTCTTCACCATCATCAATATCCATATTATCAAGACGGACTCTCAAATTTCCCTTCGAAGTTCCATTTGATGTTCCGTTTTCCGTGACAGATCTGCTTAGAAGCTTCTCAATTTGTGGTTTCATTTTGTCTTCGATCGGCTTCATTTTCTCGATGTACTGTAATTCAATTGTTCTAGAGATTTGCATCATCTTCTGATAACCTAACCACTCTATGCTTGAGTGCCTTTTTCACTGAAGAGTCCGTAGAAATTGATTCTCCTTTCATCATCTTTGACATCAGAACAGTCAACTCACCAAGATACGCGGTCATTTCGTAGTTTTTCAGTTTCAAGAGGCTCAGACCCTAAATAAAATTATCTTTATAGATAAAACGATTGAGACAAACCTCCTTATCGTCTTTGGTTTCTTCCATTCGATCAACTACTTTATTGATAGCTCTCACTGCTTCGGCAGATGCATTTTCCAGTTCTGCCACCAAGTCAGAAAAACGGTCTTGATCGGTTTCTGTCATCTGAATTGGAGATGTTTTTGCTATTCTTCGAACCACAGTTTGACAGTATGAAAGGATAAGAACCTTTAAATCAAGGTAATCACATGAACAAAAAATATGGTTTTTATTAATAGCGTAAATGGAATGTGAGTTGAACTGTATAAAATGTACAAGAACTACAGGGAAATGTTTGCAATCGGGGATTTTTCAGACAGCAGAAGAAGGAGCCGATGGCGGTGGTGGCGGTCCATCATTTCCATCATTTTTGGCGTATGCCATGAACATTTCTTTGAGAAATGATAGCTCTTTTTGGAGTTGTTCAACCTGGATTGGAGATTTTTATTCTCATTTCAAAATTTAAATTTACCTTCCGCTCTAAAGCCTCGTTTTCTTTCTTCAGTTCATCAACTTTTTCTGCAGTATCATTTTCTTCTTGTCGTTTTTTCTGTCGAGTTCTGTAAAAATCTATAATTTAAAATATTATAATGAAGCTTACCGATTCACTGCTTCGTTGTTCCGTTTCCGCTTTGACGTATAGTCATCTTCTTCTTCCTCTCTTGGTTCTGATGTGTTCCGCTTCCGGTTTCCACTCATATTTTAATTTAAATGATGAAATATTAAAATTCTGAGATAATTATTCGAGTTCGGAGTTTGTGTCGATTTACGGTAAACAGAGCGCGCCAACGGGATAGCGGAGCGTCGTAAAAATTAATGTAACAACGCGTTCACGGTGATTTTCTCGCTACATTTTTAGTGGCAAAACTGAGAGAAGACAGCTGACCAATGAGCGAACAAAAAAATTCCGTGGCCGACATTTTCTAGTCCAGGGCCGCGGGCATCTCAGTGTTATTTTCTCTTCCATCATTTTTTTTTTAATCCGTTAAACAAGTTTGCTGGTCGCAGGAAGTATTTTTAGTTCCCCATTTTTTAAATATAAATTCTTAACAAAATTTTAAAGGACCCTATCTGACAAAAAAAAAACCCTATCTAGTAAATTTCGAGAAATTCCGCCTCAAAGTTGAAAATGGGCGATGGAAGAGAAATTAACACTGGCCGTTTGAATTTCCCGCCATTTCCCGCGGCCTAACTTCCCAAAAATCATGCAATTCCGTGCACGGCCGTGGAAGAGAAACCCAAAAAAAATGTAGCGAGAAAATCACCGTGGCGTTTGCATGGAGACGAAGCCAAGCAGACAAATACGACGCAAAAAGTGTTTCGTTTGCTTGTGACTCACCTGAAACTCGTCATTTTGATTGGTTAGAAGGACATAAGAAACGTTTCTGATTTTTTTCCTTTCTTTCTATCCACCCAATTGTTTGAAATTTTAAATACGAATTTCGCTCTTTTTCTCTCGATTTTCTTAAGGAAAAAGCTCTTTTCAGAACATAAAAACTGCCAAAAATCGATTAACACATTTCGCGATGACAAATCCGAAATACTCCCGCCTACAGGGAGAACCGCTCCGTGGTCTCACCGACCTACCGGATAATAGAGCTTCGACTTCTACTGCTGGGATGTTTGCTAGACAAGTAAGATTTGTATTAGAGCCTATATATTTATCAGTATTTTCAGGACTCACTGGCACTTGCATCTCATTTACAACAACGCGATCGTGAACAGCACAATGTAGAATTCATGGAAGCTGAATTAGATCTAGACAACTACCTCCAATGCTTCACTGATCTGGATGTTCCCGTCGACAATATAGACTTTGATGATTCTGAGCTCGAGAAGGTCAACATCCTCTACGACGGAGATCGTCCGTATGAACAACCCATGAATGGATACGAGAGACACGTGGCTTATGGACCGGGTTTTCAGTCACAAAGCGCATATGCTACGGATCCATATCAGATGAACTGCGATGTCAAGACAGAGCCCCAACCGATGGAAACTTCTATGAAATCCGGTCGACCGATAAAACGAAGAACCTATGAAGACTATCAAGAGTTCACTGGAAATACGAGTGATTCATCTGAAGATGGAAGTCTTGAGGATTCCTACGTTAAGCAAAAAGGCGAAAAGAAACCAAGAACGGCATTGGCTAATTTCAAACCACAAACGAGAGCACGAAAATATCAACCAAAAGCAGATCAAGAGAAGGCTCAACCAACTTACAAACTCAAAAGAGCCCGTAACAATGATGCTGTGCGAAAATGCAGAAACAGAGCTCAACAACTCAAAAAGCAAAAAGACGAAGAATATGATCAAATGAAAGCAAGAATTGTCGAGCTTGAACAGCTAGTTGAATCAGAACGTCAAGCGCGAGTCAGGTCCGAAAAAATTTTAGAAGATTTAATTCGAAATCAACAGAAGTGAGTTTTACTGCAATTCTTAAATAGTTGATTAAATTTTTCAGGCAGCCCATGAATGATGCGAAGCAAGAATCACATGATCGTATGGCTCAAGGCACGTCTTCTCGATACAGTAAACGTCACTAGCTCCCGAATCAGATTCATCACTTTCTCCCAGTCCTTCCCCCTGTGCATTGTTTCCAATTCCAGTATGTAATAAGCTATTAAACATTCACTTTTTGTAATATGTCCAACATCCATCCTAGAAAACTCAACTGTAGTCATTTTCCAAAACCTAGTCCTCATTTATCTGTGAATTTCCCATGTTATGATTGCTGGCAATCCAAATCGCTTTACCCTATCTTCAAATTGCTTAATTTTTAATACTACCTTTTAAGCTGGTATTGTTCACCACTCTCTTCATCTGTTTAGTCACCAATTCCCCCTCTAAAACTTTTCTTGTATCCTCGAAGACTTCGCTTGCACATTTGTCCAATGAACGTAGTTTTTTTTTTTTGAGATAATCAACAGAAAACCTTCTTCATTGTATAATAATCATTTCGCCAACCAATGCAGAAGAGGAGGAACGGAGAGCATATAACCATGATCATAGATGTAAATTCTCTTATCATACGCATTGTAGCTGATCATGTTAGCATTCTTGTAGAGATTGATCCATTTGATGAGTGGTTGTGAATAGGTGTTGCGGTAAAAGTCATATGCACTCGAGATATAAGTTGATTGTTCAGAAGAACTTTCCACCTGAAAATGATCCATATTCATATAATTTTAGAGAGATAGGAACTAACCAAATAAATCGTTCCACAGACAACAATTCCATTGGCCACATCGGTGTGATTCACCATAGTCAGATTGAAGGTTTCGTAAATAGTCAAGTTGTTTATATCCACCTGAAATTTTGTTTGTATTCTTGAGTAGAATGAAATCTTATTCCACCTTGGCGACAGACAAAAACGGCTCTTCTTGATAATGGAACATAACCCAAAGAGCGTTTTCATCAATTGCTAGATCAAAGTAAGTCATCGAATTATTGTAGAGATACTGAAACAAAATCTTTTTATAATTCATAGATTGTTTTTACCTGATCTCCGCGATACGAAGCCCCTGGAATTTCAAATTGCGAATACTGCTTCGAATTGAATTCATATTTCGCTATAATTGGGTATCCAGCTCGTTGGTAAAACAGAGAAGCATTGAAGATCACATGATTCGTTCCGTCAAATATATACGGTAATCGATGCCTCAAGAAAAAAAAAGAATACCGTAAAACCTCTAATAGAAGGACACTCAAGTGAGCACTTTCTCAGATTTCTGTGAATCTGAAAGTAGTCTCCATCGATTCCTTCGTCAAAAATAGACTAGGATTAGTATGAAACTCGTTATGAGTTGATTCTAAAAATTCCTAATGGATGCTTTTGTGAAATTTGACTTTTGATTTTGAGGAGGTTGCACAATTCTATTCGAGGTTTTACGGTATTTTGTTTTTTAGAAGAGTAAACTAACACTTTTCCAACATGCTCCCTCCTCATCTCAGCTTCATTTCGGAATTCAATCAACTCGTGTCCTTGGAAATGATTCATTACATAACGTTTCCGAGCATCCTGAAATTATAAACTGAATATTTATAAACCTGAAAAACCCACATCTCCAGTTGGCGGATACGCATCTCTCATCCAACTACCGTAGTAAGTTGTAGAGTGAGAATGGAAGACGGGTTTCCCGACATTTTGTAAGCGACAATCTGAAGAAATAAAGAGATACGGTAACCAGTAAGGAGGGCTTACGAGCAGTGACTCCTTGAATATATGCAACTGGAGTTGTGATGGTTTCTTCAATTTCTTCATCCAAAGTATAGTTCTTCAGGCAAATTTTCACACATCCTTCAACTTCACTGTAGTTTGTGAGGATCTGGGAAAGAAAATAATATCAGAATCTGTATTAGGAGGGCAACATAATAAGCTCAAAATGAGCGCATTCTTGAAATTCAAACAGATTGAAATCATTGTTATTCGAATCGTCATCAAAAGTTGGCTGGATATGTCACAAAATATGTTTCAAATCTCTTCTCCAACAAATTTTATGAGCCATTTTGAGGATTCAGCAATATTTTTTAGATTATGAAAAAATAGAGTGCCATGCTCTTCAAATACAGATTTTACTGAAATTGTAGAATCTGAAGGTGAGATAATAATATGATGAATAATATGAACTCCGGCATAAATATAAACCTAGAAGGTACAATGTTGTATCACTAACCTGTTGTACTAATCCAGGCATCGGCTGATGGGTTATTGAAGGCCAAGGAGTTGTAGGAACAGCATCTTTATTTGGACATTCCAAGTTTTCAATCTGTTTTGAAAAAAAATTTAAACCATGAATGCATATGTTACTACCTTAGGACATTTGAATTCTCTTTCCATCAATAACTCATCTCTCACTGGACACGATGAACAATCAGCGTCTTTTCCTATATTCCCTGGTGGTCCTATTGGACCTGGATGTCCAGGAATTCCCATCAAACCTCTTCTTCCTTGTGGCCCAGGAGGTCCCAATTTTCCAGGTGGACCGACTGGTCCCACTGGTCCTGGCTTCCCACGAACATCGTCTTGTTCACTACAGTACTCATGAATTTCCGTACATTTATGCATGAGTTCTCCTATTTTAACAGAAGACAATGAGGTTAGCCAAAGAGTATCAGATGCATTCTTTTCTTTAATATCTCTTTTCATACGAGTGTGAACATCGGAAAGAGATTTGCATTCTTCATCCAATGTCCAGATTCTGAAAATCATGAAATTATCTGAAAATTGTTGACTAAACAACCCACTTGTAATGAATATGAGAAAATGCCAATATCGCTAAAAGAGCTATTGCCAAGTTACAGTAATGTAACTTTTCATCCATACTTGATGGAGTGCTAGCACTAAAATGAAATTAGTAGTTTTTGGGAGGTGGAAAGGTGTGTGCAGATGCACATATTGAAATTCGAACCCATTGGTCTGATTGATATAAACAATTCGCTTGAAACTATTTGTTGATATTGACGATTTTGCGACGGGGAAGAGTAGTTTGAGCAGAGAACATGGCCTTGATATTATGAATTGGATTGGATAAAAACGGATGTGGACTTACAGAAGCTCTGCTAATATAGCCTGGTTCGGGTACCGTAGGCTAGAGACGAGCGACAACGAATTTCGGCAATTTATTCAAATGCGTACAACTTTTTTTAGAGGAATTGGATAAAAGTACGGTCAACAGATAAAATTTACCTTGTACAAAAAGCTATCGATTGGTTTAAAAATTGTCGAATTTTATCGAAAATTAACAGAGTTACGCCATGTGTTGCCGAAAAGTTGCCGATTACGGCAATTGAAATTCGATAATTTTTTTACCAATCGATAGCTGTTTAAATAAGATACATTTTTCTGTTAACCGTATTTTCACCCGATTCCTCTGAAAAAAGTTATTCGCATTTGAATTAATTGCCGAAATTCGTTGCCACCGAACCCTGCTGTAGGCCAAGAAAGTATCCTCAAAGAAAGGGGAAAAAGTGAAAAACGGACAAGTATGAAGACACTTCGACGTGCTGCTTGCATCCTTCTTGTAAATCGAAAGCCTTTCCTATTCCTTCGATTTTTGAGTAAAAAAATTCAGCTTGTCATTTGCTCTCAATAGTTTTTGAACTCTGTTACTTCTTCTCAAGATTTTGAATTGGATACATGTTAAGTGAAACGAACTTGAGTCATAATCATCTGATCCGCAGAAATAGGGTAAATAATGAGTTTAGTTTGTGAGAAAATTCAAAAAAATCGTTTTTTAGATATTGCTGACATTTCCTGACATTAATTCAATTCGGGCGGTCCGGGAAGAACCGATGGAACTTGTTTGGGATAACATTGACATTTGTGGTGGTTGGAATTCTAAAACGTTCTCAGAATTAGACTAGATTTAGTTCACGATGTAAATTATAAATTTCGTTGCAAATGTTTTTACTAAATAAATATACAAGTTTCAACTTCTCTTATTCACATGTCCATCATTATCTTCTTTACCCGTAAACACATTACACTCTTCTTATGACTGCCGAGCAGTTGTTCTCTTGCTCGGTCACTCTTTTTACACTTTGTTTCCCACCCCTTTCTGATTCCTAACCATCGCTTCATTCAGTCTTCTGTTGTTGTTCACGAAATGAAGACGTTTTTGGTTGCTGTTTCAATTGTATTCTTTCTAGTTGCTAGCGTTGAAAGCGCAAAGAAGCTTCGTTCGGATAAGGACAAGCCACTTTGTGGACTCTGCGTGAATATTGTGAATCAAATTGACAAAGTATTGGAACACGGAGGAGATATCGAGGAGGTAGTGCACAAACCATATTTTTCATTTTGTGTATATAATCGTAAAAAAATTGTCAATAATGTTTTGGACTCTTTCGATACTCTCGTTGATTCCTTGTTTTCATATCACCTCGAAAACCAACAGAACAAAGCACCAAGAACTTATCATTGAGCCATAGTATCAAACATTAAACTTTTCAGGCTGTTGACAAGTTCTGCAAAGAAGATGTTCCATCTTTCATGGTTGATATGTGCGTGAAGTTGATCGAGAAGAACCTGACATTCATCATCGAGAAGCTGAAGGATCATGAAGCTGCTGATAAGATCTGTCGTGATATCTCACTTTGTCGCACTCCAAAACAATATTACTTTTTGGAATCTGAATAATCATTGTTCTAATGATCAATTGCATTAAACATTGCTTTTCTTTATAAAATGTTTTAATCGATGACATCTAAGGACATGTCCTTCTATTGTTCAACCTCCTCAAAATCAAAATTTCGAATTTCAAAAAAGTATCCATTACTAGATTTTGAGAAGCAACTCTTAACGAGTTTCACATGAATCCTAGTCAATTTTTGACAAGAAATCGATTGAGACTACTTTCAGATGCACAGAAATCTGATAAAGTGCTCTTTTCGGCCTCACTTGGGTGTTCTTCTGTTAGAGGTTTTACGGTACTTTGAATCTTTGATACATAGAAACCTTGAGAAAATATCTTTGAAGTTTCCTTGATTATTCAGTTTGGCAACTTTTAAAATAAGGATTTCAAAATGGATAATAAGTTTTATTCATAGAATCAAGAGATCACAGTAACATAGAATGATTGAAAGGAAGAGAAAGGCACACGATAACAAAAATAATAATCATGAAGAAATTATTTGAAATGGTAAAAAGAAAGTGAAATTGATTGTGGTTAGACCCAATAATGATTTGTTGGCTGAGTTTGTGCGACTTGTTCGAAAAGACGCATCGGCGGAGGAGTGTCAGAAGAGATTCCAGCATAATCCAGTGATGAAATATTCTGACGACGAGGATTCGGCGGCTTTCTTGATGAAGACGACTGGAAAAAGAAATCAGAGCTGGATTCAACTCATTTATTTACCTCAGGTCTTGGTGGTTTATTGAATGATTTCATTGTCATTCTATCTTCTGCTTGTCTCACAGATGCGAATACTGTAGTTCCCAACAAATCCGGTGGTTTCTCGTGATCAATGCTTTCAGATGGAGATGGTGGAAGTCTTGTGGGAGTATCTAGTTTAGCATTTAGAGGTGTTCTCGTCTTATTCTTTTTCTTTCCATCTCCACATCTTCGGCATATTAAAATAAATATAGTTGCTCCTACGATTGCAACAAGTATAACCACAGGAAGGCTGTTATCTCCGAGAATCGAGAATTTCGGACCACTTGATCCATCATTTGAAAACGGAATTCCCAAATCTCCAGACGGCGTCAAGTCGAATGTTTCCATGTCAGCGCGAAGAATTGTGATGGGAAGAGTGAATCGAGCCGGTTGAACATTATCTGCACGAACTTCCAGTTGGACAATTTCGTGAACTTCTTCGTCTGTACTGAATGCTTTGTAGTAGACGATACCCTTTTGAATATCAGTATAGGTGAAGTAGTATGTAGAATAGTTGGTGTTCGGATCAAATGTAAGGCGTCCGTATTTTAGAGGAGAAGTCAAGAAGAATCGAGGAGAAGCATTCTGAAAATTTTGAAAATTGAAAAGAGCATATAAGGCCGTCCGGGCAGACGCGAGCCGGCAGTTTTTTTTTTTCATTTTAATTAATGATTTTCTCATCAATTTTTATACCAAAATGTAGAACTCAATGAGATCTACAAAATGATCTGTAAAAAAAAAGAACTTTGCCCGCTGAAATAGTAGCTGCTTTCCGTAAAACACCCGGGCCGGTTCCACCCAAATTCATGCTGCCGGCCCGGGTATTTTTCGGAAGCCAGCAACTTCTTCAGCCGGTAAATGTTATTGGTTTATGTACCATATTGTAGATCTAGTTGAGTTCTACATTTTGGTATAAAATTTGATAGGGAAATCATTATTTAAAATAAAGAAAACTGCCGGCTAGGGTTGGACATGTATGCTGAGAGGAAAATAACAGAAAAGTACCAAAAGAGTAGATGCGTTGATTTGAGAAGTTGTCAATGGAGTTGCTGTATCCGCTTCAACAATCACTGGCTGTACAGTAACCAATGCACGAACTCGCAGTTCAGAACTGTTTCGGAGCACGTCCCGAGAGTCATTTTCAACGACGAAATCGAATTTATCCTGATACGAATGCATATTCAACTGAGCATACAGTACCCTCCCCTCATCGATATCCTTCTGACTAAACTCTTTCGCTTCCTTCTCTCCCGCAACCCAATAAAATGTTCCATTCTCTGGTCCACTTGTTATTTTATACTTCAAACTGCTTCGATTTCCCATTGAGAATGCTCCAAGATGCTCCGAGTTCAGCACCACATACGTTTTCCCTTGTGGATACCAAATTGTCGAATGATTTTTCAACATCAAATCCAGCGGTCTTATATCGATAATCAGTGATCTCGTATGTCCTTCAATATCTAAGACAATCACATCATGCCAGTTGGCAGCGTGTTGATGTCTATTAGCAGTGTGCCAGATGGAAATCTTTCCGTCGTTTATATCTTGTTGAGAGAATCGATCGACTTCATCATCTCCTCGTCGAATTGTCACTCCATTTGCTCCACGTTGTTGGGTACTGTAGACGATTGACTGAGGAGGCACTGTTTTGTGTCGTGTCATCAGCATATCAGCCAGTAATGGAGTGAATCCACTATTGAGAATAGAGACAGAGTCAGGGAACAGTATTACCTGAGATTCAGAAGACGTTAGTTTTTTAGTAGACTCCAAAAACAAACCTGCACATCTGGATCAGGCGGATTCTTGATTTGAATATCCACAGATATTCTGATTCGACTTGCTCTTCTCGTCGATTCTCGTGCGGCGTAAACGTGAAAGATCAAAGAATCACTTAGAGAATCTGTGGCCTGAATTCATACACTTTCAGTTTTCAAACTGAGGAAAATGTACTTACAGTATGCCGATAGAGAAGATGAAACGAAGAGCGAAGTTCTGTCCAAGAGACTCGATTTTTCTCATTATCCAACCATTCCAATGTTCCCGCACGTGGTTCTGTTCCGATTTCTATCATCACTATCTGAAAATTTTTGTGATTATTTCAAATTTCAAAATCAAATGGTAAGACAGTTATTCGTCCTTTTCTATTTCTTTCCCATTTCATTCATTTCAGAACAATGTTAACTGTCAAAGAAAGTTCATCTGAAGGCAAACTAGATATTCAAAAAAGACCAAATCGATTCTCCCTTCAATTATCTACAACTCTTTTCGTGGTTCCAACAAAAGGATCTTTGAATATTGAATTAAAGAATGTTTCTCAGAAAGCTCAAGAAGTTTTGATTACTTTGGAATCCGCAATTTTTACCATCAAGAATTTTAAAAAAGAGTTGTTCCCAATCGAACAATTAGGCCTGATTCTGAATCCATCGGAAATGAAAAGCTTCACAATTCGTGTCAAAGAACATTTTCCTGAGCCATTCAATTTCGAGAATATTCGATTGGAAACTCCAGAAGGTCAACTGACGATTGCTCATTGTGATACAAAAAGAAATAATAAAAAAGGATTGGAAAGGGATTCGAATGGTTTGATGTGTTTGGCAGTTGAGAAGGACGAGAAATTGAGATGGGGATCTTTCACTCAGAAAATCATAATGGACATTGAGACGAGTGAATTAAAGGAGCAGAAGGAGAGATATTTTCGAGAGAGGGAAGATTATGAGAATAAGAAATCTGAAAGTAGAAAACATTCCTCAAAGGAAAGTGTATCAGAAAAGGAGAAAAGTTCTTTCGAATGTTGCTGCACGATTTCTTGAACTTTTTCTTGATTTACTGATAATAAAGTTTTATCAAAATTTTCATTCTAACTTTTCAATGTGTCAGACGTGAGCAAAGCTTTCGAAACATCTTCACTATAACCATGAGTTCTCCACGTTCTCCAAGTCCTCATTCCGTAAGTTAAATAAAGCTAAAAAACCTAAATACAAAAGCTTTCCAGAAATCACCAGTTCAAGAAATGTTCTATATGACTCCAACTCGAAAACCAAAAGAAAACATATTTCAACTGGATTTTACTCCCAGGGAATTCATTGTACCATCGACTGGTCAACTTCAAATTGACATCAGAAATTTGGCATCTAAAAGTCAAATGATCCTAGTCAATCTGAATTCGGCTCTTTTTGAAATCCGCTATCCGAGATCTTCTTATAACTTCACAACTCAAGAATACACTGCTTTGAAACCGAATGGGACTATGACTTTTCTGATACAGTTTCGAGAATCAACAGATGAGAAATTTAAGTATGATAATTGTAAACCGAAAACTCCTGAAGGAACTTTATCGATTTATCATGAGGATTATCCAGTGGAAAATGCGCAAATTCTTAGTGACGAGTGTTGGAATATTTGGAAGTGTAACAGGGATGAACCTGAATTTGTGTATCCGCCAATTCATAATAAAGATTATGGAGAAGTCGAACAGAATGTCATGTTGGAATTTGAGACTCCGTTGACGAATCAATTGAAGGAAAAGTTCTTGAAAGAGAATAGAGACTACGAGAAAAAGAAGAAACAAAAAATGAGGAGAAGAGCAAGAAAAGAATCTGAAAAACGGAGAAAAGAAGAAATGGAAAAAGAAGAGCAGAAGAAAGGATGTTGTGTTATTAGTTGAACTTTTTTTGAATAAAAAACTTACTTCTTTATCAACAGCATCCACCAATGCAGAAACATCCAAATGAGACTGATTGAAACATGCAGAACCACCACGAGAAACAATCAACGGGCGGGTTGTGATGTATTTTGAGAGGACTTTGTCCGAAATTGCAGCATATGTAGTTGTGATTCGGAATCTATAAGTAGGAATAGGTAATCAGGACTCTTTTAGAATAAACTTACTTTTCGTTCGTATTCAAAAACTGTGCAGAATTGTTTTTATGCACTCTAAAAGAGAAAGAATCCCGTCGACTCCACTCGTTTTGATCGGAATACCCCACGGTGGAGTACACTACTTGTCGTCGGTTTATCTGGAATAGTCGAATTTCGAAGGGATACTAAAATATTCCAAAAAATGGGATATTTTTTCATACGGATCAATTCAGATTGTTGCAGATAACAAAAATCCTCTTAGAAATATGATCAAAAATTTACCTAAATCAAGTTACAAGATCTCAAAGTGCCAAAAAACCCATCCGTGGTCCTATTTACAGAAAAAAAAAAGAAAAATTCCGTGGTCCTCCGTGACGTAGGACCATGGAATCGCCTTTTTGGGTTTTTGAGAGCTTGTAACTTGATTTAGGTCAATTTTTAAATGTGTCTCCTTTACCCCTTTAACAGACTTCTTCGGAAAAACGAGTTCTCGAAATTTTTTGAAAAATTGGAAAAAAGTTGCTTAAAAGTTATGATTTTTCGTGGAAATCTCTAATTTCTTGACCATTTTCATCTATTTTTCCGATTTTCCGAAAAAAAATTCATAATATTTTCCGTCGAGATGTTTTTCCGCAAAAGAATTCGAGAAATTTTCTGAAAGAAGTCGGAAAATCGGAAAAACGAGAATTCGTTTTTCCAATTCCGACCAAGCCTGCCCTTTAAATAAACTATTTCTCAATGTTCCCACCTGCAACTGAGTGAAAACAGTATTCTTTATTCCGTCTACCAGAACTTCTCCAAATCTCGCTGGTTTCAGAATAGTGAACACTATTTCATCTGGACGAGTCCCTGGCATATTTGCACGAAGAAGTTCTGTTCCGATGACAGTGGCTGATGAGGGAGATGCAACTAAACGACCGTTAGCTTCCAGAATATTCGAACTAGATGACAGTTCTGTTGAAAACCATTCAGGACCAATCTGAAACCAGTTTTAGTTTTTTTAGGAGTCAAGGAACTCAAACCTTATGTTTTCCATCAGTGACATGAAATGAGAATCCACCGAATGGATTACTGTGGTTTGTAGCTAAGAATGCAACGTTGGATTGATCTATATCAAATTGTGTGAAATTACTGATAACTTCTTCTACTTGTCCGGCCTGTAAAGCAATATTATTGTAGTAAAAAACGAAGAATCCTTACTTTAACGACCCGTCCATTTGATGGTTGTGCAATGATATATGTGATGGAGTTAGTTGGAGTATCAGTATCCTGAAACTTCTTCATTAGAAGAGCCATATTCCAATAAGCCTCACCTCAACATCCAGATGACTATTTGTAATCAATGCCTTGTTTCCAGATACTCTCAATACCTCGTTTCTTATCATCACTGGTCCTGAAATCGATTTGAATCATAATATTTTGTTTTCTAAAGCATTTACCTTTCTCGTTAACCCTCGTCACTGTAATCTGCATTAAATGAGTTCCAGTACACTGATCCTGAACACATGCTTGCACTCCAATGCTATCATTTCCTTGAGATCCATCCGATACGAACCAAACCTGTCCGTTTTCTATCATTCGACCGGTGAATGTAGCTGAAATACATTATTATTTTAAACTATGTTAACTGGCTCCAGAATATGTATTACCAATTGAAGAAATGCTAGATATATTATGAACACTATCCGTTGTAATCCATCCAGAAGTTGGAGGTGATACAACAGTGATCACTGCTTCCTCGTTTTCACTTGTGGTTACTTTTAGGAAATTAGAAGTAATCGGGGCTCTTCCAGCAGCCGGAACAGAAAATAATGATGTGGAGACTGTGATCTTAAAGTAGCTAATTCAATTATTCCTATCTCAAACTTACTTAGGCTGTAAAATTCGTTAACTCATTCAAATGTGAATAATTTTTTTCGCGGGATTCGGTAAAATACGGTCAATTGGAAGAATGTTCCTTATTAAAAAGTTATCGTTTGATTAAAAAAACAATCAAATTTCATTTAAAATTGCGCCTTTATTCAAAAATGCTAAGAGTTGCGCTTTGTATTGCCGAAAAGTTCCCGACTTTGGAAATTTCAGCAACTTTTCGGCAACACAATGCGTAACTCTGTTAATTTCTGATGAAATGTGACGATTTTTAACCAAACGATAGCTTTTTTAATAAGGAACATTTTTCCTGTTAACCGTATTTTTACTCGATCCTTCCGAAAAAAGTTATTCACATCGGAAAGAGTTGTCGAAAATTGTTACCGCCCAGCTCTGTTACTTACGTTTCTTTGGAATACATCAATATCAAGTTTGAGGTGGAAACTCAAATTTCTCGAGAGGATTAGAATTTGGAAATCGATAGAATCATTGGCATGATCTGCATTGTTATGAACATACTGAACACTTCCAGATGAGACATCACTATCGGTGAATCTTGATACTCGGGAGGAGTAACTTTTCTCTGAAAAAAATAAAGTATCGTAAAATCTCTTGTAACATGTCCTTCTATTCTCAAAACTCTTCAAAATCAAAGTTCGAATATCATAAAGTAATGTTTGAGAAGCAAATCATAACGGATTTCGTATTGATCCTAGTCTATTTTTGACAAGGAATCGATTGAGACTAATTTCAGATACACAGAAATCTGAGAAAGAGGTCTCCCCTTCTATTAGAGGTTTAAGTACGCATAAACTTTAACAAAAAGAATTACCATAGTCCAGAGATAAGTATCCGAAACTTGGATGTTTCACAACTTGATAAATAATCGGTGGCTCTGCATCCACCATGGCAATATCCAAAATTGTCTTATCGATGAGGACAGCTCCACCAACAGGGACACGAAGCATTCGATGTTGTTGATAGGTGAATGAGTCACGAGAATTTTCACAGCGGACTCGCAGCTAGAAATTTAAAAATTTCAAGTAGGATTACACTCATTTTTTTCAATTTCCAGAAAATGATCGTCCTAAATCCAGTATTTACGAAAATAACATTGTTTTTGCACAAAAAAACGTTAAAGCTCGAGAAAATCCATTATCAAAATGCCAACTTACTTTTTTTTTAGTTTTTATTTTTTGAAATGGGTTAGAAAAACTGTTAGTTGGCATTTTGATAATCGATTTTCTCGATTAAAAAATTGTTGTTCTCGTAAATACTAGATTTGGTTTGGATCATTTGAAAAGAAAAAATGACTGTAATCCTACTTTCAATAAATACAGATTTATTTTCCAACCTCAACTTCCAGATGCCTGTCAGCCACTGCCACTTTCAACCTCTCCACTGCATTTTCATTTGGTACGGAATACCAAACGGACTCATTTTCAATGTCTCTTTGACTGAATCCTCTCGCAGTTTTTCGTTGACTTCCAACAGAGAATCGAGATGAATTACTCGAATACACAATGTCTTCTAATCGAACGTCCAGGTTTGTCAAGACCGTCAAATTGTTTGAGGATAATCCTAAAACTCAAAACTTTTCGAAAACATTCAGAACAGGGGTGTGCGGAACGGAAATCGGAATTCCGAAAATTATGGCTTTTTTCGGAATGAAATTCCGACCGGAATATTTCGAAGGCAAATTTTTGGAATCAAATATTGATATTTAAGAAAAACGAAGCGAAGAAAAAGTTACGATATGGCAAATAAGAATATTCAATCGGTTTTCGCTTTTCGAAGCAGTAAATTTACCAAACGATTTTCCCGAAAAAGTTCATTCTTAACGAAAAATACTGTAAAATATGGCCATTTTCGAAATTACGGAATTCCGAGATTCCGACTATTTGAAACTAGACAAATTCCGACATTCTGAAATTCCCAAATTTCAATTCCGCAGACTCCTGATTCAGAAAACACTCACGAATCGTCTGAGGGAAATGTGCTCCACAGATCATAACTACTTCTGCTTTCTCTATCCATACATCTGGTTTCGCAGCAAGGACATGCATTTTTCCTTCAACTCGATGAGCTCCGTCACTCACGGTGTAACTGAAAATAGTAACATGTTTACAATAATTTCAATCGTATCTCACCCAATATAAAACTCTCCATGATGTCCAAGGTGTCGTATCATCACTTTCCCCTCGTCAATATCATGTTGAGTGAACGAGGTCAATGGTAGGTAAGGGGATACTGTAGAGAGAATCGCTGCATCTTTGTTTTGAGTAAAATCAAAAAGTAATGCAGATGCATCTACATCTTCATCTACCCACGGGAGCAGGAATGGATGTAGAACTCGTTCTCCTCGCTCTACCATCTAAAAATCCTTCTCATTTTTCAGACTTCAAATGAAAAAAAACTCACATAAACAGTGACGTTCTGAGCCAACTTTGGAGCATTGTCATTGAGCAGAATAATCGAAAAACTAAGAGTTAAAGGGACTTGTCTCATTGGATTCTGTCGAGATATTGCTAAAAGACGACACTCATCAGTTCGAGTTTCATCTCCGGAGTGAGAATATGTTAATCGATGTTTTGCTATATCGTCACTTGTAAAATTTGAATCTTTCTTCAAAATCTCTCCGATTTGTAGACGAATTTGACCATGAAGTGTGGGAGAAACTACTCGAAAAATGAAATTCGAGTCGTCGGGAGTGGAAAGTGATAAGAAATCTGATGTTATCTGGAATTTCAGGTAAGTGGGCTCAAAGTGAAAATATTATTTTAAGTTACCGAAGCGATTTCTCCTTCCTTCACAACAATCGTTTTGTTCACCAGACGAATCGATGATTCTTTTGGAACATAGACGATCTGAAAATGTATGACTTCAAATAAAAAAAGAACTGAAAACCCACATCAAATCTCAATAATGGAGATGAAACAGCTGGAGAAACAACTCGAAAAACGAAGAAATCGTTGACGATCGAGTATTGCTGATAGTGTAGTTTGTAGCTGATCGATCCTTCGTCAATATCCTGTTGAGTGAAATTCGAAGAGACTCCGATTCTTCTCTGTTTTCCAGCTGGCAGTTTTCTTGAAAGTGTTCCCAGTTTCGGTGGTTCATCAATATGATAAACGAGATTGTGAGCGGAGAAACTTTTGGGAAATGTCCAAGAAAATAAGTTTGGACGACTGATAGACATGATTTCCGTTCCGTTCAAAACGAATGGTTCTCGAGTGAAAACTTTTATATTCATTGGGATGAAATCGATTCGGAAGACGTGCACCATTGAAGCGAATTCGCCAGCTTCAACCTGGAAAGATTCAGTTTGTTAGGATTACAGTTTATATTATGTGCAAGTTTTCTCCATTTAAAATAATGATTTTCCCATCAGTTTTTATACCAAAATGTAGAACTCAACGAGATCTACAAAATGGTGTATAAATCAAGAAATTTTACCAGTTGAAAAAGTTGCTGGCTCTCGTAAAACACCCGGGCCGGCTCCACCCACATGCATATTGCCGGCGCGGCTGTTTTACGGAAACCAGCAATTTTTTCATTATTGATTTATACACCATTTTGTAGATCTCGTTGAGTTCTACATTTTAGTATAAAATTTGATGGGAAAATCGTTATTTTAAATGGAGAAAACTTCAGGCCAGCCCGGGTTGAACATGTTTGATTGTGTATATTGATGCATTATTTTAGTTTTGAATCTGTGACACCTCCTAAAATTTCTTTTTTCTCCAAAACATACCTGGAAACTGAACATATCACTTGGAGACGAACTCTGACTGGTATGCCGAAATCTGACTTGTTCTTCATTCACTTGCGATTGAGTGAATGTTGTACACATACTGAATTTATCTTCATTTCCTTGAAGACACTCAACTACTCCGGTATCTGGCATATCCACTATTCTATAAGCCACTATCATGTCTTTTATCGATGCTTCGAAAGAGAGATTTCTGAAAATAAGGCTGAAAATAAGTCAAGAGAAAAAAAGCTAATTGTTTACCTGTTTGTGAGCAAAGCATTAGAGTGATGAAGCAATTTTAGACCAGTGTTATGAACTAATTTCACATCAACTTTGGTACTTTGAGTCTCTAAAATTACTACTCCACTTCTCGCTTCTCCATCTCTTGCAATTAATCTTTAAATTTTTTATATCAGTTTTAGAAATTTATAAAAACCCTTACCGTATCCTTCCACTTCCCAAATCGGTTCCCTCATCAACTAATGAAACCATTTCCTCGATCAGCTGTTTATGACTGAATTCATTCACTTTCTGTCCATGTACTTCTATATGCACTCCATTCGATTCAACCACTTGAACTCTAACTTTCTCCGGTCTATCATCTGCATCAGTCAACACCAAAATCTCATTTGTGATAACTCGACTTCCACGAGAAGCAATCAACAGTTTATCGTCTTTCGACCGTTTTACGAGCTCTGGAGCATCATTTACTCCGTTTATTTTGAATCTCAGGGTGTAGGTTTTCGATTCAGCAGAGACGAACTCTTTGTGTTTCACAGCGAATTCAATCTAAAAAAGAATTGATAGGATAATACATGTCCAACCCGGTCCGCCCGAGCCGACGCGGGGCCTTCTCCATTCAAAATAAAGATTTTCCATCAAATTTTCTACCAAAATGTAGAACTCAATGAGATCTACAAAATGGTGTACAAAAAAAAACTGTAAGAAACAGCTGAAAAAGTTGCTGGCTTCCGAAAAGGCAACATGAATTTGGGTGGAATCGGCCCAGGTGTTTTACGTAAGCCAGCCACAGTTTCTTGTTTTATACACCATTTTGTAGATCTCATTGAGTTCTACATTTTGATATAAGAATTGATAACAAAATCGTTATCTAGAACAGAGAAAACTACAGGTCCGGGTTGTTGGACTACAGGTCCGGTTTTGCAGATGAATCATTTGATAAACACATTTTTCTGCAACTCAACGAGCAACCAAAAAGGAAAAAAACTGTTATCTATTATTTAGCATATCTATTGTTGAAGGCTTTTAGTTTCTGAAATAATTACTTTCTGAAATCCTCATACCTGGAAAGATAATCGATCTTCTCTACTTTCAGTTCCATCGTGCTTATAGATAACTCTTCTCGCCAGCAATTGAGCGTAGGTAAATGAACTTGTGACCACATCGTCTATTCGAATTTCTCCATGCCTAGCACTTTCAACAATCTAAAAAGAGTTACTGAGTTGACTAGACTAAAGTTTTTTGTACCGTGAAGAAGATATCGGTATGGGATACGTTTACATCTTGACTTGTTGGCATAAAGTAAACATTTTTCCACTGTAATGGCATCGATCCACCTTCGTTTAGCTCAACGGGTTCTGCAACATAGATAGGACCCTTTTCGGGGTTTTTCGCAGCATTCTTTGAGTCGATTCTGGAATATAATGGGCTAGTTTTTTTCTGGGTTGCAATTTGACGGGCCAGTCCGGGCTCAAAAAAATTTTCGGCCCGGTCCGTCGGGCTCGTATCGGAAAAACTATTGAAAATTTTCTCGAAATTCTTGAGGTTTTTCGTAACCATTTTTCGTAATGATCCCGCGAGCAGGTCCCGGCCCATTGCAACCCTGAGGTTTTCACTGTAGACTTTCAGATTTTCATAGCAATTTTCAGATTCTTAACGTCTTGTGGGGCCCCTAAATCTGTTTCGTTCAGTTTGAATTGCTCAAAATTTGAATTGGCTCCCTCGATTACCTATAGTCATCGTTTCTAAGTTATTTTTCACTGACCACATTCTCTTTTTTTCCATCCTCACAAACAACTTTTGCCGCCCTTCATCCACCACCACTGGCACCCCATAAATCCCCTCTCTCTCTCTCGAATGTGCCAATTTTATCGGCCACAAAGTATCAAATTCTGGCTGGTGGTCCCTCTCGTCTAGATATCTATCCCATTCTCTGTCTAAATCTCTACAAATTCTTCCATTTTTCTCTCTCAATTTTTGATTCTCCTCTGTCATCACTGACTTTAAAGCACTGAAACAGTGTGTGATGAGATGGAGACGCAGTTATAGAGATCATAATAATGGGAGGGAATAGTAAGTGATATGAGGAGAATCAAGAGAAATTGCTTCAAGATGTTGGGAGGAGGAGGAAAAATGAAGAAAAGAAGAGTTGCCGAGTGGACGGAGACGATGATTGAGTGCAAACGAGACCGCCCATTATTCATGGTTTTGATGATAGGGCACACGTGTTGCATTATCAAGTGTCTCTTGAATACGTTCTCACGCATTAAAAACACAGGAAATAAAACTGTACTTGAAGGGAATGGCTCTCGTGGCTGAGTGGTCTAGTGGTATGATTCTCGCTTAGGGTGCGAGAGGTCCCGGGATCGATCCCCGGCTCAGCCCGATTTCTTTTTTCCAATTTTTTCAGAACTTACCCGCATATCCTCTGCGTCATAATAGAATTTGCTTGAGTGATATCGAACATACATCCTTTTAGAGCGGTCTCGTTGATCGTGAGTCCTGTAAACAAATGTTTCGCTATACATTTTCTGAATTTTGCTCATGGAATTCTTTTCTAACACATGGTCCATAAAACATTTGTAAGATGAAAAGAACAGAATTTACAAAATGTGTCCGTTGAAGACAAGTGCAAGTATAAACAGAGAAGATGATGATGGAAAGAAGACATGTGTTTGACACTTGACAACATGGCTAATTAGTCTCGAGAACTATGTGGGTTTTGGATTTTTGAGGTGCCAACGTTATGGGATTCTAGTAGAACGTTGAAGCTAAAGGGATAAACTCCTGTGAAATATTATAGTAATGATGGAGAAGAGGTTTTTTCAACGAATTTTCGGCAACTTATTCAAGTGTGAATAACTTTTGTTAGGAGGATTGACTAAAGATATGGTCAACAAAGAAATGTTCATCATCTAAAAAGCTATCGATTGGTTAAAAAATCGTTAAATGTCATCAAAAATTAACAGAGTTACGCCTTGTGTTCTTGCAAAGTTGCCGAAATCGGGTACTTTTAGGGAACAGAGGACGTAACTCAGTTAATTTTCGATAAAATTTGACGATTTTTTAACCAATCGATAGCTTTTTTGATAAGCAACATTTCTTCTGTTGACCGAATTTTTATCCAATTTTCCTGAAAAAAGTTATTCACATTTGAATAAGTTGCCGAAATTTGTTGACGCTCAGCTCAACCATCTTCAGATATTTTCAATGAATTCTAATTTCCAGCTTAATTTTAAAATTTTCCTGAAAAAATTTCAATATTTCAGACAATTCCTCCTCATGGAAAAAATATATTTACTCTTCTGTAGGTCCTCGAAACAAAAAGTGTTCTGACTTTTCACCCTCTAGAAATTTGATATCTACATGATTTTTTCCTCTCTCTTTTCGATTTTTTGCCTACACCAAAAAAAATCTTGCAAACTCAGAACGCCCGAAAATTTCCAAGGATCTTTCCTGAGATATCAATCCCAAAGCAATCTCATAAATCTGGAATTGAAAACTTTTTCTTCTTCGTTCCCCTCTCTCTCTAAAAATCATTGTTTTTTCTAGAGAATCACAGCCATTGCCTCAAAGCACACCAACAAAAAGAGCACTTTCGGCTCCTTTTTGGAGCCGCCGGAAATGAGAAAAGAGTACTCTTTTGGAGCATTTGGAGCATCTTGGCTCGTTTTCTTGTTCTATTTTCATGTTTGTTACGTAATAAACAATTGATGAGATGGAGTAGGCCTAAAAATGAAGGGTTTCATTGAGAATTCATCGTCCAGACGAACATGGTGACACTTTTTTGTAATGATTCCAAAAAACATTGTCTACTAAAATTTGTTTTTTTTTTTTCAAATTTCACAATCTCACTATCAGACCAGGTTTCTGAACCTGAATTACTCATTTCCGGTTTCCTCTGTTCTTATTATTTATTTACGTTTTGAAAAATCTCATCAAAAAACTTACCGATATTCGGAGCAGAGCACAGTGTGGGAGAATAAACCAAGGAATTGGCATGAGGACTTTGAAAATGAAGAGAAATGTGTGAAATGCATTTTAATGAGAACGATGTTGTCTCATTTTCAGTTATAGCTGATACGGGAATGGAATCTGCATAGATATGTCCATCATGAAACGATAGGGACAGATTCTTTGACGGTGTACTTAGAATAATAGGAGGAGGATTTGTGGATGGTCCGTTGATTTGTAGATCAAAAGTTAGTGGGGAGGTGATAAGTGATATCAGTGCGAGAAAAGTCATCGGCTCATTTGGAAAGATTCTTCTTCTTGACTGTACTGGAAACTGAGGAATGGGAAAGAGTAGCAGATGAGTTGGTGTCCCAGACACACAAAGAAGCTCTAGGCCACGCCCACTTTTAGAGGAAAGGAGCCGAAGGAAAGAGAGAAAAGAATGAACAACTGACACATAGTACATCATAAGCTGGCGGGGAACGAAAGAAGAAAAAGATGATGGAGGAAAGGAAAAATGAGAAGAGAACTCGGATGATAATGATAATGATTAGATTTATTAACAGGTGGGGGAGGTGAAGTGGCAGAAAAAGAACAATGGTTTTTGGTATTGCCTTTGTTCAGTATAGATTTTTATATTCCATTCATAAGTTACTGTAGGAATTTCAATTTTCCATTTCCGTTAAGCAGCACTTCTGCGAGTAAATAATGGAGTGTTCGTGGACCGTCCAGTCGAACTTTTTTCTGAAAACTTTTATGGATACACAATTAACAACAGGAATCCATTTCTGTACTCAGAATTTCCAAAATGGTCACGTCAACTGAGTTATGACCTTATAAAGGTACGGCCGCTACTACAATTGTGATCTTTGAGACTGATTTTCTCAGATCCTAGATGTCATAGGAATCTCTAGTTTTTTTGTACTGGACATGAAATGTCTTCCTTTTTTGAATGACATATAATCTCTACAATATGTTCATATTTTCACGATATTGGAAATACAGGGGTGGGAAAAATTCCTTCATGAGTAAATCTTCCAAAATAACCCTAATTAAAGTAAAATCTGTATTAGAAGGGAACCCGGTGAGCTAAAAATGAGCACATTCTTGAAATTCAAACGGATTGAAATCAGTCTTATTAGAATCCTCGTCAAAAGTTGACTGAAAATGTCCTAAAATATGTTTCAAATCTCTTCTCCAAAAGATGTTATGACTTTTTTTGAGAATTCAGATAAAATTATTTGAAAGTAAAGACCCTTCTACAGATTTCATGGTAACTTTCAAGAGTAAACCTTCCAAAATCCTCTTAATTATTCATATTTTCCGCAAATGATTCATGCTACAACCACTTTTGCTTTTCAATCCCAAATTTCTGAAAACTGTTTGAAATTCCTTCTTTTCATGAAAACATTACTTATTACAGTAGTTTTCTGATGTCTGAACACCATTCCCAAATTGTGGAAAAGCTTCCCACTAAATATATTTCCGCCTGTCTGCTTCCAACAAAATGACCAATTTGTCTGGATACAAAAGAAGTTGTAATTTTGTAAGAAAGTGTTTTCCAACAATAGAAAGATCCGTGAAAATCCAGTCAAAAGAAAGCCGCGAAGCGAGAAGTAACACGACAATTATGCCCGAAACAGATCCCTTTTCGTTCATTAGTTATTTCTGAATGTTTTGACCGTTCTACTTATTCCATTATGAAAACAATGAGTTTCTGGTTTATGGTACGGATATTGTTCAGTGCAATATTCACTGCATTTCTGTTGTTGTTCTTGATATTCTTCCGTTTCTTTCTCGAAATTAAAGATATCGAAAGACTATCTGCAGAAGCAGTAAGAGATTTTGAGGTAAACAATAAGTATTTAAATTTAATTCTAAATAAAATAATTCAGAACTATGAGAAAACAACCTGGAATGACATACAAATATTGATGATTTCGATGAATTCCAGAGAGAAACGGTAAGTTTTAATACTATTTCAATCAACAAACAAACTATTCAGAAAGATTCGAAAACAGTCTCGTCGTCAAAGTGAAACGGACTATCTGGTTCCATTTCCATCTCCTTACGCATCTCATCCATCTATCAAACCTCCAGAATGTCCCTCTGGTCCTCCAGGATTACCAGGAAAACCAGGTCTAAACGGAGAACCAGGAACGGATGGACTTCCTGGGCGAGATTATAACTATTTGGAACTGCTAACCGAAACTTGTATCATTTGCCCAGCTGGTCCTCCTGGTGAGCCGGGAATGGATGGATCTGAAGGTATTCAGGGTCCACCTGGTATGATTGGACCGCGTGGAGAAAATGGGGAAGCTGGAATGATTGGAGAGGTTGGAGAGGCTGGAAGAGAAGGACCACCTGGAGAGAAAGGAGAAGATGGAATTGTGGGAGAACCTGGTTTGATTGTGATGAAAATGATGAACACAAGAGGACCGAAAGGCCCCGATGGACCGCCCGGGCTTACTGGACAACCTGGAATGCCGGGGACGATTGTAAAATGTAGTTTTGATTCCTTCAGAAACAGTATTCACTTTTTTTTAAAATTTCAGCTCCCCCAGGATCCATGGGCATCAAAGGAAAACCTGGGTTGAATGGAATGAAAGGAAGACCAGGGAGTGTGGGAAAGGTAATAAAGACTTTAATTTCTACCAAAATTTCAATAATTTCAGGTCGGCTCACCTGGAGAACCAGGGATCGATGCAACATACTGTCCGTGTCCCAATCGATCATTTGAGGTGCAGAAAATGGTCGAACCAGCACCAGAAAAGAAGTTGGGATATGATTACTACGAATTTGAAGCATCAAAAGCTAAAAGAAACAAGAAATCTGTTTGGAACAGAAGGAGAATCAAATTATTTTGAATTGTTTTTCAACCAAATCAACCAATTGCAATGAATACTTTTCAAAAAGCATGTTATTCTGAATATCGTTCGTTTCACATAAATATATCAATTTTTGTCACTACGTTTGTGGCTTTTCTGAAATTTCTGTTGTTTTCCAGAAATTTCTGTTGTTTTCCAGCTTGAGAATGTTGAATTGCCTCGCTTATTAAAGGCGCACGCATTTGTTGCTGCGCCGGGTCTCGAGTGGAAAGGCCCTCCGCTGACCAACTGTTACCGTACCCGTCTGGTTTTCTTCCCGTTTTTCTCAGCGTTTTCCCACATTTTTTTGGAATTTAGTCGTTTTGAACGATTTCTCTCTAAAAAATACGTTTTTTTCCGATAAATTATGAATTTCTATCCTCTCGATTCCTTTGCAATTCCACATAAAACGTTTTTACCTCTCTTTTTTTCAGAAACTTCGGTTAAACATGTCTCGCGTTCGTACCAAGACCGTCAAGAAGGCTTCCCGTGTCCTCATCGAGAAGTACTACACCCGCATGACCAATGACTTCCACAACAACAAGCGCGTCTGCGACGAGGTTGCTATCATTGGAAGCAAGCCACTCAGAAACAAGATCGCTGGATACATCACCCACTTGATGAGACGTATCGAGAGAGGACCAGTCAGAGGAATCTCCATCAAGCTCCAAGAGGAAGAGCGTGAGCGCAGAGATAACTACATGCCAGAAATCTCCACCGTCGACCCATCCCAGCTTGTCTCCATCAAGGTTGACGCTGACACCAATGAAATGCTCAAGGCCGCTGTAAGTCACTTGAAAATATTCTTGCAAATTTTTGAACGTTGAGTTCATTTTTATGAATTCCATATGTAATCCAAGCTCTTAGTTGAGCATTTAAGCTCGGTATGTCGAGGCGTTACCGAGCTGAAAATTTAAAATACAAATCCTCGTCATTTCAGGGATTCAACCTTCCAAACGTCGTCGTTGAGGACCAAGGAAAGAACAAGGGAAAGTAAATGTTTCCCATGTTTGATTGTTATTGTTGAGGTGGATAATAAATATTTTTCTACCGAGTTTGTTTTAAGATTTCATCGCATAATCAGAATTGGCTTTGTTTGTCATAAGAATTTGAATACCGTCGTCATTTTGAGATCTTCCTCGCGTTTCGGTGATTTCGAGATCCCTGCTTGGTTATCAGGAAAAACGTTCACTCGTTACAAATTGAAAAATTATATCGGAAAAAATTTATTCCATGGGAAACTAATAAACAACAGACGGCATGAATAAGAAATGAAGTGAAACAGCTGAGAAAATTAAGTGTCGTGATACCGGCTGTAAAGAGCTTGTCTTGTTTTCTCTTTGTGACTTGCTTCTACTCCGTGTCTCATTTTAGACCCCGCAGCACCGAGACCAGCTCCTTGAACAAATCTTTCGGCTTGAATAGGATTGACAATTCCTGAAATTAGTCATGGTTACACGATATTGAGATTGAAAATGAAAAACCTTGTCCATGTTTTCCAACTCCTTGTCCTTCTTTCCATCCCATACTCTTCAACAGACGGTTTCCGATGTTTGTATCATCTAGTGGCCGTTTTGAAGCCTCTTCACTTTCTCGACGGATAACTTCTTCATTTCTATTGGATGATGGTCCTCCAGACTGTCCTCCCATCACGTCGAAGGCATAACCTGTCGAATCAATTCCGAATTGACGTCGACGTTCCTTTGCTCTATCTCGATAAACAATTTTAGGTAGATCCATGGCTGGTGCTTCTTCTTCCTCTCTCAGTTTCGCAGCAGTTTCGCGTCCCCACTCGGCTCGTTTTGCTTCGAGATTATTCTGAAAATTTGAATGTCAAGTGTTGAAAAATATTGTGGCTGAAGGTTCAGGTGAGGAATCCCCAGAAATAATAATAATCTTACTCGATGCAATTCACTTTTCTCGACGTGTTTTCTGAGAATCTCTACATCTGAGAAAGCCCGTTTGCAGAGCATACAAGTCTTCTTGGCTTCATCGTAGAGTGATCTTTCCATCACATCTCGAACATCTTTCAGAGATGGTTTTAATGGAGCAAGAGGGGTTGCAAAAGATGATGTTGATTGTTCATCCGAAGCACGGCTTCTGGTCTCTTCTCTAATATCAGCTTCATCATCCTCGTCATCGTCAAGAACTGATATTTTTCGTTGCTTTTCTGAAATGATTGCGAAGGTTTACAGAAAAGAGCTGCACTTTGATACCTTGGGAAAACACATTCTTCATCTCTAACCCCTTCGATTCCTTCCCTTTGATAGATATTTGAACTTTCTTCTTATCTTTCTCTTGCTTTTTCGCCCATTTAGCCATGTCTTTAGCCAAATCTTGTGCCGTTTTCGGAGCTTCTTCCTCACTCTTCTTCCGTTTCTCCCCTTCTTCTTCATTCTTCACCGTATCAGTGGAAGTTTCAACCGGGAAATATGTTTGATGAGTTAGATCCCATGTGCACCATTGCGAAGTGGCACTATTGAAATAGTATCCGGTGGCGGAGTCATAACAGAACTTGGTGATTGGATCAACATAATATCCGACATTTGGATCATGTGTGAAAGTTAACGGATTTGGTGGCACTGAAAAAACAAATATAGAAGAGAGGCGACTTTGGGAAACCTACAGTATTTAGGCATCAATCCCTTCGATGTTTGAATTGTTCCAATAACTCCATTTTGATGTTCCGATTGTGCTGGCTGCATTGGAGGTGCAACAGACATGTTTGGTGGAGGGACATTAAAGTTCGATGGGATTATTGTAACAGCTGGGGAGGGCATTCCAGTCATCTGTAAATCCAGAAATCGTAGAAAAATGTTTTCAGACTTGACTCACGATTTGTCCGACTTGGTGACTTGCTTGGCGCACTGCGTGAGCCTTCGAAAGAGCAGCTGCAGCAATTTCCGCTCCGGTCACTGAAAATTCTAGTTTCTGTGAACTTAATTTTTCGATTAGAGTCTTACTGTTTCCTTGCGCTCCTCCGTTATTCACCGCATTTTTACCAGGTCCTGCAGTGAGCATTGTCATCTGTTGCTGGATGAGTTTAGACATCGAATCGCGGCACCATGAAACTTGCACTGAAAATATTTGATAAGCGAAGCACTACTGATTGGCTCACCGTCCTTATCCTTGATTCGAATCGGCGCTTTATATGTCAAGTTCAGAAGCATTTTAGCTTCATCTACACTTTTCATTTGGAGATATGCAAATCTTTTTGAATCCGATAATTTGATCATACTGATAGAGCTCAGACAAACCAAAGTTCCCAAACTGTCAAAAATGAGACTGTTCGAGATACCATCAGGAAGTCCACGAATCAGTAAAGCTGTAATTCGAAAGATTAGGTCCAGAGTACGAAGAGATTACGCACTATCACAGGGTGTCATTCCGACCATATGAGCTCCAAGTTTCTCAAGTTCCATTGATTGATCCTTTGAAATTTCACATTTGAAACATGTTTGACGCTTCACGAAATTGTTCATGGAACACTGAAAAATGGATACGGTTCAGCAATACTTCTACTGTAACTAACATGAGCACAAATCCAATCATCTCCCTTATTCCCACTTCCAGCAGCCGGATCTCCTTTAGCATATTCAACAGTCAATGTTCTACCGTCATCCAATGTTAAATAACCCTGAAAATGAAATAGTGAAATTCAGGATAAAGGTCCGTTGAAACCTGATAATCGGACATCCACTGTTCTGCTGTTTCTTGATTCGAGAATTCGACAAATGCAAAAGTACGAATTTGTTTCGTGTTCTTATCGAACTTTGTCATTGTGCGCACATCGTGTGGAAGATATCCACATTTTCCGAGGGAAATTGTTATCTGAAACTATCAACTGCAAAAGAGAAACTTTTGGAATGATTACTTTGGTATTATCAACATCATTGGGCATGTTCATAATTGCTAGTTTATTGGATGGAACTCCAGGATTCCATTCCGAATACCGATCATTGTTTGATGTGTGGTTGCGACGAGAATTCCAGTCCTGTAAGACAGAGTTCTGTTAACTTATGAATCATAATTTTTTCAAAATAATTTCTTTAACACCTTGGAACCCTTACGAAGGTAGGACTCAACATCATCGATCTGAAAAATGATACTTTTAACCACAACTTCCAGATTTTGTAACCTAGTTATCAAACCTGTTTTAAACACACCAAACGCGAGAAAACTTTTATTATTTATTGCTTCAGAATATACTTTGACACATGCTATACTTTCCCTTCCGAAAACCGTTCGAACAGAACAGAATGTACCTACCCTGTCTCTACTTCTGCTTCTGGACCTGCGCCGTCTGGAATGACGATTGGACGACGAACGATTGGAGGACGACTGCGGAGAACGGCTTCGCGAGTGACTTCGATCTACAATCTCATCGAGAATTAATCTCCAGTAATTATGAAGAATAAATTCAGCCAAATTTCAGCTCAGTTGATACGTATTAGGACCTCTTCGTCGATAGTTGCTTCGATCGTCTCGTCTGTCTCGGCTGCTTCTACGACGTGATCCAGATCGACTTCTGCTTCTGCCACCACGACGATCTCTACTTCGAGAACGGGAACGGCGTGCATCCCGTGCCCAAGACGGAGAACGAGAACGCTTCTTCTCTCCATTAGAACGGGAAGTTTGGCCGTCTGTCTGTTGTACGGATCTCGAAATGGGAGGGAATCCTGGAGGAGGTCTATGGAGATCGGGAAGCATTTCGTGTTGAACAGCAGGTGGTGGAAGTTGATACATTGCTGGCCTGGATTTTATGAATGTTTGATAGTTTTTCAGTTTTTTTCGTTTCATCAAGCGGAGTTTATTTCACACGGAAACGGCACATTTGGGCAGAACAGAAAAGCGGAAAAGAACTAGTTCCCAAGTTCCTTACTCTTTTTCCTGGTTTAGTTGTTGAATTCGTTGCTCGGTTTCGGCGAGACGTGCTTGAATAGCAGCCAAGTCTGCTCGTCCAGACGAATTGTGGAACGCATTAGCAACCTGTTCGATAACATAATTGGTATTTCGAGACAATATCTGTTTGCTATTTCATTTCCAGACTACAAACCCTCTGTTCTTCGTATTGCTTGTAATAATCCTCCATTTGTCGTTGGTGGTCGTTAGGATCATAGTTCACCTGGAATTTATTTCAATGGTTTTGTCAGAGAGCTCAGTAACACTTGTTGATTATATTAAAATAATCTGACGACCCTTTACCTCCTCGTTTCGGGCTCTTTTTCCATCATCATCTGCGTTGAACACAAAAGGTAGCATTTTCACGAAGAATTTGAAATTTTTCTATAAAATTACAGGTTTTCAGGAGTTTTAAGATAGATCGAACAATTTTAACATTCATTCATTTTTCTTCAATAACATTTTAATGAGAACGAGAACAAAAAATAACGATTTTCATGTGTGAAATTTGTGGCAATCGATGGAAACGGCGAAGTTTTTCGGACAATGTGTTTAAAGGCGCATGATGTACGACGCGCCCAATATCCCGCACGGAAGAGCCATTTTGTGTATATTTACGAGACAATTTTATTTCTTCATTTCACATCACTTTTTTTGCTGAAATTTCTGAAATGTTTTTCTAATCAATTTTCTCCGTGTTTGTTCTTTTCGTATACGTTGTTCCTTCGATTCGACCGAGCATCGGCTGAAAATAATATTATATTGAGAAAAAGACCATTTAATCTGTAAAAAGTAATACTTTTTGAAAAGTAAAATACCTTTCGATTGAGTAGTTCTCCGATTATGAAAATAGTGCCCATGATGAAACAGAAAATTATTAACAATGCATCTGATATAATCTGATGATCGATGTTATGTTCTTTGCCTTGCTGCTTGTTTTTCTGAAATCGAAAAGTTTTAGTAATTCCGAAAAAAAATTGCTAAAACCATTATTTTGAAGTAGTGTGCATTATTGCACAATGGCTCACGACAACATCCAGATTTTACTTCGTCGAATACGAACAAGCCGCTTGAATCCTTAAATTACTATCCTTCGAAAAAATTTAATAATTTTAATCTCTACCAAACGTTCCTTGTACTCTCGTCTTGTATGTAGTGGAGAACACAAAAAGTTAGTTTTCCAGTTTGCTCTATTGACACATCCACTGTATACTACTCCATCAACTATATTAGTTTTGCAAGCCTGTTTGAAAAAATTGCTTTAATTTTTAGATGAGCATTTATTATACAGTATGTAACATCGATTCATCGGCGACATGACATTTTTCCACAGGAAAAACTGAACTTCTGTTCAAAACATCTTCAAGTTTTTCTTTTATGCGATAGCAGTCAAATGTTTTCTGAAAAATAGAGGGTTACTGAGAAAAACTATTCATATTACAAATTCCCTCCATTGAATCGAACTGGGTATGTATATAAGCGCAACAAAAAATAGCAGAATCTTCATGATGAATACTTGATATTGGCTTCATTTTTCCAACTTTTTACGTTCACGCAAAATCTTGTCATGTGTTCTAGACGCGTCAGTGATATTGGATGACTGATCTCGACAGGCTCAATCAAATTCTTCAAGATCAACCGTATATTGAAGGGTGAATTTTTCACGTCTGCATGAATTTTTAGTTTGATTGTTGTTGTGATACAGTGTTTTGTGATATGCCACCAATATTGCACTGACACATGAACTTTTTTTTTCAAGGTTCGCGCAACCAGCTTTGGTCGATTTTTCCACAAGAGCATCAGTAAAAGAAAAAGATTTGAGAGGAAGAGAGCATTTGGAACGCTGGTTTCATCATTTGAATTCTTTCGAGTAAGATCCATAAACTTGAATATATCCTTTTTATTCAAATAACTTTTCTCTTTTCGTTCAGACTTAAAGGAGGATTCCGACCAAAAAATAATTAAAAAAAAAAAAAAAAAAAAAAAAAAAAAATTCGTAACGCTCAAAAAACGCGATCGCCGGTGCTCAAAGTGATCCCTGATGGAAGAGAAATTACGCGGCCGCCCGCAAATTTCGCAATATTTTTCAAATTTCTCTTCCATCAGGGATCACTTTGAGCACCGGCGATCGCGTTTTTTGAGCGTTGCGATTTTTTTCGAGCTGTTTCACTTCAATATTCGTAATCTACTCACTCTCCTACACAGTTTAAAGCACAATTATTTTTTGGTCGGAATCCTCCTTTAACAGTTTCGAATGTAATGTTTACAGAATGACTGCGGATACTAGCGTTCGCTCGACGGAAAACTTGCCACAACAAGTCTTGGATTTCCTTGGAAACGCAAGCGAATTCAATTCGATTCAACTTGCTCAACAATGGAATATTGATCATCAAAAACTCATTGGAGCTATCAAAAGTTTGCTCGCTAATGAAGGAGTTCTCGCCACCAAGGATGTAACAGAAAAGCGGCTCGAGCTGACAAACGAGGGAACTCAATTCGCTAACGAGGGATCTCCAGAGTTCCTAGTTTTCGAGTTTGTCGGAGCCGACGGAGCCGCCCAAGCTGATATTCAAGTTGGTGGTCTCGTTTTTTTACTAATACAAATATTCTGGTTCAGAAGCAACCTTTCGGAAAGATCGGCATGTCGAAAGCTATGCAGTTCAAATGGGTATCTGTAGACAAGGGTCGTGTTGTTCGAAAAACAACAGATGTTGTCGATACAACCAGAAAACAATTGGAATCTTTGAGAATTGGAGAGGATGTTGAGGAAAATGATAAGAAGGAGCTGAAGAAAAGAAAACTCATCAGTGAAGTGTACGGTTTAGCTTTAATTTTAAACCTAAGTGTTGATACTTTCAGAAACATCAAAGGATTGTTGGTTTCAAAGGGTGAATCGTTCACAACGAGTCTCGCCAAACAGGAGGCTGATTTGACGCCAGAAATGATTGCATCGTGAGCATCGTACCTAATATTCTGAAAACTTATCAATTTCAGTGGATCCTGGAAAGATAAACAATTCAAAAAGTACAACTTTGAGTCGCTGGGAGTTGTTCCGTCGTCAGGACATCTCCATCCATTGATGAAAGTTCGCTCCGAATTCCGTCAAATTTTCTTCTCTATGGGTTTCTCTGAAATGGCCACAAACAAATACGTTGAGTCCTCGTTCTGGAATTTCGATGCCTTGTTCCAACCACAACAACATCCAGCGAGAGACGCACATGACACCTTCTTTGTTTCGGGTATCCTTTCCAACTTGAGGAAACCATTATGAATTCCATTTTAGATCCTGCTATCAGCACAACATTCCCGGAAGATTATCTTGAGCGAGTAAAAACTGTTCACTCGAAGGGAGGATATGGATCAGCTGGGTATAATTATGACTGGAAAATCGAGGAAGCCCAGAAGAACGTTCTAAGAACTCATACGACTGCTGTGTCAGCCCGCCAATTGTATCAACTCGCTCAAGAGGTAAACCCATAGTGACCTTTCTAATACTTACGCGCTTTCGTTGTCTCTCGCACTCTGCGTCCTATGTGTATGCAATCGGCTGTCGGCAGCCATGTTGAACGCATGGCGCAGTTGGGTACACAACTGACGGCCAGCAAGCGATGGTGGGTTCGTTCCCCCACCATGTGCCCGGTCTTTGCCCCGGATCAACTTGAATAGTTATGACGGTTTCCGACACGGGAAAATAGATTCGTACATGACGATGGTAATTTCAGAGTTAGTTCTGAATGTCTCCTATCGATGTGTAATACATTTTACAACATATTTCTTTGTTCATGAATAATTCAATGCATTCTGTTTCAGGGATTCCGGCCATCAAAGTTGTTCTCCATCGATCGCGTTTTCCGTAACGAAACATTAGATGCAACTCATTTAGCAGAGTTCCACCAGGTTGAAGGAGTGATCGCTGAGAAGAATCTCAGTTTGGCACATCTTATCGGAGTTTTCACTGAGTTCTTCAAGAAACTAGGAATCACTAATCTTCGTTTCAAGCCAACCTACAATCCTTACACCGAGCCAAGCATGGAGATTTTCGCGTACCATCAAGGACTTGCCAAATGGGTTGAGGTGAGAAAGCAATCTATATTTACCGCGACTAATTAAAAACACATTTTCAGATCGGAAACTCTGGAATGTTCCGTCCTGAAATGCTTCTTCCAATGGGCCTTCCTGCTGATGTCAATGTTGCTGGTTATGGATTATCTTTGGAGCGCCCGACAATGATCAAGTACGGAATTAACAATATTCGAGATCTATTCGGAAGTAAAATCGATTTGGAAGTTGTGTACAACACTCCAATCTGTAGACTTGATAAGTAATAATGTGCTGATATCCGGTTTTCATATCCACTTTCTATTGCTTTTTCCCTTTTTCCGATTATTTAAAGTTGTTGGGTTTCTTTTTCTCTACCATTGTTGTAGCTTAAATATTTATAATAAAGCTTGTTTTCAATTTTGTCTTCACTACGAATGATTTTTTTTTGGGTTTCATCCATTATCTGAATTTAACTGAATAGGCTAAATGACTAATTTTTGTGCCCTCTTTTTCAGAATGACGACTAGATTGGCACGTCTCTGGCAACCCGGAAACCCACAACGTCGCGTCTTCCTTCCAGATTTTTGGATGGCCGTCGTCGAATCACCGAGTGTTGGGAGAAATCGGTTGCCAAGAAATTGTGTCAAGTTTGAGGTTGGAACTAATTTTGCCAGAAACTCCAAGAAATGTCTAATTGCAGGTTGATCCCAGAATGTCTCGCCACGATATTCGGGAGTACCTCACGAAAATCTACGATTTGCCAGTTCGAGACGTTCGAACAGAAGTTCAAATGGGAGATATCACATGGAATACGAAATTGGATCATCAATACAAAAAAGCAATGTGGAAAGATGAAGACAAAAAGATTGCGTACGTTTTCATGTCCAAGGGATTCGAATTCTCGTACCCGAAGATGTTTGAAGTTCTGGAAGAAGATATTGAGACGGTGAAGGTAAAGAAGCAACAAGACGAAGCAAAGGATAAGCTCAACGAAAAATATGCGAACAGGAATCGTCGTGTTGGAAACTTCCTTGCTATCTAACTGATTTTTATACCTATTCTGTACATTTCTTCTTATTAGGATCTTCGTTTTTTGTTTTTTGTTGAGTAGACTGATAAACATTTTGAATATTCAGTGAAATCAGTTATCTTCTGTTGCCGTAAAAGAAACGTAGTGCAAATATTTGTATTTGTTTCATTATTATTAGCTATTGAAAATACGGACGATCTCATTCTGTCCTGTACTTTGCACTTTACCCCCGTTTCTCCCTTGTCTGTAGCCAAAAGGTACCCGCTATCTTGTAGTCTATTCCTCTCCGTCTCTACTTCTTCAACAATCCATGATTTCTCTGATTGCTTTGATTCTCTTCCAGTACTCATACACGTATTCTTATCTTTTTATGAATTGACTAACCTTTACCGTCGATTAAGTGTACTTTAACCTAAATTCGTTTACATGAGAAACTAATTTGAATTTTTATAGACTTCTATGTTTTGAAACCATTGAAAAATTGTGAAGTTTTTGAAAAAAAAAACCGTAGACTGTCGAAAAAATCGTTTTTGTAATTATTCGGAAAGTTTTATTTGATCTACTCTGGTGGACCCACAAGAATTACAAAAATCCAGAAACGGATTATTGTTCCCACTAATCAGAGATGAGCGGAAGAACATTTTTGAAATGGCGGAAGGCGGAAGGCGGAATTTTTAAAATTTTGGCGGAAGGCGGAAAGCGGAAGGCGGAACTGTAGAAAATTTGGCGGAAGGCGGAAGGCGGAAAGCGGAATGAAAAAAAATGGGCGGAAAGCGGAAGGCGGAATTTTGCCTACTTTTTCTTGGATTTTCCTGGCTAAAAGATACATTTTTTGCCGCCGCTTTGCTGAATTTATCGTTTCAAGCATGTATTGACCGAAAAAGCGCTGTTTTTATCAAGTTTGAAAAATTTTTTAAATTCCGCCTTCCGCCTAATTTTTCCGATTTTTGGCGGAAGGCGGAAGGCGGAAGTAGGAAAATTTTGGCGGAAGGCGGAAGGCGGAAGGCGGAATGAAAAAAATGGGCGGAAGGCGGAAAGCGGAAGGCGGAAGGCGGAATTCCGCTCATCTCTGCCACTAATGGTGAAATGAACAATCGCTCGTTATTTTTTCTCTATCAAAGTTATTTGGGCCACCATCCATCCCGCCCATCTCCTCTCTCTTTCTCTTCTCTCTTTTTTTGTTTACTCCTCTTTCTCAATTTCCTCCTTGCCGTTCCCTTTATTTTTATTTTTTTGTTGGTACAATTTTTTTAGTACAATAAAAAAAACAAATCCAACAATTAATACGTGACCGCATTATATCCCGTCACGTTTTTTCGTGGCTTACTCCCAGGAATCATCATTTTTTTCTCTTCAGGTTCAACCGGAAGCACTTCTCCAACCGCTTCCTCCACCAGAAGAAGTGACACAAAAAAGTAAGTATACGTAGAAGGAAACTAAACTTATCAAAAAACCATGCGGTGTTCTTGAAACCCCACCTGGGTAATAAAATTGGCTATTTCCTCTAGTTTTTATAGGAAATGTTGTCGCGTCTCGTCCATCAGTCGTCGTCGACGCTTCGTACGCACGTTTCATTCCGTCTCTTCTCGCAGTCAACACCAGCTATGCAGAGTACTCTTCGTGTTGAGAAACAAGGAGAAGTTGCCGTTGTGAAGATTGACTTACCGAACACGAAAGAAAATGTGCTCAATAAGGCTCTCTCGGCTGACATGAAAGCAACATTCGAAAAGGTGAGTAGAATTTTTAATAAGCTCATTTGAAACTTGACTTTCAGCTTCAATCGGATGAAAGTGTCAAATCGATCGTGGTCATGTCTGGAAAGCCAAACAGCTTCGTCGCTGGAGCGGATATTCAGATGCTGAAAGCCGAGAAGAGTGCCGCTGGAATCGAAGCGCTTTCTCGTGATGGACAAGAGCAATTCTTCCGTATCGAGAAGAGCCAGAAGCCAGTAGTTGCTGCTATTATGGGAAGCTGCATGGGTGGAGGCCTCGAACTTGCCCTCGCTTGTCATTATCGTATCGCAGTGAACGACAAGAAGACGCAATTGGCTGTTCCAGAAGTTATGCTCGGTCTTCTGCCAGGAGCCGGAGGAACCCAGAGACTCCCAAAACTGACCACCGTTCAAAATGTGCTTGATTTGACCTTGACTGGAAAGAAAATCAAGGCTGATAAGGCGAAGAAAATCGGAATCGTTGATCACGTCATTCAACCACTTGGAGATGGGCTTGGACCAGCAGCCGAGAACACTCACAAGTACTTGGAAGAGGTTGCTGTGAAAACAGCGAAAGATTTGGCTGAAGGAAAACTGAAAGTCAACAGAGACAAAGGATTCGTTCACAAGGCTACTCAAGCAGTTATGACCAACTCGTTGTTCCTCGATAACGTGGTTCTCAAAATGGCGAAGGATAAGCTGATGAAATTGACTGCAGGAAACTACCCAGCCCCTCTCAAGATCCTCGACGTTGTTCGTACCGCCTACGTGGATCCAAGAAAAGGATATGAAGCTGAAGCAAAAGTTAGTATTATTGTTTTTTGAAATAGGGAGCTTCAACTCTAAAATAACATCATTTCAGGCATTCGGAGAACTGTCCCAAACATTCCAATCCAAAGCCCTGATTGGACTTTTCGATGGATCAACTGATGCCAAGAAGAACAAGTATGGCCAAGGACTTCCAGTAAACGAGATTGCCGTCGTTGGAGCCGGACTTATGGGTGCCGGAATCGCAAACGTTACTATCGATAAAGGTGTTCGCACCGTTCTTCTTGATGCCAATCCGGCTGGAGTTGAACGAGGACAAAATCAGATTGCTACACATTTGAATGGACAAATGAAGAGAAGAAAGATCAACAAATTGGAGAAGGAAAGAATCTACAACCACCTCGTTCCAACTGTTGATTATTCCGCCATGAAGAATGCGGATCTTGTAATCGAGGCTGTTTTCGAGGATCTTCCACTGAAGCACAAGGTCATCAAACAGATTGAAAGTGTCGTTGGACCAAATACTATCATTGCATCCAATACCTCAGCACTTCCAATCAAGGATATTGCTGCCGCTTCTTCCAGACCAGATAAGGTAACTAGTATTTTATTTTGAACTAGACTGGAGTTGTATAATTTTCAGGTCATCGGAATGCACTACTTCTCTCCTGTTGAGAAGATGCAATTGCTCGAAATCATCACTCACGAAGAAACTTCAAAAGAAACTCTCGCAACTGCTGCTCAACTTGGTCTCAAACAAGGAAAACTTGTTGTTGTCGTCAAGGATTGCCCCGGATTCTTTGTTGTCCGTTGTCTCGGCCCAATGATGTCCGAAGTGGTCCGTCTTCTCCAGGAAGGTGTCGATCCAGCTGAACTTGATAAACTCACCACCAAATTCGGATTCCCAGTCGGAGCTGCTACTCTGGCTGATGAGGTCGGACTTGATGTTGCTGAGCATGTCGCCCAATTCCTCGGAAAGGCCTTGGGACCACGTGTTCGTGGAGGATCCGCTGATTTGCTTTCGGAACTTGTGAATGCTGGACACAAGGGACGCAAGACTGGAAAGGGAATCTTTGTCTACGGAGATGGAAAGAAGGGAAGCAAGAAGGTGAACGAGGAGGCTACGAAACTGCTTCAAAAGTACAAGCTGACACCAAATGCTACAGTGTAAGATCTAGATCTTCATCACTTAGTTTTGAAATATAAATTTGCAGCTCATCTCCAGAAGACCGTCAGCTTCGTCTTGTATCCCGATTCGTCAACGAAGCTCTTCTCTGTCTTGAAGAAGGCGTGCTCGCTTCCCCATCTGATGGAGATATCGCTTCCGTGTTCGGTATTGGATTCCCACCATTCTGGGGAGGACCATTCCGTTTCGTTGATCTCTATGGAGCAGAAAAGTTGGTTGCTTCGATGGAAAAGTTCGCTGGTGCCTACGAATCTGCCCAATTCACCCCATGCCAACTTCTCAAGGATCATGCCAAGAGTGGAAAGAAATTCTACAACTAAACCGCCCTTTCGATCTTTTTTGTTCAGTTTTTTCTCTTTTTCTCGTCGTATGAACTGTGTGTATTTGTACCCTATGTGCCTATAAGATGGACCTCTTCTCATTTTAGATTGTAGTTTCAGATTCCTCGTGATTGCCCTTTATTTATTTATTCGTTGTAAAAATATTGGTAGAGCATTTTTACGTGTCGTTATTTCCATCCCCGCTCAATGTTCTGTAAATGCGGTTTTAAGAATAAAAATCTCCAATCTTTTCACATTCGAACAAGTTTCAGATCTAGCAAAAAAAGAAATCTAGGAGTGCAACAAAAAAGTATACGGTAGTTTCAGGATGTCAATATACTCGTGAACTATTGTCACGTAACTGCTCAGTACGCGTGATCACCTTGGTTTTTCGTATTATCTCGCTCTAAATCTAAGCTCCGCCCACTTTGTTGACGAGTCTTCCAGATTCATAAATCAATTCAATCCTTGTAAGTTCGGAATTGCTTAGAAAAACCAAACGGCAGAGCACGAACGTTCGAAATGGCCCAAGAGCTCATTCAGCTTAACCCTGGACAACAGGTATGAAGTCTCGAAATCGGACGGAAGTTTCTCGAAATCTGGGATCTTCAGGTTGAACGATGGAACATTGAAAAGAAATTGGGAGAAGGAGGATTCGGTGCCGTCTACCGTGTGTTCGATGCCACCGGCAAATATGCGATGAAAGTGGAAGGATGCAATGAGCAAATTCAAGTGCTCAAACTGGAAGTCTCGGTGCTCAATGAGCTCTCGAAGCGTGGAAATCGTCATTTCTGCAAGATTGAAGACAAGGGACGCTTTGGAAACTTCAACTACGTCGTCATGACACTGGTCGGAAAGTCGCTGCAAGACTTGAATAAGGCTGGACCTGGCGGTCATATGTCCATGGGTTGCTCGATTGGTATCGGTATTCAGGCTTTGGAGGCTCTTGAAGATCTTCACAATATTGGATATCTCCATCGTGACGTCAAACCAGGAAACTACACTATTGGTCGTCCAGAGTTGAACGAGATTCGCAAAGTGTACATTCTTGATTTTGGAATGTGCAGAAAGTTCACTGGAAATGATGTTAGTTGGATTCAGGGCTACACTTTCAAGTGTGAATAACTTCTTTCGGGATGATCGGGTAAAGATATGGTCATCAAAAGAAATGTTTCTTATCGAAAAAGCTATCGATTGGTTAAAAAACCGTAAAATTTCATCAAAAATTAACAGAGTTACGCCTTGCCGAAATTGGCGAGATCGAGAACTTTTCGGCAACACAGGACGTAACTCTGTTAATTTTTTATGAAATTTTTCAAGACCAATCGATAGATTTTCCAAAAAGAAACAATTTTTCTGTTGACTATATCTTCACCCGATCATCCTTTAAAAAGTTATTCACAAAATTTGTTGCTGCTCAGTCCTATTTGGTTTTCCTTATCTCAAGCCTTATAATATTCCAGGGAACCATCAGAAAGCCACGCCAAGCCGCTGGATTCCGCGGAACCGTCAAATACGCTCCAATCAGTTGCCACTTGCAAAGAGAGCTCTGCCGGTAATCAAATTCCCCTTGTATGATCTCTCAAAAGATTGGAATTTTCAGCAAGGACGATTTGGAGACTTGGATGTACATGCAAGTCGAATTGTCGTACGGAACTCTTCCATGGCAACACATCAATGATATGAATCAAGTTGGACAGGCGAAGCAAGGAATCCGCAACAACCTCGCTCAGTTGTTCCCACCTCCATGTCCACATCAATTCCAGGAAATTATGCGCATGGTGGATCAGATGAAATATTATGATGCACCAAACTATCAAGCGATTTATGGAGTTTGTAAAATTAAATCTTTGATTAAAACTGATTTTTGGTTTAGATGATGCGTCAAGCATACGGAGCTTGTGGATCGAACGAGAGTGCTCCGTACGATTGGGAAAATGGAGGTCCAGCTGCCTACTTGCTCCACTAGTTGGATGATATCGATGTGCTCAAAAAGAGATGATGTTTTATTGTATTGAAATGAAAGTGTATTGGGAAATTGTTTTTGTTCAGTTTTTGTGTATCGTCTATTTTAAGATATACCTAGGGACCGCAACGTGAAGGGGCGGGGCTTAAATTTCTTTCTCTTGGACCCTTTCTGACTACTTTGGATAACTGAAACTCAGCTCTAGATGAACCAAATTGAATGAAAGTTAGTGTCCATACGTAATCGGCTACGTAGATTCCGAATACGTAACGTGTTTCATCCTAACTTCTCCTGTTTCATAGATATCAACAAAAAAGTGACATTTCTCTCAGTTTTGGCTTCATATCGGAGAAACTAACCGGATTGACACATAATTTTTTTTGATGATCTGGGAAATGAATAGATTTTACAGCTTTTCTGAAGGTTTCGAAAAATTTCATTCGTGCCGAAGCATAATAATCTAGGTCAAACTTCAGGCATTGTTTATTGTTGACTGGAATAACATTAGGCAACTTTTCCACTCAGATATGATTGAACAACTACTCAGTAGTCTCCTGCCAAAATTTCAGAAGTTTTAAGCAACTTTGAGCTTACTTTTACTCACTCGGAAGAAGCAGTAGTCAGCGGCCGAATTGGTTTTTCGCAATTTTGAGGTATTTGCAACCGGCTTGACACATCTTTTTTAACGGTTTCGGATTCTACGTGAAATTTGGGTCAAGATGATAATTAAAAATCGAAAATCCAATCGTGCCGAAAAAAGTTATACATGTTTGTTTCTGAGATTTTTTGCTAAAAAGGCTCCTACAAATCGAAAATCCTCTAATCAGAAAAATGAGACAACCTCAACTACGTGTAAAACTTTTTGATGATTATTTCCAACGTCACGAATAGTGTAGTGGATATTCCTTCTGTTTACAAAAATTTATACCCAGGTTCGACTCCACCCAAAAACTTTTGTCTTTTGAAATAAAATTTCACGTGGAATTAAATCAAAAATGTATGCGGCGATATTGCAAATTTTGACCCCGCCTTCAAAACCGTGCCTTATGCAACTCCTTCAAGAGAAAATATACAGGGAGCATCCGCCAGTAAAATGGCTATAACTCGAGAACGAGTAGACGTAATGGGCTGAAATTTGGACGGGAGTCTTATGTGAAAGAGTAGAACATTCTCAGATAAAGAAAACTTGAAAAGATAGCGTTTGAAAATTATGTTGCGGTCCCTAGATATACCGTAAAATATATATTAGAAGAGCATTTCTGATAGAAGAGCACCCCGATAAGCTCAGAATGAGCACATTCTTGAAATTCAAACATTGAAAATAGTGTTATTGGAATCCTCGTCGAAAGTTGATTAAACACGTCGCAGAATATGCTTCAAATATCTTATTCAACAGATGTTATGATCCATTTTGAGAATTCAGAAAAACATTTTTAGAGGCTGGAAAAATATATAGAAGGGCATGTCCTTCTAATACATATTTTACGGTAGTTTAGAGAGCACCATAGAAACATCTTCAAACCCTAAACATTACTCCGTTCACGGCGTCCTCAAATGGAAATTCAAATTTCACAATATCCCCGTGAACTTTGAATCCAGGGAATTGTTAAAACCTACACTGACTTGAAACCTAGATATCAGAAAACATGTCAGTCATAGTATGATACTATAAATTCAAAGTTCTTAATCATGTTCTTGTGATCATTTTGAACCTAAATTTGCCCATATTTGCTTTTTTGCAACAAGAGATCGGTTGGCTCAAAATCTTCAAGCTGAAATAACTCAACTCAGGTTCACCCAAATTACGAGATCTATATGTCAACTTGTAGGTCTCACATGGGACTATAATTTAATCTCAGCCGATTTTTAAATTAGGTCCTTAAAAACTTTTTAGGTCAATAAATCGTAATTTTCAGTACATTTTTTGTCGAAATTTCAAGCTGAAATAACTCAGTTGACATTAGACGTGCTGATACAATTTTATACCAGCAGGCGGCTCGGAAAACCCTGAACATTTTAATCTCAGCCGATTTTTGAATTTATTTTTTTGAACCAAGTTATAGCTGAAAATCCAATTTTTCAGTGGTAATTTCAAAAAGTTGAGATGCCCTAGACACGTAGGCAGCCGTGAAACGTATTTCCATTTCAGGGTGCCGTGCCGTTTATCGATTCCATGTAGAGGAAATGGCTTCCTTCTTCCATCACCTAAAAATGTTTTTTGAATTCTCAAAATGGATCATTAAATCTGTTGGAGAAGAGATTTGAAGCATATTTTGTAACCTGGCCAGTCAACTTTTGACGAGGATTCTAATAAGACTAATTTCAATTACTTTAAATTTCAAGAATGTGCTCATTTTGAGATCATTGAGATGCCCTTCTATTAGAGGTGCCCTTCTAATACAGATTTTACGTTAGATTCAATTAATAAAACTGCGAAAAAGTGTACAGAAATGATAAAAGCGGACGTTGGCACTGTCTGTCTTATTTTGGAGGATCTCACTATGTTTGAGAGCTGAAAAATTGTTTTCACTACTAAATGAATGTACCCGAAATCCCCATTCCAACTTTAAATATTGCTCATACAACTTTCATTGAAAAAAAACCTATTGAGGTCAAAGTTTACTATGCACATTATCCTTCGTCTTATTATTCTTGACTTCTTTTTTCGGAAGAACAACTTTGGTCTCTCGATTCCAATCTGGAATCTTCGTTCCTCTTCCAAGATGTTTCCTGAAGAATTCCACATTTTTCGCCCATGTAGTCTCTTGAGATTTCGAATGTTGATAACACTCTCCACCGAATCCCCACATCAAATTGATTTGCGAATTGTAGATGATTCCGTGATGAGGGAAATATGGAAAGTAAAGAAAATGACCTCCGGGGACCAGTTCAGACTGAAAATAAGTTGACTGGAAGTTATAAAAAGTTGGATTCAAACCTCAACAACATGACCGGTTGATTTGAGATTCTGACAAATGTTGTCTCTAGATGGCACTCCATCAACGAGCATATCATCATAGCATTGCTGAAAAGTTTAGTTTCTTGGTGTCTTTCTCTTTTAATCATTAAACTAACCACGATTCGATAAGCCGTATCTTTAGATGCTCTCCACCACGGGATACTCGTTGTAGGTGTCAATTTACTGTACATATCCTTAAACGCAGGTTTCTGTCTCAAAACCCCATTAATAAAATCTGACATTCCTTCGTCTAATAACTGAACTTCCATTGGTTTTCCATTTTCCCTCATAACAGCATTGTCTCGACAGAATGCTGCTGAGCAGTTCAGTGCAACAACAGCAGACACTTGTGGATATTTTGTAGAGAGATAATTGGCTGTTAGTCCTCCAAATGATTGTCCAATTAATCCGATTTTTCCAAAAACATACGGCAAACTTTGAACATAATCTATTGGCTTCTGAGAACTTCTCAATTATGATCTGTCCTAAATTCTAGTATCTCGTCTCACTTTGAAAAACTCAATATCAACTTCTGGAATCGATCTTGGCAAATCTTTTTTGTACGCATAATAAGCGAAAGTGAATGTGACAAAGCCTTCTGAAGCCAATACAGCAGCATATCCACTTTCCAACATTCCATTCGATCCAGGAATGAAAACAACCGTTGGAAATGGACCAGGACCCGGAGGTTTGAATAGTGTTCCATATAAACCATTTTCAGCTACATTTATTTGAGAAACAAGTGGATGTTTCCAATGTTTCTTCAAATGGATCTCGTCTATCAACTCCTCAGAATCATTCAAAAGTCTAAAAATAATTACGGAAATAATCATGAAGTCATGGTTCTTACTGTAATGTATAATAATAGGTGTTTGGATCGTATGTCTTGAAAAAATGACCAGCTCGTACACTTTGAGTTGGCTCAATGGACAGAAACAACCCCATTGGATCAACATCTGAAAATCAGGAATTCTCAGAAGTAAATTCCTGCAAACTATGTACCATTGTAGGTTCCCCGAATCGGAGCATCTCTTGCAAAGTCGATATTTCCTAGAGAATCAGATTGAATGACACAATATGAAGCATAGGTTCCACGATCATAATGTAATCTGAAATTGACAGTTTTAGTTCAAGTGTCGTTACAATAGTTCTTTGAACTCAGAATCTCTGATCAAATTTTCAGAAGACGTTAACACGCCTTCAGAAGGTCGTTCCGCTAAAATAGAAAATGGATTGCTAGGTTTCAAAACATGATCTTTCGAAAGATGTACATTACTTTGATGGATCTCACCTTTTCTTTACAATGTTCCCTAGCATACATGTGATGCGGGCTTTTTTTTGGGCCTTCGCGGGCCTTCAATTTTCTCTACTTCAAATTCAAAATTTTTGGTCAATCTTAATTCCAAAATGTAGAACTCGATAAGATCTATGAAATGGTACTAAAATTACTCACTAGGGAATGGTCAGACCTTTCCGTGGCGTTACAGCATGCGACCTATACCATTCGAAAGCTGATGACCTAAAACATCTGAAGTCAATTTCAAAAAGTGCTCAAGAGGCACGTGGTTCGAGAAATCCAGGTTACAGTACATTTTCAGTAGTAATTCAGTAGTGATAATTTCAACTAGAAAAAAAATATTTTCTTCACGTTTTTATATTTTTCGAAAATTCTTCTTTTTCCCATACTAATTTCAACTGAATTTTCAACTGAAATTAGTACTGAATTACCACGTTGACCCGGATTTCTCGAAACACGTGGCTCTTGAGCACTTTTTGAAATTGATTTCAAATGTTTTAGGTCGTTAGCTTTCTAACAGTATAGGTCGCATGCTGTAACGCCACGGAAAGGTCTGACCGTTCCCTAGTCAGATTGCCTATCTCAGTTTTCGTCTAAAACTTGTAAAACACCCGGGTCGAGCACGCGGGCCGAAAACGCCTGCCCGTGTGTTCTACAAGTTCTAGACAAATACTGAGATATTCAATCTGAGCGATTTCAGTACCATTTTATAGATCTCATCGAGTTCTATATTTTGGAATTAAGATAGACCAAAAATTTTGAATTTGAAGTAGATAAAATTGAAGGCCCGCGAAGGCCCAAAAAATCCCGGACCACATGTATGTTCCCTAGTGAGCATTACCGTATCCAATGCAACCCTCAACAAGTCCCAAGAACTTATTCTCACCTAAGAATGAAGGTATAACATCTCCATTCTTCTAATCCACTTGCAGTTATATGAATCTTTTCAGTTTGAAGGCTGTCAACTTTGTCAACATGCAGCATTATTGCATGTGCAGAAGAGAGAAGGGTACTGTTTACTGAAGCGCTATAAAGAAGTTTCGAATACAAATGAAAGAAAGTACAAGTGTTTATCAGTTGGACGATAAGCAAAAATGTTGCCAATTGTTTCTTTTTGTCCAGGAATTGTTATTTATGTAATGACCATTGAAATAGAGAGAGAGAGGTGGAGTTTGTTGTGTTCATGAGATGGAGTCATGTGTCGGAAAGTTTGAACTCTTGAATTGTGATTAGAAAGTTAGAGTTCATGTAGTTTCGAATGTATGTATATTTAATATGGTTTCGAACCATTAGTCAATATTTGATTATTTTAGAGATTCTCCAGAATTCAGGAAGCGAAACCCTTAAATAATGCAAAGTATGATTGAAATTGATGGAAGCCTAACTTTTTTTCACTAAAAACTTCAAGATATTGGTCTGACCTTCTTCTCTGAAAGTTTTAACTACTCTGTCTAAAATTTCCCATGCTTCAGATTTTGGAATTATTTGTTTTCCTACCTTGTCGTGTATTCAAATTTCAGTTCAAGATATTGCTAGAAATCCAGGAGGCAATGGAGTTGATATTAGCATCGTAACTGGTTCAGTCGGAGCTCCAGTAGTTTCAGGAAAACAAGGATCAGTTACAAGGGAAAATTCTTAAAGAGGTGGGTGGGATCCAGCAGGAAACACGCTGCAAATGCTGGAGCATCAGTTCAAACGGGAGATCACTAGGAAGACGTCAGGAGCTCCAGAAAAAGCTGAAATTTCGAATTTTGATTTTGGTCCAATAATTTATTTTACATGAAAAGATCACAGGCAAGAAGAAATATGATAATAGACCCGATATGTTTGAAGTGGTGATGGTGATTTTACAGAAAAGGATTAACATATAGTTTTAGTTGAAAGAGAATTGTACATTATACATCATAGCAATAGGAATAATTTGAGATTGAGCTTTCATGCGTTCTTCAACTGAGCAAGAATATTATCCAATTTGTAGATCGAGTTCTCGTCCATTCGCTTGTAATACGAGTCCCTGTTTTGTACTATTTCGCGGAATCGTCCAACGCATTCTTTTGCTTTCGCCGTACGTTCTTCTGCAACAACGTCGACTCCGATCCGAGTTGCTCCGGCCGTTGCAAATCGTCGAATGTTATCCAACAACGCGTCGGCGATCGCCTCCAATCCGTTCAATGCGATTGACTGATATTTGAGATTTGTGCTGATGAGGTTATCTGCAAGCAATGAAATTCTATAGACATTCTTGAGTAACTGGATATATTCTTATAAAGAATGCTCAGCTCCACCGACAATGTTTTATGGACTTACCGATGATTGTCGGAAGAAATGCGTGGCATGAATTCAGAGACCAACTGTTCCGATTCGATAGAAGGCTCACCGCTGCCAGCGTAAGTCGTTCATCTTTCGCGACTTCCTTCTCGAAACTAGCAGATCGACGTGTCATCATTGTTTTTAATCGGCGAATGTCTGAACAGGGAAAGTTAGAATTTAGCCTTGCCTTCTAGATTACATTTATTTTCGTGTTTTGCAGCAGCTCCGATATCATTCACAGTATCAATACATGCCGTCCATTGCGATTTATTTGCCAAACACGTTGAATCCGTCGAAGATAGCGATGACGAGCTGAGGTCTTCGTCTTTAGCCGCCACCAGATTCATGCTTCCGGCCTTCTTCGCGATCACAGCTGGAGATGGACGACGAGAACGACTTGTACCAGTTGTGGCCTCACTATCACTAGCTGTACGAGGACGTCCCAAATATGTTACCGCTATTTGTTGCTCTTTGGGTCTCCTGAAAAGTATAAAGGATACGAAAGGCTACAATTCTGTTTATACCGCGATGAAGCTGATCTCGTTTTCGGCCCATTTCCTTCAGCTGAAGCTACAGTGTTGGTTTGTCGATTTCTTGCTGTTCTTGACGTTGGCTTGTCTGTTGCCACAGGATCCTTCGATCGGTAGACACCCAGCATCTGTGAATAGTTTCAGCATTACTCTCAACTCAACGTACGGTTATCGACTTTTTAGAAAAGCACTATCATCTCATCAATAAGACGTCGTCTAGGGATGGGACTCGTCGGCCACGCCCCTCTTTGTAAGCTGTGACACATTGTTCGTCTTATTGAAGAGGCGATACACAACAGATATTTCATAAGAGACAATAAACCGGTAATAACGGTATTTGTAAAACATTTCAAACAAAAACAGGAAAATTCTTCATTGCTAGTAGATATAAATATATTTTTTGTACATGCAAACAAATAAGGCTATTTTACAAAAAGTGAGCTTGATATTTACAAATCACGCTGCTGGACGGCTGATCCTATGTGTGTATCTCGCATTTTAGCAGCAAACTCGATACTTCGCTTCGACTCGGTCGCCTGTTCGTTGCAGGGATTGATATTGACCACAACCATTGTTTTGGAATTTCCGCGTCCCAGACAATCCATGAGTACTTGGGTGAGCTTGCTCTCACGATACGGAACATGCGCTGATTTCGCTTTTTGCAGATTGATACATTTCTGAAGGACAGATAGCGACTGGTTGATGTTTGTCATCTCCTTGAATTGGTGTCCCGTTACTCCCGACTCTTTCGCGCGTTCAGATCCTGCCAAATCGACAAGTTTCAGAACGGACGATGTAGAGATCCCTGAAAAAATAAACATATAAAAAGATTAGAAGCTGCTACATACCGGTAGACTGCTGATGGGCCTTGATGTTCCACATATAAATGGCATGGGAACGAGATGAGTATTCATTGCACTTGGTAGAGGCAGTTTTCCGGTTGCCATCAGCTTTGCGAAGTAAAGCCGTCATGTCGGATTGCTTTTTGAGTGGATGTTCAGAAAGTCCATCGAGAGAGACTGTTTCTTTCACCAAGCGAAGTTTGATAACAGCGTGATCATTGAGCAGGTCGTACGCTTCGTTGTTATAAATTTCAAGAAAAGAGAGTGAGAACTCGAACTTCCATCCAAATGCTTCTAACTTTTCCGACTCCTTGAACAGAAATGAAGCAGCTCTCGGTATTATTCCCTCATTTTCTTCTTCTCCTCCTCTCATCGTGTGCGTTTTGCCACTGCCTGTTTGACCGAATGCTATCAATCCGACGTTATAGCCATGAAGGGCTGACTGAAAATAAATGTATTGAGCGAAACTATGGTTAGCATCAACATACCATGATGAAGTCTTGAATTTCACAGAACACTTGGTATTGTGTGAACACTGGCGTAAACACCTTTTCAAACGATACTGCGCCAGTAGACTTTGATCCTTGATTGATAATGATCGCGTTGACTTCTGGGAACTCAATAGCATCATCACTGGTTTTGTCTTCTTCTGTTTTGAGCAACGGACGAACTCGGACAGCAACTCGGATCTGTCCTCTCAAGTCAACAACATCATTGTGCAGTTTCCGCATCGCGTCTTCTTTATCGTTGAGCTGTCCCTTCAGATTTTCGATCAGAACTTTTTTCTGCTCGTCTGACAGTTTCCACGATTCACATTGTTCAGCTAAGACATCAGCTTTACTCTTATGTGAATCTAGTTGCATTGCAAGCATTTCTATCTTAGACTTATTGGCTTCGTTCGTTTGTTTCAGCATTTCCGACATCTCTCGCATAACACGCAATGTTTCATCTTTCTGAACGATGTCGTTTTCCTGTTGAGCAACTTTTGCTTTGAGAACTTCCAACTCCGATGGCTTACGGACAACAGCGGGAGCTGCTCGAGGAACTGTTTTTGGTCTGCTCGGTGCACCGATAGTCCTGTTTGCCGTAACTGCAGAGGATCGTTGACTTGTGACTGATCGGATGGAGGATGTAGACGGATGTCTGCCAGGTACGCATGCTGGTCGAGTTGCAACGGGAACGCGAGACGGCGTTGCTTTCGCAGCTTTTTCCAGCGTGGAGCATCCCTCGTGTCCAAGTGTTGAATGTCTTCCAGTGGCCAATGAGGACGGTAGTGGTTCGCGCAAACGTGACGAGGGCGTCTTCACGCAAGTGGTTCGACGAGTAGCTGCAACACAAAAATACAGTTGCTGGGAAAAAACGCTGACCCTATTCCAAGATACTTTTCAATATTAGGCGCCTGAAAACAGCTGAACTTTGCACCGTTTCGGGAAAATCACCACAGGAGTGCGGAGGCGCGAAGTCCAGCTGTTTTTTAGGCGCCTAGTAGTATTATCATGACTCCGGGAAGATTCGCAGCCGGACACCTCGCCAAAATTTTTTTCACTATTTTCAAATAAAGAACCTCAAAATGGCAAAAATGCAGGGCAATGACAATTTTCATTGCTAATTGTCTATTTTTTCGTTCACTTTGAGAAAAATTATGAAAAAAATAGTGCATTTTTGGCTGCGAATCGTCCCGGAGCCATTTTCATTTGTATGCTAAAAAAATAGAACGGGCTCTCAAAGCAATCATTGACCCCTAAAACAAGCAATTACCTGTGGTGGCCTTCGGTGAATGTGCAGCGATCGTTCGATACGTACCACTTCTTCTTCGAGCAAACATGATGATCGAAGAATGAAGAAACGAGTGACATCTGAACGACTCACGATTTGTTTTCAGAACAAATTTTTCCCGCGCGCGCGTTCAAATTCGCGGCGCCACACTCAAGAGTCTCGCCGCGATTGGTGAAATTTTACTGTGTTCCTTTAACATCTAGTACTGTATTTTTTTGTCTGTTTCGCACGGAGTTTTCCCATTATCGCCGCGAACATGAATTCTATCAAAAAAAAATGTATAACGATGAAAAAATCACAAGTATCCATTAAACCATTAAAACAAGTAAGCAAGTGCCATTAATGTCCCGAAGATTCCTTCAACGAGACGTCCTCCACTTGTCATCGAAGTTGCTTCTTCAGAGCCAGCGTCAACAGCTTCCTCGTTGGTGGCTGCTGGATTGGGACCATCATGGCCAACTTCTCCGTCTAACTCGGGTTCTTTCTTTTTGCGGTCTTTGTTTCCTCCTCCAGAACTTGGAGTTTCCGTACGTTCATCCAAACCTCCAGGTGGTCCAGGTGCAATTGTAGCCGTTCCATTCGACTTCTCCAGCGATTGTGTTGAATTAGACGGTGCAGCCTCACCAGCAGTAGCGGAGACAACGAGCAGAAGCATGACGAAAATCGCCAAAGTTTGCATGATCGGTTGATATGTTGATCAGTGATATCCACTTTGGAGAACGCTTCCTTTTATGCTAGACATAACCCGGTCACTGGGCTTGTGCTGGTTACTGAATGCGGGCCAGGGTACCAGAGCAGGCAATTTTGAAATGTCTTTTTAACGCCGCGGTAGGGGGGACTGACAGATACTTTATTGAGATATTCCGAAATTCCAGAATGATGTTTCTGAAACTGATAATGAAACAAAAACTGAATGGTATCGATTTATTATAAAGTTGAGCAGAGACATTTGGATGATGCTTGTGCCTCACAACATTATAACGAGCTGAGGATGAACAACAAAAACATCTACTTCTGAAGTTACAGCATTTCCCGGAGTTCTGGTCCCAGTTGTCCAGTAAAAAATGGGGTATATTTATTGTCTCTTCAATAAAACATCGGGAGATTTACGGTAAAAACGGACACGCCCCTTTTCATGTTTGCTTGTAGATCAAATTTTTCAATGATTACGTGAATAGGGGCGTGTCCAATAAGTCCCGCTTCTTGCCGACGTTTTATTGAACAGACAATATAGTTTCGGAATGGAAGGTTTCAAATGAGAACTGCAACAGTAGTTTTTTCTAGACTTTCACTTTTCTAGACGGGCCTTATTCTTCAGAATAATTTTTGACTGTTCTGGAGATGCTGGAGCATCCCGAGGGCCTAGAGCTTCAGAATTCCACGTAACCGTAGAGTTCCAAGACCAGCTGGAGCAACATGAGTCCCCTTCTCCGGATGCTCCAGTATCTTCAGAATAGGCAAAATTGTTTTGGAGAAAGAGGTCCGTCTAGAAAATCGAAAGTCTAGAAAAAACTACTGAAACTATAAAATCTACCCCATTTTTTAACATCCTCCCAACATTCTGACGTCTTCTCGCTTCTCCCCCACATCTTGTGAATAATTCACTTCGCATAAGGTATGTAAGTATAACCTCATATATTCCTGTCCATTTCCTGTCCCTTTCTTTCAAGAAAATACCTACCTAATCTATCTTTTCTCTTCTCTTTTATGGGTCTTTTTTTCCTTATTTCTTTCTTTGTTCGGAGAGCCGTCATCTCTCAAATCTTTACTATGTCCTCTCTTTGTACCCGTTAAATTGAATTACACTTGCACATCTTCCTTTTTTTGAGAAGGCCAGAACAAAAGTCGGATTTTTGAATTCTGGGATATTCTTCCTTGTTCCTCTATTCAGCAGTGTACCTGTTCCGGATTAAAAAAAAGAGAAAATACGTTTTCGATTTCCCCCGGCCCAGAATCTAATAAATTGTGATTTATACTGAAATTTAAAACTCAAAGAGCATCCCAATTTTTTCTCAAAACCAACTGACTCTTTCTTTTTTCCCACAACTCAAAAAATCTCGAGCTCCCACTCATTTTCTCTCTGTTTTTCTCTTTTCAACACCCTCATTTTCTGTTCTTCTTTTTCTTCTTTTTTCATTCATTTCACTGGACACACACCTGTTATTACATGTCGGATGACTCCTCATTCTCAATCAATTTATCTTTTCGTCTGGACGTGAAAAAAGCTTCGAGAGAGAGAAAGGTGTATCATTACGTTTTTCATTCGTCTCCAGACGTTTCTGTTCCAGGTGGTCACTACTTTCTTCATCAACTTTATTACCTTTTTTTCTGATGGTTACAAAAAATGTATGATCCTGGGTCTAGTCTCCGTAAATTTTCAAAAGATTCTTACCTTAAAACCTTTAATAGAGCGATACCGGATCAACAAGTTAGTAACACTTATTTTAAAAATATCCTCATAGCTGAGGAAAGCATCTTTATTTACTGAAATTTTTACCGGCAATTAACAAAAATTGGGTGCCGCTCTATTTGAGGTTTTACGGCAAGTTGGATTATAAAAATTTCATGAAAAAGAACATCTCACAAGTGAGAATTGGTAGAGTTGGTACTTTCAATTCCGAATAACATCAAATTTTCAGATTTTGAAGAGTTCTGGCTCTCTACAGGATCCATTGTTTTTCCGCCCAGAATGAAGAATAGGACTAATATTCAAAAAATAATAGAACAATTGCTTCTTACTGAAAGTACCATTCCCATCAATTCCAGAATCCCAATCTAAGATTTTTGATACTACGAATTCTTTGATCTAAAAAACTTTTTTCCCTTGACCTGAACACTATTTTCCAAAAAATCTTGATGACCTTCTCAGAACCTTAAAAAACTAAACCCTGATACCGATCTTCGAAAGTTGAAACAGTCGTTTCAAAGATTTTGAAACTTCTCAAATTTCGTATATATTTTTTTCGAAAAATGATCAATAGATCTTCAGAACTCACATGAGAAGGTTTCATATTCCTATGTCACTTTTCTTTCCGTTTCCAATTCATCAAAATATTTGACTCTCTTATGATAACAACGTTTTTTGGTGCCATATCTTCTATACATTTATTTTTAGTTTTCAAAGGTATCTGAATCCGAACGAAACCATTTTCAAAACAACTCAATTAACTGTTCAGGTCGCAACAAATGACACCTTGAGCCAGAAAACAACTGATTTTTACTTTTTTCACACTTCTTTTTTGCAACTTTTTCCTTCAAAGAGATTGTCAAAGTTTTCGGGGACTCTTATTCTCCTTTTCTCACCCTTTCAATAAAATATTCATTCAGTTTTCCCACCTTTTTTTCTTCTGGTCCATCCAATTTTTCCACTGAACTGCTCTTCGTTTTTATTTTCGAAAAGAAAAAAGAGTAAAAAGAAGAAGTTGGACTTGAGCCAATAACCTTTTCCGCCTACGTTTTGGTTTTGAACTTTCATAATTAAAATTTAATTTAGAGAATCTGTTCAACTCACCCCTTCTATTTTTCCAGAACCTAAAAAAATATTACTGAATTCTCAAAATGGATCATAACATCCGTTAGAGATGAGATTTGAAACATATTTTGTGACTTCTCTGGTCAACTTTTGACAAGGCTTCTCATAAGACTAATTTCAAATTGTTAGAATTTCAGAAATTTGCTCAATTTGAGCTTGAGGTGCACTTCTAATACAGATTTTATGGTAGGTTATCAATATTTTTATTAGCACAAAAACTTTATAAATTTCAGGCTCACATCACCCCTTTTTTCATCTCTAATCTATTATCTCTTAAAATCCGCTTCCTTATCTTTTTGCATATTCCTCTGCTTACCACCAATCTAAAAACCAGACAAAAACATAAAAAGGAAGGAAAACACATCTCTTATTTTCTTGTCTCTCTAATTATTTTCAAAAGGAACAGAAAAGCCAAAAGAATGGGTGTGCTCTTCTCTTTTCAGAGCTCACTGAACGGCACAAAAAAACACGAAAAACAAGACAAAACCATAAAATTCTCAAATATTCCAATTGAATGTCGACTGGAAAACAAAGGTGTCTTTCATCTCTAGTGGAATTCTTCCCTTTTCATTTCCTTTTTTTCATTTTTTATATTAATGATTCATGAAAAGAAGTACTTCCCTTCCGGGCATCTCAAATTTTAATTCATTCTTCGTTTTCTCTCACAAGTTTCTGTGCTCATCTTTGCTCTTTTTCTTCCTTGTGATCCAGAATTTCATCGTTTTCAGAAATGGACTTCGATCCACACTCAATCAAATGGAAATGCTGCTGTTGCACATTACCATCAGGTGAGGACTCGAGAGCATAGAAATCCCTAGTTTTATTACAAATAATTCCAGGAATGAGTCTTCTCGCTTCATTTGAGTTCGCCTTCTGTGCCATCACTGGATCCATCACAATGTACAACATAGTTCATCAAAAACCCGAGGTATCCATCATTGAACTTCAGTAAATGATCTTGGAAAAGAAGAAAGTGGGGTCAGGTGGTTTAGAAAAAGAAAAAGAGTTCACTAATCAGAGAGCAGTGGGAGGACATCGGAATGTTGCTTATTGAGTAATAACTAGATTTTAGTTTTTCTCACAGTAAGATATGTTAGGGACCGGGTTTTTTTTGCTAAAAATCAGAACCGGCTCGGCTCAGAAATCCCTCGTTTGTCTACCACCAGGGCGGCAACAAACTTCGGCAGCTCATTCAAGTGCGAATAACTTTTTTCAGAGGGATTGGGGAAAAATACGATCAACAGATTATCACATTTTTTAGGAAAATTAGACGAAACCATAAGCTTTGGCTTAAATATCAGGATCAAAAAATTGGTGGTAGACAGAGCTGGGCGGCAACAAATTTCGGCAACTCATTCAAGTGCGAATAACTTTTTTCAGAGAGATTGGGGAAAAATACGATCAACAGGAAAATTGTTTCTTATTAAAATAGCTATCGATTAGTCTAAGGATCGTCAAATTTCATCGAAAACTAACAGAGTTAGGCCTTGTGTTGCAAAAAAGTTGCCTATTTTGAAGATTTCGGTAACTTTTTGGCAACACAAGGCGTAACTCTGTTAATTTTTGATGAAATTTGACGATTTTTTAACAAATCGATAGCTTTTTAAATAAGAAACAATTATTCCAAAGTCTTTGAACTATGTGACATCAAAGTTGTCTTTTCAAATAATTTTACAAAAATTGTAAGTTCAAAATTTGCCAAATATCATTTAAGTACATAGCGGGCTTTCCGGACCAGGCCGTGCCGTGGGCCAACCCGTATTTTTACATGTTTGTTTACAGTAATCCATTTTAAATATGCATCCCAATCATCCAGAATCCAAAACCCTTATTTTCAGGATCTGACAGCATTCGAAATATGCCTCGTTGGCCTGATGCTCTTCTTCGGATTAACATGCATAATGTTAATAATCGGAGTTCAAAAACACGCTCATCAACTGATCTATCCATCCCTGCTCGCCCGTGGCCTAACTGTTCTCTTCCTTGCCGTTTTCGGTGTTTCCACAGTCTTCGCTTCTTCAAAATCTCCTCATTCTCCGTCTGAACATCAAGCATGGAGACAAGAAGGAGCAAAACAAGCACATGATGAACCGAATATGGCATTGAGACTGGTTCTTTTTGTCTTTGCAATGCTCTTTCTGACTATTATCATCTTCTATTGCTCCTACTTGGTCGTTCGATTGATTCATTACGAACAGGCATATGCGAGATTGAAGGAAAGAAGAAGTTCCCTGATCCAGGCTGGAATGATTGGTTAGCTTCTTTTTTTAACTTTTATAGACTGCGTATTTCCAGATCCCGACTTCCCAAGTCCAAACAACTATTCAGCATCTCGACGTGCTTCTTCTGCATAAATATATCCCCTTATCGACCTACATGTATTATTATGTGTTCCTTGCCATCAGTTTTCATGCATTATTTTATTTTAAATCTTTGTCAGTATTAAAATTATAAAAATGTACATAAAAATCACAATTGGATTACCAGTTTTAGCAATAAGAAATAAACAACGGAGGCAAGAAAAAAATTACAGATTTTCAACAATTCGTTTCAGAAAATGATCCACATCACTGACTCTTTTCTTCGGGCGAGTGCTCTGTGGAAGTTGCTCTCGCATGATTGGAATGAAGTATGGGAGGAGGCGAGATTGACGAAGCATCAGACGAATACCGTATTCCAATTGTACTGGGCACACAAAATAAGGATCTCCAATTTTGGGCAGCAAACATTGAATGAGTGCAATCATAAAGATCGGAGAAGGTTCATCCTTCAATCGGAATACCATTCGTTCCGGATCATACAAAGAGTACTGCATCATGAGTTTCAAAATAGTTCCCATTTCTGCTGGTAAATCTGTCGGGTCACGAGCCATTGATCTGAAAATTCATTTTTGGATTACTGTATTCTTGGTAAAATCTAACTTGTTGATTTCTATCAAATCTCTCTGAACACAATCCTCTCTGTGTCGATTTGCAAGTTGTTTCGCATTACATATCGTCCGAAGAATCAGCAAAAATTGGCCAATTTGTGCTAAAATGGTAGCCAATGTTACAGCCTGTGGTTGAATCGCTTTAACGAGCCGCTCGTAAGTGGGCCCGGAGAAGAATCGGTGAGAATTCTCATGAGAAACAGCGTTTTGTAGATTGAAGCTGACACCTAATTGACGAGCAGATGAAATGTAATCTGAAATGGAAGGAATCAATGAATATGAAAATATTTTTTTCAATACCAATTATTATTTTTTCTAGTTCGATTGTCACATTTGTTTCAATGCTAGTGAGGACATGGAATGGAACGAGATTCTCGATGCGATCAAATATATCAAACGACAGTACATTGTTATTCGATTTCAAGTCTTTCCAACTCAACGAATTTTCCGAATATCGCGAGGATCTGAAATCAGGAACGTATAAAGGAGTGAAAGTCGAAGTTAAGATTATTAATTTACTTTGGATTCGTGATTCGAATGAATAAATCAGCAATCTCATTTTTCTCAAGTTCTCCAGAACTCTTCGCAAATGCCCTTTCCTCTGATATCTGACTGAAATAATCGTCCATGGAAGCACTCCAAATTCGTTCTCCGTCCAAATTCATATGATCACACAGGTAGAAGAATGAAGTACGCATCTTTTCAACGCTCTTACAAGCTTTCAGGAGATTCTCTATAATTTGGAAATTCTCTAAAATCTGTAAATTTTGTACCAACCAATACAAGAAGTAGCTGATGGTTCTGACAGATACTTTTTGATCTCTTTGTATAGTTGCCGAATCATTCCTTCTTCCAGTAGTTCCTGAAGTCTTTAGTTTTTTTATGGAAAAAATTTACAAAAATTCAACCTTGGGATTAATTTCAATGGTTCCAACTCTAGTTAACATCATTCTCGAAATTCCTACACTTGTGTTCGCAATTAGACTCGTTGTTTCAACCAACTTCGAATTATCCATGTAGTCACGGATCTCCCGGAGCTGAAAAATGTCGTATTACAACAATTGGAAAGTCAGTTTTCTTAAACCTCTGTTTTCTCAATAAATGGCTCGAACTTCTTCTCTAATCCCGGCATCACAACTTTGTACATAATTGCCATCATATGTTGGGGAACCGACTGTAGCACTGTCTTCAGATGTTTTTCCAAAGAATACGAGTAGGTGTTTGCAATTCGATTGGCGACATTATTCCGATCAGAGAAATAGGAAAGTCTCAGTTTCAAAATCCAACAAGATATCGAAAGTTTTGTGAATATTTGTCGAACAACATCGGTGTTAGAAGTGGAAACGAGATTCTGCTGAATTCTTGGAATCAACTGGGATATCAGTGGCCATAAATATGTTGCTTCCATTTTTGAATAAACATCAGGAACAACTGAATCAGAGAGTGAGAGAACCGAGAGAAGAGAACGTAGATCAGCATCGAGAGTGGAAAGACACTCTTTCAGAGTCAGGTTGATGGATAGGCCGAGTAGTTCACCGACCTTAAAACTGTTTGTTTGTTAGTTTGAAATTCCAAAACTGTTTTACCTGTTTCACTCTTCGAATAATCTGTTGAACCGTCTCTCCACTTTCCTTCCCATCATTAAGTTCTATTTTCTCTACCGTATCGCTCAAGTTTCGAACCCATTTCACAAAGTTATTCTTCTGTATCTCACTCATTTTCACGAATCCGTGTTCGAAGAATTCTGCTAGTTGATTCAAGTTCGTTCTTATTTTCTGCTTCCACCTCGATCCTTCGTTTTCTCGATTTTCCAATGTAGACGTGTATAAATTTAATAGGAGAACTTCGCATCTGGAGACATCCAAAAGCCATTGGAAAAGTTGATCATCAGTGAGAGGACGATTCTTCAAAGGTCGAGTAGTCTTTTGAGCAGGACGGGAGTGAAGGAACAACCATTTCAGAGATCGATTGTAAGTTGTTATTTTCTGGAGATGATTATTGAATTGGACCATTTCTTTGATGACCTGAAAAAAAGGAAAGGTTATGTTTCTGTAGTAAAATAGAAGACGTGAGGTTCCTAGCAAGTTTACAATGTTACACGGTCACCTCAAGTTGACCGGTGCTTCAAATAAAGATAAAAATTTCAATTTTACTTATAGAGAAAACGTCTGTAACGGAGATATTACAGTTCGCATCAAAATATGCCAAGTAACAATGAAAGTAAGTTATAAATTCATAGAGCCAACACAAAACTATATTCAGACTCGAAAAACATCGATCAATCCGATCGAAACAAGAAAACGAAACGGCTATCAGCTGAAGTTCCAGATTGTAGGGAATATTCATGAGTTATGAAAAAAAAACTAAAAATTTCAGTGGTCTCCTTGAAAAGTTGCCGGAGCAGTATGTCATACGATAATTATTTGATCGACGAGATTCAGGTTTGTGATATAGGAGAATAGCCAAAATAGAGCATGTTTTAAGGCTCGAATGGCATACAACGTGCTATTCAAGATTTACGAATGTGGTCGTGGTGGGGAGAAAACACTGACATCGGTGATTCAGCCAGCAGAGATTACTACTCTTTTGGATTGTATAAAGTTAGTTGAAAAGAGACTATTTATGGTATTATATTGATATTAGACTGGTATTTATGTCTCAACCATCATGCCTTGAAATCGATGGACCAATCAACATTTGTGGAGATACTCATGGACAATTTTCCGGTTCGTAGTCTCCATACATGTCCACGAAAAAAAACTGTCGGGCCCGGAGTGGTCCGAAGATATAATATCCTTACAGATGTTCTTCGAATGTTTGACAAGTCCGGGTACCCTCATCGTGCTAACTATCTTTTCCTGGGTGATTACGTGGATCGAGGTCGTCACAGTCTCGAAAATGTTCTTCTCCTGTTCTGCTACAAACTCATTTTCCCTAACCACTTCTTCCTTCTCCGAGGAAACCATGAATGCCCGTCTATCAACAAAGTCTACGGTTTCTACGAGGAGTGTTCGAAGAGATATGAGAAAGGAGGGAGCAAACTATGGGAAGAATTCCAAGACACCTTCTCAACGATGCCTATGACTGCAATAATCGGTCAGAGAATCTTGTGCATGCACGGTGGAATCTCTCCGAGGGTAACTTTAGTTCTATAGAGTATCTACACAAACATTTTAGCTCAATTCTTTGGACAAACTGAGAGCCTTTCGTCGTCCCAACTACCAGCCAAGTCACGATCAAATCGAAATAGACATATTGTGGAGTGATCCAACGAACACTGCCAAAGGATGGTCTCCAAATCAAAGAGGAGTTTCATTCACTTTCGGAGCGGATGTGTTGAAAAAGGTGTTGAATAATTTGAACATTGATTTGGTGGTCAGAGCTCATCAGGTTCGGATTATCACTTATTGCATATTAAAAATACGCCTACTGTACAGGTCGTGCAAGATGGATACGAATTTTTCGCCCAACGTCGTCTCGTCACTATTTTCTCAGCTCCATTCTATTGTGGACAATTTGACAATGCAGCTGCTGTCATGAGTATTAGTGAGGAATTGGTTTGCTCGTTTCAGGTATTACGGTAGTTCAGAAAAAAGGGGAAATTCTAATTATGCAGATTCTCCGACCCAAGAAGTACTTCCCCAAACGTCGAATTCAGATTTCTTAGTCCTTACTTGTGCACATTCTTATTTTCGTTAATAGACATTTTTACATTATTTACCTGTGGAAAACTAGTCTCGGTGACCACTTTTCGATGCTTTTCCAGTAATCTATGTGCTTCTTGTTGAGTGATCGTGGCATTCAAAGCATTCCATGCCGATTTATAGTTGTACCATCCATCAAATACATTAGCGATTACACCGAATCCCAGATTCAGAACCTACAAATTGAATCAGACATTGCTCTTCGTCTCTCGATACTCACCCAAGTATCTCTAAATATCGATGTGACAATCTTTGTCATTCTAGCACTATCATCAGTCAGCGTTGTGTGATCAAACTGAAGAGCCACGTACATTAAATGTGCTCTTGGTGTTGGTAACGATGCTTCTTCCATTAACTCGATGGTGTGAAGACTGGAACGAATGAACGCCTCTGGCAGTGGTATTCTTCTGAAATCCGGATAATTTGCTCTGAAAGTTTTTCTACAACTCACTGTCTCATCAAATCTTTGCCTGGAACAGTAGCTTTCAGGAAATCAACAAGGAACTCTGCATTTTCTCTAACATCACTTTTTCGATAAATGGCAATGTAAATTCGTTCTCGAATTGGTGCGGGTAGATAAACATCAAGATAAATGATGAGAAGTCCACAAAGGTACAAGCAATAAGCCTGAAATCAATGAATAAAAAATTTAATACAAAAGAATCTGGGGGAATGCCTACCTCTAAAACAGAAGTTCTTGTTATTTCCATTCTTTCAGAATGATGGATTTCTCTGGTGTAACTTGTGAATGTCTGCACAAACTCTGTTATTGATGAGAATAGCTGTTCGAATGCGATGAGCACAGGTTCAAATGTGGAGTAGAACTTCGTTTGAATCCGTAAATCCTTTTCTAAATCTTTCTCCACTTGATTCACTTTGCTCAAATACTTGAAATCCAGTTGCACAATATTCCGAAACTTTGCAGATTTCGTTGGATCTCGAAAATCTTTTGGCACGAAACTGGATAATCGAAACAGCTCAGCCAAAATTGATTCTCCATGAATAATTAGTTTTGATAAGAAGAGGTTTGCTTCGTCTGTCATCTTGGATTATTCTGAAGAATAGAATTCTTTGAATGGATTCAATTACTATTCTCGAGATATTATGATCGATTAATACGAATTCTGTATAACCAATCCTACAGTATAGAATGAGAACACTTTATTTATGACTAGTTTCAGATTGCAGAAAGCTCATCAAACTTAACCTGCTTTATTATTTGAAGCTCATTATAATAGACATAGATTGAAAGTAGTATCACAGATAATTAAGGTTAGACTAATTAAGTAAAGCAGAGAAAACCAGTGATAAGAGCAAATATTAGACCAGATAATCGAAATGAATTGTAAAAGCACAGGATGAATTAGTACAGACATGTATTATTTGATTCCTTGATTTGACCATAGATTAGATAATTAGGTGAATGGCAACCATGCGGCATGAGCCATTGTTCCGAAAATAAAGTATCCGAAAATGTAGATGTACAGAGCCTTTCCACGCCACCCGTCTTCCCAGACGCGTCGAAAAACGAAGAATGGAAGGATGCCAGGAGATGAGGTGTAGTGCCAGAGACGATTCCCGGGTGTATTCTGAATATTCGAATCCTCTTAAAGTTCTCTTAAGTTAACTTACTCCATCAGTTAACGAATCAATGTATCGAGCGATGAAGATGTAGAGAAAGGGACTGGATGAAAACATTAATCGAGTGAAAACTTCTGCGTTGATATAGAAAACTGCGGTGAAAAGCATTATAGAAGCATGGATAGCAAGATGAAGTCCATGATCACTACGTACTGCTAGAACCCAGATATTGTTCCATCTGAATAAATTTGATATTTTATTACACTCAAAAAATCATGAATTACCGTTTTGTTTCAAACACATCTTTCCAAGCCGCCCTGATAGCCAAAACAGTAAGTATTGCTGCCGGAAGCATCATCAGGAAACATGGAATCTTTTTGAGTTTCCAATATCCAAAGAAGCCGACATTCCAGTATTTCGCTTGAATTTCTCCGTAGTATTGAGGAAACAACCCGAACAGTTTTGGCTTTCTAAAACACCATAATAATCAATGTCTTTTATTCAATGATATGTATACCTGCACCATGTCGTTTTCTCCCAAGCCTCAACAATAGTGATAACTTTAGGTGGCATTCGGACGTGCTTTTTGACTTCAGCAACTATTTTCTTCTGGGCTGGATCAGCTTCACAAAACTCTTCGGCAGCTGCATTGGCCATGTACGCATAGGGACCGAAGAAAACGATAAGGACGAGAATAATGAACACAATTGTGATGAGAACAAGTGAACAACGACTGAAAAAGGGATCCGTCCATCTGAACACTTTTCTCGATTGTTTTCGTTTTCTTTCAAATGCTCGGAGTCTTGCTTGTCCTTCGCGACGATACCGTTCATTTCTCGTTCCAGCCAACGATTCAATCATAACATGACAATCTGGCACGGGTTTTTCAGGCTCCCAGAGAAGAATTGCGCACCAGTGCCAAGCGACAAAAATGATATTGAGGAATCCATTGGAACGGACAACGAGAGATAATCCGAAAATTAGTGTTCCCGACATAGTCCCACAAACCCGTTGGGCATACGATTTGGCACGAACAGCATACAACACGAAATTGAAGGCAGTGATTGTGAGGGCAAAGAACATCTGAAATAAAAATTTTTGAAGTGAAAACAAAGTTAACACAAACCGATTCAGAGTAAGCAGATGTGAAGAAGATGGATGCGGGATTATATGCGAATATTGTTACCGCAAGAAGGGCTTGTTTCACACTTCTCGTCATCATCAGAACCACCATAAACAGAGCCATTCCAGCTGCATGGAAGAAGAACATATTGCAAGCGAAGGACAAGAGTCCGGTCAAAACCCATGGCGGGAATGTCCATCCAACAGTGCCCAACATGTATTGGTGGATCCCAATTCGGAATATACTGAAAATTTACCTTTGTTTGAGATACTTCCGTTTCAGAACTTACTTGATCACTTCTGGAAAACCAGGGAAAAATGCAAGTGAATGTTCAAAAATGTAATGGTTATCAGCGATAAACAGAAACTGTTGAGCATCCCAACGTCGAAGACCGAGCAGTAAGCGACGGACAACGAGATCACCAAGCAGAGATTGTCCAGGTTCTGAGAAAGCCTTTCAATACTGATATTTGAATTTTGAAAAACGAACCGATTATCTTATCAGCTAGATTAAATCCATCTGTCCTGAATCTGTCACCGAAGTAGTTCGCAGCGACACACTGAAGAATCAATACCCAAACACGAGAGAAGAATAATTGTCGAAAGCAGAACCAGAAGCATTCCCAGAACTCCCAATCGCGTTTATCCCGAATCTCATCTTCTGTTCCTGATTCTCCATCAGACGATTCTTCTTCATCTGATCCATTGGGTTCATCTTGTCTACCAAAAGTACGTTTGGTAAAAAACGGAGACTTTTTCGGTGAGAATGCATCGTCGTCTATTGCATCCATCTGAAAAACCAAGATATTAAATTTATTTTGAGGAGCACAAACCTCAATGATCTTGTTGGGCACCGGAAAATGAAGAATCTTTGGAAACTTGAATCCGATATTCTCATCACTTTCGAGTACAGTTTCTGAAGAATATAAATTGGTAAAAATAAAGTAATTTTGAATACCTTCGTATGTGACCATCCGCTCCTCCAATTCCGTGATTTCTTCCTCAGCTACCAGCCTTTCGTCCCTTCTGGGAACATGCCGAGGCATGATTCTGAATCACTTTTGTTTGTAAACTTTAGTAAGTGAAGAGAAAAAAATAGAAAATGAGTGATTCAACCTACACAACAATAGACTACAAGAAACTTTGAAAAAATGCAAAAATTTCATAACCGCACTCGTAAAGATACAATTTACAGAATAGAACTGAGACCCGTTAATATGTGACCAAAATCGGGGAAAAATTATTAAACACAGAGAAAATAGGAAATTCGTGCAATAATAGGCGGGATGTTGTCCGAAGTGCCGCCGTTTTCGATCCAGCGAGTGGTCAAAAACCTGAAAATTGTAGTTTGGCGGTCTCGCGGTTGAAGAATAAAAACTGCCAAAATATTTTTGATCTACGTCTTACCCACCTATTCATATCCTCATCGCACTTTTTCGTTGTGGTGTCAGCTGATACATCGACACCGGAAACTGTGAGGAACAATACGGTTTTTGGAACAGGATAATTTTCGTGATCAGCGAAGGCGTGAAGAACTAAAACTGCATCCCATTTGAGTAGGTCAACATCCAAAACAACTGCTGTACGAGGAGAAGATTGAGAAGCAAGTGAAGGTCCGAGAACTAAAAAAATTCCAAAAATTGAAATATTTTATTTGAACAATAGCAACTTACTTTCGCGAAGATTCTCATGTAATTCTGCTCTGTTTGTTCCGCTTTCAATACGAATTGATTTGTTTTCTTCCGCACCGGTTTTCTCATTTTTTACTTCTTGAACTATATGATTGATAGCTTCGGAGAACTCTTTCGCAGTTTTTCCTCCAACCAGAATTACCAAAGGTGCTTGATTTTCTGGCTCCAAAAATAATCTTTGTCCGATATGCCGCAAGAGATCACGATTTTCTTTAGAAACAGATGAAAACTGTGAAGATTTGAGAATTTTTCTAATAGATTCGATGTAATTTTTGTAGGAAGATGAGTCAGTCTGAAAACACTATCATTATTTTGACCATTTTCACTGTATCGAATGAACCTCGGGTTGTTTTCCTGTCATCGATAATCCCAAAATTATAGCCAATAAAACTATTCCAATAATCAATCCATATTTCCATTTATCGCAACGTTCCAGGAAGGATGCATCTGATCCTTCAGAACTAGCAAAACTAGTATCATTATCGGTTTCATATACATCATCGTCGTCTTGTTTCTCAGAAGTATGTATTGTTGTTGCGTAGCTTGTGGTCTCCGTTAGATCAGGGTAAATTTTTCTGGTCGTAGAACCTTCCAAGCTTCTTCTCAACGGATATTCATTTTTATCGTTTGTCAAGTTTCCGAGTGATTTTCTGGTTTGCACCATACCCTGCAAGATGTCATTTTTATCACATTATTTGATGATTTATGGAAACAAAATTTTTTATTTATGTCTTCATTGAAATCAGCTCAAAAAATATTTTATTTTTGATTGAAAAAAAATGAGACAAAAAAGTTTTTTTTGCTAAGCTGTGTAAACACCAATTATGCATGTGAACCATATGCATCGAAGCTTACGCGCAACACTCTGGTCAGCTTGTTTTTCTCGAATCGATTTCTAGCAAAACTTTAATTTTCCAGCTATGGCGGCTGCCGCCGAGCAACATAATACAAATGGAAAGAAGTGTTACATGAACAAGCGGTAATTTAATTGTAATAGTCCGTAAACTGAAATGCCACTTTGCAGGTATGACGATGCTGTCGAGCATTACTCGAAAGCAATTAAAGTAAATCCGCTCCCAAAATACTATCAAAATAGAGCGATGTGCTATTATCAGGTAGTTTAAAATAGTTTCAAGCAGTTTAATCAAATAAATTTTCCAGTTAAACGACTTGAAAATGACGGAAGAGGATTGCAAACGAGCACTTGAACTGAGTCCAAATGAAGTCAAGGTGAGTAAACTATAATTTAAATCATAATTAAGGATTTGTGTTCCAGCCGTTATACTTCCTGGGAAGTGTGTTTCTGAAAGCCAAGAGGTTCAACGACGCAATAAACTGTCTGTCCAAAGCATTGTATCATAACTCTGTTATCACTGTGAGTTCATTTGGATCATTAAATTAAATAAACTGAAAAATATTAGAGAATCCTGAAAGAGTTATTCCAGAATGCAGCGGACATCGAAAATGCACTCAAGCGAGCTCGTCACCAAAAGTTTGAAGAAGAAGAATCGAAAAGAATCATTCAAGACGTCGAATTCCACACATACCTCGAGAATCTGATTGAAAAAGATCGTCAGGACAATACTGAAAATCCTGAAGTTGTGCAGAGAGCAGAAATGGCGAAAAAACGGCTAGCGGAAATAACAGCGGCGGTAAGAATTGACAACATTATGAAACCAATAAATTGCCAAGTTTGTCTAAAATTGGCATTTTCAGACACAAGAAAAACGCCAGAATCGGGAAATTCCGGAAATGTTATGCGGCAAAATCACACTAGAACTCATGAAAGATCCAGTTATCGTTCCGTCCGGTATTACCTATGATAGGGAAGAAATCGTTCAACATCTCAGAAGAATTGGACATTTCGACCCGGTTACCAGAAAGCCATTGACGGAAAACGAGATTATTCCGAATTATGCACTCAAGGAGGTGAGAGTCACCATATTTCATTCTTTCAAAATATTATTTCAGGTCATTGAAAAGTTTCTCGACGATAATCCATGGGCGAAGTACGAACCAGGAGCAATGGACTAAAAATTTTTGTCATGCTTTGAATAGAATATTTTGAATTCATCACTCATCATTCCATTGTATTTGCTCTTCCCGATGTATATTTTCAGTTATCGACATTTGAATATACGTTTCGAATGTTCCTCAATTTTATTACAGGTTTTCTTCATCTTTTACCTAGCTTTAGTATTCTTCCCATCTATTTGAAACTCTGGTAGAAAGTGCTTTTTATCGACTGTTATCCAATCCTGTCTTCTTTTTAGACACCGTATAGCAAGTCTTTGTAAATACTGTTTAAATTGAATAAATGTGATGCTTTTTTGAACATTTCTCCAGATATAAAATGTTTTGGGGTCAAAAACCCACTATTTACGTGCAAAAACTGAAATCAACGAGCAAATTTCCGCCGAAATTGCATCATTTTCCACTGTGATGGCGGAGCGTCGTTGCGAAATTTAGACTGCATTTTTTTCTGTGTCTCTTTCAAAAATCATTGAGTTTGAAAGAAAATTGATTCAATTTTGTTTAATTTCTCCGATTTTTCAGATGTTATCACGAATTTGTGGCAGTAGCATACGATTAACTCGGGCAAGTTTGCAATTTCAGCCGAGCATAGTTACTTTCAGAGGTAATTTTTATTATTTTTGACAATAAACCAAGTTTTTTTTTCAGATTACAGTAATCCCGCTCCTAAGCGTGGATTTTTGAATAACTTGATTGAAAATGTACGGGATGAGATGCAGAAGAACAAAGAACTACAGGTTCGGGACTTTTTTGGGAGCTTTAATTGAGAAAAATTCAAATTTAGGAGCATCAGCAGCAGCTGAAAGCAAGAATGCAAGAATTGAACGAATCTGATGCACTGAAAGATGCGAGAAAAAAATTCGTAGGTAAAATCTTTTTTTCCTCGTCTATTTTTATGTTTTAGGAGCTCGTGGAGAAAGAAACACTGAAAAGTTCGGAAATCGTCAAGCAAAAAGTGGAAGAGCTTAGTGAGCAAATGAAGAAAGTGAGTGAGAAAAGTTGAACTTCAAAAGAAATTAAAAGTTTTAGATGATCCAAGAAATTCAAAAAACTGAAGCTGGAAAAAAGATGACAGAGGCAGGAGAAGAAGCTCTGAAACAAGCAAGAAAAGCGGCCGAGCAGATGGAGAAGGTGGCAGAAAAAGTTGGAGATACAGAAGTTTACAAGCATGTTTCTACGGTAAGTTTTTTTAAATTTTCATTGATAGCACATTTCATGTTTGCAGTCGATGAAAACAGTCAAGGATGAGATCGATAGCATAGCCGATGTTCGAATGTATAGCAGACCAGGTTAATATTCAAAAAATAGTATTTGAAGTTTTGAATACTTTGTCATGAAAATAATCATATTCTTTCAGAGACCCTCACAAAACGTACCGATGGATTTGAATTGGACAAAGATCGAGTAGTTGAAGCAAATGAGTGAGTTGTATCGCATTTCTTTGAAAGATGGTCAATTCATAATTTCAGTTCGGCGACAGATGTACAACTTCACAAAGATTCGAAATGGTACTCTGGATGGAAAAACTTTTCCGAGTCGAATGCCTACTATCACAGTAAATATGGTTTTTATATTATTGAAACTCAAACTTTGTAATTCAGAATTGCTCGATTGGAAAATAAAATACGAAGAGTCGGACAATATTGCAGTAAGAATGATGAGAGGTGTTACGGAGAAGATTGGAAGCGTTTTCTGTTAGCTTTAAAGTTTTCGATAGGAAAAGAAGAAATAATAATTACAGCTGGACAAAACGAAGTGTCGGAAGTGCTCACTGAAATTCACAAAATTGATGCAAACTTCGATAAGCAAGAATGGCTCAAATTCTGCGAAACAAAGGTAAAATCATTGGGAATATTTCGATGCAAAATTCGATTCTTTCAGATCATCCCAAACATTTTGGAAGCTTTCATCCGGTTCGATCTCGAAGTTCTCCAGTCTTGGTGTCATGAGAGAGTTAGTTCATTTATCCGAATACTTATCATCATTCAAATTTCTTTCAGGCATACACTCAATTGTCTACAGTTGTCAAAGAATATCAAAAGATGCACTTCAGTACAAAGGATTCTCGAATTATTGATATCAATAAGGTGGAAATGGCGACTGGAAAAATGATGGAACAAGGTCCGGTGTTGATTATTTCCTTCCAAGTTTACATGATCAACGTCACCAAGAATGCAGAGGGAAAAGTTGTTGAAGGAGATCCAGTGAGTTGGATTTTCAATGATAGTAGTCGGAGTCGGACTATCAGAGTACAGTAAATATAGTGAAAACCTTCATTTTTAGGACAACCCGAAACGAATCAATCACATCTGGGTTCTGTGCCGTGACGTGGAAGAATACAATCCAGCCATTGCTTGGAAGCTTCTCGAAGTACACATGCAGGAAACACCACTTGCGGTTTAATTGTCTTTCTGCCCCCGATGATTTCAATTCAAAATCTCATGATTTTCACATTTTCGTATTCTCATAGTTCATTTTATTCTTTTTTCTTTAGGTTAGACTTTTTCTTGTTTTCTTCCCTTGTTATTGGAACGGGTCCAGTTCTCTTCCTGTTTTTAATTAATTCATGATTTTCTTTCAAAAATGTTTATTGCGATGAATTTTGATTTGAAAAGAAAAGTTCACTTTGGAAAAATCGAGACTTTCAGTCCACCAGATTCAGTAATAGAATCGATGTAGACGAATTGAGTATAGTGCTTCAGAAGGGACTTGATCGATGTGAAAATGGGCTCTTTTGATGATTTCGTTTTATCGAAATGACCCAATTGAAAGAAGACTTCAGATGAGTTGACTTCCTCTTTTGTGATTATTGGGTAGTGGCTGAAAAAGAGGATTTTTCGGGGGAAAAATAGTAGTTAGAAACCCACTGGTATCGGTTACGAGTATTCAAATAGCACAAAAACAAATTCAATGAGACATTCGATTCTTTCGGTGGTTTTGGAGAATTTAATTGATCATCGATACGGTAGTAAGTGGCGAATTGAGCAGGTATTACGATTTCCTGGAATTTCAATTTATCGAGAAATCTGTGTTAGAAGGGCTCTAGTTTTCCAGCACCTAAAAAAACCATTCAGAATTCTCAAAATGGACAATAACATCTGATTTTAAACATTCTGTGAGTTAACTTTTGACAAGGATTCTAAAAAATACTAATTTCAATCCGTTTGAATTTCAAAAATGTGCTCATTTTGAGCTCATTGATGCGCCCTTCTTGTAATACAAATTTTACAGTAATCGACCCGAAAACAGTAAGTAGATTGAGCCTGCAAACAACGTGTGATAAGCCAATAGGTCCCCAAAAAAAGCCTATAGGACCCCAAAAACGTCTGTATCTTGAGAACTAAGCTAGATAGTTAAATTTTGTCAATTGGAAAAATATAGAACATTAAATTTCTCGTACTTCTGTAGTTGAACACTTTTCGCTAGCTACAATATGAAGCGAGATATAAGCTTACAAAGATTGTCACTAAAACTTTCTACAGTCATATCAATGGATCATTTTCGAAACAATTTCATAATCCAATTTCTGAAACAGTACATTATTCACGATTATGATTCACTACGAAAATCGCTGTCAATTTTCTCATGGTTTTGCTTTCTGCGTTTGATTTTTCAAAGTATTTTTAGAGCATTTGCAGAAGTTCTTTCTATAAGAACCCCATGTCCCCAGTGTCTTCTGATCTTTTCATATTTGGAGAAAAGCATTGTATTCCTTGCTCTTATCCCTTTTTAGATGATCTACTTGTTGACCTCTTCTTCTTCCTCTTTTCTCAACAACTATGCAAATTTGTACTGTTGAGCAAGCAATAACTTCTATCCTTCTCTAAATAAATGAGAATAAGTCAATCTGTTCGGATTGGATCAGTTTGCTTATTATTGCGCAACTTTTGTTGCATTCAGGGGTTAGAAAAAAGGAAGAGGATTACTGTAGAATCAAAAACTATACCTTCTCCGCTTGATCCTTCGTCAAAAATCCCATAAAATATCCCTGCTTCATTTTCGCTTTCTCTTCCTTTTTCTTTTCCTCTTCCGATTTCCCCAAACTTATCACAAATTCTCTCAATTCCTCCAAAGATTCAGCTCGATCCACTGGACTTCCAGCATTGAAAATCAACGATTTTGGTTCTGTCTCGTCGTTGAATTTGTGAAAACTATTCGCTTCAAGAACGAACATTTCACATTCCTTGATAATCGAACTGAATTTAAAATGGGAGCTATTTGGAGGAATAGGAATAGGAAGCCAACCTATTATCCTTATCATACGGCATTGTTTCCCTTGATGTTCAACTTTTTGTACCAAAATGAAGAAAAAACGAGCAAAGGATTGTGTTTTCCATGGGAAATTGTGCTCCCACGTTGAGGATAAAATAGAAAAATATAAAAACTTTTTAAATTCACGAAGCCTTTTTATTGGGGGCGTACCATACTTATTTCGTTGAGATTTTTACATGGTTCGACGCAGAATTTTTGAAAGAACAATAAGTCCTCTTGGAGCATAATCTGAAAATGTCTAGCTTTAGAATTATAAGTCAAATATAGGCCAAAAATCAGTACTAAACGAGTGCAGAATACAAACGCGAACTGAATCTTTTTTATGCCCCCTTTAATACATTTGTTATAAAGGGTAACTGTAATTTGGCTGAAATATGAATGATTGTAATATAGACTGACACTCCATTCATTTCTCAGATTCTTCGGAATTCAAAATGAGTTCCAGAACAAAATGTTCTTGACACCTTCTTCCTCCCACACTCAAAAACATTTTGCAAATCTAACACGAAGAAAAAACCCTTCTTTTTTCAATGACTTTTTTCCTCTTTCTCTTTCTCAACTGGCTCTCCAATGGCGGTCTTAGTGAGCAACGGGAGCCCTTCTCTTTCTCTGTGTCTCTCAATCTTTCGTGATCTTTTCGTTTCCACAATAGATTTCGCCACGGGAGAGCAGAGACATCTCAGATTCGGAAGAGAAACAGAGGATATAGAGGGCAAATGTGCACTCAGCGCTCTTCACGGTTTACAGTCCTCCCACACGGAGAGACACCAGAGAAGCAATGAGTTCCTTCACTTTCTCTAGATTCTCTTTTTACACATTGAGCTGTGCTCTAGAGAGAAGTCGAGTACCTCCTACTCCGTCCAGAGCCAATGCGAGAGAGTGTTGATTGTGGAGAGAGTGCGAGATACTTGGACAGTTTGCCAAAGTTCACAGATTGTCTCTTCAAAGAAGAGTGGCGGGAGGTCTTCTCAATGAGAAGACGAAGAGATGCGCCCCCGGAGAAAAGAGAAATGAGCATCAAAGAGAGAGTTGATATAGAAGACATAGAACGGATGAAAACACGTTCGGTGCTCACACGGAAGGAGAAGAGCAAAAAAGAATAAAGAAGATCGATTGCGAGGGAGGATATTGGGGAAAGAATTGAGACAGAGATAGAGAGAAGACAAGGTGTTCGGCACCAAAAATCAGTGATTGATGAGGGGAAATTACTATCGGTCAAGGATTTTGAAAAATTGGACTTCCGGGTGGTCCAATATCGATGATTGAGGCAGTCTGGAGTACTGTAATGGAGATAATGAGAATGCAATTGATTTAGCAAATTTTATATCAAGAACAATTGAAAATTGAAATTGAACAAGAGAAATAATGATCGTAGCTGTATTTTGAAAAATTTAGAAATAAGAAATGTCTTAAAATAAATAAAGTATGCCTGTTGATGCTTTCCTTGTTTTCTATGGTTCAATAGGATTATCAAGTCATATCCATTCGCCTGATTTTGAGAAATATGATTCTACAAGAATTTAAAGACTTTCTCGGCTATTTTCGACAGCAGTTTTCCAAAATACTGACTTCTATTGGATTAAAAAGGAAAAAACCATTTTCAAATTCTGGCTCCTCGATATTTCAAAAGTTGGACGCTTCGAAAGTATGACGTTTTCAAAAGGAAAACGTTGTATTTGTGAAATACCGCACTTTCGAAGCGTCACATTTGCAAAACGTCCCACTTTTGAATCGGCTCCGGGACATTTCGAAAGCGAGACATTTTGAAAGTGGACATTTCGAAAGCGGACATTTCGAAAGTGTGAAATAGCGTTTTTGCCAAATTTTAAAAACTTTTCATACATTTTTCGCGCAAATTTAAACGAAAAGTTCAAAAAATTGAGCAAAAACGCGATTTCACACTTTCAAAATGTCCACTTTCGAAATGTCCACTTTCAAAATGTCCACTTTCGAAATGCCCACTTTCGAGATGTCTCACTTTAGAGATGTCTCACTTTCGAGATGTCTCGCTTTCGAAATGTATTACTTTCGAAATGTCTCACTTTTGAAATGTCTTACTTTCGAAATGTCTTACTTTCGAAATGTCTTACTTTCGAAATGTCTACTTCCGAAATGTCCCGGAGCCTTCGAATCATCACACTTGCGAAACGTCACTATTTCGAAACATCGCACTTTCGAAATATCGTGAAGCCAAAATTCCAGCCCTTCATTCCTGCTTCTTTCCCACTCTATCAGTCTCTTTTGTTCACACCAGAAAACTGTATGATTCTCCTGGAAGAAGCACTTTCTTCGTCTTCAGAAAATTCCGTCGCCCACACCCTGAAAACCGGAAACTATAACAAATGTCTGTTATTATGTGAAGAAACGACGATTCTTTTTCCCCTTTTTTCTAACATCAAACAGTAGTCTTTGCACAAGAAACATCACAAATTCGAAATTCCCGCGTGAATGGAGTTTGAATTGTGGTTGAGTGGTCTAGTGGTATGATTCTCGGGATCGATCCCCGGCTCAGCCCGATTTTTTAAAAAAGGTACCGTACTCCGAAGGCATCTGTAGGGCTCCTATTTGAAGTTTTTTATCAGAATATCCTATTTCAACCCAGATTCTTAATTACAAAGAATTGACCTCTGCCCACCGCTTATCCGATTTCACCTCTCAACGGATTCAAATTATTACAGTAGTCCTCAAATGTCTGAGTCTCTTCAACTCGTACACTCTCTCGAATATTAACTCGTTCCGTCTGGTGCTCCACTGTACAACAAACTCTTCCGATCCTCCTCCTCTCCTTCAGAGAGAGAGAGAGACAAAAAGAAAGAAAGACCGAGAAGGTACGCCTCCTTCCAAAAAAACTGGGCGGAGCCTTGGGGACAAGAAGCAGAAACGAAGGGACGGGTGGAGAAACAGCCAGTCCCCATCAAACCAACCCCGAAAGAGACGCATCATCTCTTTTCCATCCTCTCCGATCAACCCCTTCTCTGTCTAGATCTCTCTTTCTTGTTAATATCGTGCCGTAGTCCCTCTCCGTTTTTCCCTCTTTTTGCAGTGCCTGTTAAGACGGCGATGACGGAGGAATGAGTTGAATAAGAAGAAGAAGAGGAAGAAGTGTATTTGTGCACAGGTATTTGCTCAGTGCGCACCTTTTCTTCTTAGGTCAGCCCCACCCCATTCTCTTACAAATCTCTCTCGCCGTTTTCTCCATCCATCAGAAGACTGTAGAATGTTGGTCCATATTACTAGGGCTTCTCGATACTTTTAAGTTTTCAGTTGAACCGTAATTCATTCAAAACTCCTTAAAATTGCCCCAAATCCCAAGAATCCCATTTTTCTCCCGCTATTCCACTATATTCCTAAAACTGCCGTGCCGGGCTGCATACTTCCTTACATGCCCATACTGTATCGGAAATGGATATGGAATGTAAAGAAGTATGTAGAACGGTTGGAAAACGGCAAAAAATTTGATTTGAAATATATAAAATGGTGAGTTTTTCCTTTGGAGAGTTTTCTTTTCAGGCGGTTAATCGAGCAGAGGAATTCTGAAATTGACTATGAGAAGAGCCTATTGGATTAGATGAACTTAAAAAAGATCAAGCCTAAACTTGAAGACCGTACTTCAATACTAATCTAAAACAAAGTTTAGAAGCATTGAAATTAAGTTAACAACCTTCCGAATGGGCCACTTTAGAATTGCCAGATTTAGAATCACATGGAAGTTCGTTGGAAGTGCTTTCAGATGGTTTACCAAGAAGAGGAATTCTGAAACTGAGAAGATTATATTGGATTAGAAGAGCTCAAAAAAGGTCAAGTCTAAATTTGAAGACCGTATTTCAATTATAGCCGAAGTCTAGAGGAATAGCAACCTTCCGATTGAGTCATTTCAGAATTGCTTAGGGCAAATTTCTTGTGAAAAAAAATTGTCCAACTTGGAGCAAGGTTGTTTTCTATATGCACCGAGGACATGATCATTATTATTAGCCAAGATTATCGTGAATATAGTGCGGTCAATATCGATAGGACCATTCTCTTTTTTGAGTATTCTGGGAAAACTAAAAAAGATACCACAAATCTGTGAGTTTCATTCGATTTAGAATACAAAGAAACCCCGACTAGCCAAATTTTCATGATCATAGCACTTTCCACGGCTCCGCAGTAATATAAAGTACCATCTGCGACCAATACCGATAGGACCACCTGAAAACTTCCATACTTCAACGAAACCCTCGGTCAGATTTTCGAAGCTGCGACCCGTGTTATTGCTTTTTCCTGTTGTTTTTAATAGTTTTTTGAACATATCCTTTACGATTTTCAGGTTTTTTTAAGAAGAAATTTGATGGAGCAAAATCCAAGACTCTCTAACAGCATCAAAAGAAACTTGAAACCATTTGTAAAACTCTAGAATCCCCTGTACACCATTCCATTTGAATCTTACCGTAAGCCTTTCACAAAAGTCTGTTACTTCTTCCTCCAAATTGATTGATTCATGACAGAAACAGTTCCTTCGGACGGATGCCCTCAATGCACAACGGTCACCATCATAAAATATTACACACCGCCACCAGATTCTTCTTCTTTTTTCTTTTTTGTCTGTTCTCTAAGTCTCTTCCCATTCCACACTATTTCTCTATAGGTGATTCCGATGGGACAGACATCTTCCCCAGGAGCTCTTTGACGTGGCAGTGGACAACGGAACTGGTGCTCAGCACACATTGCGACGGGTAGAAAAAAACCGAGAGAAAAGGGAAAGACACAGGAAAGCGGATCAAGGGAAGAAGGCAAAAGAGCATACATGGAAACATTTGTTGATACATTGATTTTGTTTTGTACTATCCAGAAAAGCAGAAAGTTCCAGGGTTCGTTTCAAACTTAGAAACTTATTCCGAATCCGAAAGTATAACCACATGTGAACTTAATTAGCTACTGCATTCGAAACGAAAAACGAGAAACACACTTGACACTTGTTCATTTCATCTCCATTCTTGTTCTTCCAAAACTTCTTTCAATTGGTTTCTGCTTCTTCTTGTGGTGTGATGGATCATCATGAATTAATCCATGACCACTGGATTCGAAGAGACTTTAGAGACACACACAAGTTTCGGGAATGACCCCGATCGGGTCGAGAAACAAGAGAAAATAAGGGAAAAAGAATAGGAAGAAGCTTCTTCTTGGAGAAAATGACAAAAGAAAGAAGAAGAAGGTTCTGGTTTGAGAAATGAAAATATATGGTTTGGTGGTGGAAGGATTGAGAAAGTTTCGATTAGTTTTGGGATATGATATTGAGATTTGAACATCCCAAAAGTAGTTAGTAGATAGTTAGGAAATTTTGAGATCTCCTGGCATTCTGAAATTCTGGGATTCTGAACCTACGGATCTCAAAGTCCCGAGATTATTATCTAGCAAAGGAGCTGGCGCGTCCTGCGAGGGGCAAGATGTGTTCAAAGAGTGAAAAACCATACATTTCACATACATTCATTATTACATTCATTATTATTACATTATTATTTATTATTACATACATTCATACATTCGATTTGATATTAAAAAAAAAAAACTCAGGCTCCAACTTGTACAAATTTCCAATTTTTTGGTTTAATTTTTGATTGAAATTAGCTTGCTGACAGAATAGTTATGACATGCAACATACATACAAAAATACGAAAATTGGCTCCATGACATTTCGAAAGCGGACATTTCGAAAGTGTGAAGTTTCGACAGCAAAAGTTCGCGGAGCCGATTTTTTTCATTAGAAAAGATTCTGAAAAACTATGATTTGGAATCATGGGATTTATGAATGCAGTATCTAAAAATTCAAAAAACTACTTTTTTCTGCTCTCCGAATTTCGAACCCTCTTTTTCATCTGTCGTCTTAGTGAACCCAAGAAATTTTCAAACTTCGCAACCTGTATAAAAGAACCCAAATTTTATTCGAATTCTTCTCCTCCGCTCACATTTTTTCTCTTTCATTTCCGATTGAACTTTCCACAGGTGCACTTTCCCATTTCTTTTCCATCCATCAAATGAATGACCTTGGGGCAATATCGAAAAAAGTGAGCTAAATGTTCATTATGGAATACGAATGTACATTCAAGTTTTATGGATATATACGAAAAAATTATTGACAGGAAAAAGAATCGGAGAAAGATTGAACTTTAAAGTTCTGGAAAATAAAAATTGAACAAAAAACTAGGAATTTTGGAGTATTTTTACGTTTTGCAAGCCCAAGTGAAGATTAAAAATTCAAATCGGAATTTCCTTCTTCAACTTCCTCAAAACCTTTCAAACTGATTGCAATCGGAGCAAACTTTGCAAAGCCGTTTTGGAGTGCATTCAAACACCAAATTCAACCTTTTTTTTTTGAAAAAAATAGTCTGGGGAATTCGTAAAAACTTCAGTGAAACCAAATGGATATTATTTACTTTCTTTTGATGTTCTCTTCCACCGAAATGAGATCATCTTCAATGAGCTAATACATCAAATGGGACTCTCTGTTGACATATGCGTTCGTCTCACCTAATACCATAACACTTGTTCCTTTTTGAACTTCTTCCGATGACCAATCCGAATACACATGTCGGTGTCTCTTTTGGACCGTCGGAATATGTCGTACTAACATGACTAAAACCAACATGACGTTAGATTCGAATATTTTCTTTTTTCTTTTGTCTCGTAACACGGGGGCATTGTGACAAATGTTTTACGCAGAACGGTAGCTGGTAGGAGACCATCTGATTCATTAAAAGTATTTGGAAAACTTTTGAATTTTTGAGCATTCAAAAAACTGACTGAAGAACCAGCATCATATCCATCCAAATTCATCCACATACAGTAGTGATGAATTTTTAAAAGCTTCAGAGAACGTGACTTTCACAGTCTTCAGATACTATCACTATTGCATTCATGTCAAAATAAGCCCATCTGGACGAATATGAAGAACGTCTTAAAAAGTGAACGAATTCGGTGCATATCCAGGAGACACTAAACAAGAATACCGTAAAACGGAGCACATTTTTGAATTTCTCGTGGTCCGATTGATCTAGTGGACTACGTTGTAAACGAAACCAGTTACGATAACAATATCAGAAAAACGCGACGAAAAAGTCGTTGATTCTGACTGAAAAGCAGACAGTAGTTTTCCGGCTGTGACTCACGGCTCCAATTATAAATATTCCAAATTATGGACGTTTCCACATTCTGAGGCAATGTTTTATCAAGTTTCCAGTGTCCCTTGAACAGTTCCTTTCAAAAATGTGACTCTGAGCAAAGTGGGAAACCCTGGATTACCGTTAGGCTTTTGAGAAACCATGGATATGTTGACGTCAATATCTGAAGTTTGCAACACGGAATTTTCTGCCTATTCTATTATCCTAATTTTTGGTATGCTAGAAGGCCATATAAACCTCAATCGATCTACGGAGAAAAATTTATAAATATCGATCATTTGTGAATTTTGTCGTCTTTTAAAACCACCGTCAGGAATTATGTTGAGGGGTGGGTAACGGACAGTGGCAGTGTGACTTTCATGAAATTAACTGATTCCAACCAGTACATTCTTATCTAGGACAATATTTAAGATCATCTATGTACCAAAATCCGATGAAGACTATGGACGAAAAATCCGATGAAGAGTCAATTTTTAGATTTCTATCAAATCGGTCAAATGCTCGATTCTGCCGAAAAGTCTTTGTTAACGGTTATATATAATTGAAGTTGAACTGAACTATATCTTACTTTTCTTTGAATCTCTGTCTAAATAAATAGAAATAAAAACAGAAATATACAATGTCATTTCTGATATCCGATGAAGAATCAATTTGTGTTTTTCGACTCTAACACCGTTTTCGTCAACACTACCAAAAGATAGTTAAAATTTCGGGTTTACAAACATCGGCTCAACAATCTTTCTAGATTAGATAACGCCAAACGAAGCATATTTTCGGATTCCTCGTGGTTGAGTTGATCTAGTGGACTTGTTTGCAACGAATTCATCTACAATAGTAATTTCAAAAAACGTGCTGAAAAAAATCACTCATTCTTTCAACGTAGTGGGATATGTGGTCGTTGACATCCTAAGAATGCGACATCAAAATTTTCTGCTTTTCGGCATTTTGGAATGCCTATCGAATTCCTGATCGAGCTGTGAAGAGACACTGCTAGGTATAGATCATTTCTGAAGAAAATAACTGATGTTCCGGTAAATTTAATGTTTTTATTTTTTCAAATATAGAGAAAACAATAAAGTCATTTCAGCGCTAGCCAGAGTATGGGAAAGATTCGGGGTATTTGTTTCCAAAAATGCAGTATGAGCAATATCAACTAATAGTACAATTATTAGTAGAAACTTAAAAATATATGAGAATTGAGCAATTTTGAGGAAGAGAGAAGGTAGGAGGAAATAACTTATTTTCGAAAGTAAATTCTCGTTATATACAGCTACAAAGGAAGAGGTTGGGAGAGGCACTATTTTAAAGCGAAAGAACAGTGGATCATCAACGAAAAAGTGAGGAAAGGAATTGAGAGAATGGCCGGGAGAAAAAACACGAAGAAAAAGGGGAACATATAATTGTATCTAACATCCATTTCCACCTCCAAGAAGTGATGGGGAAATCGTGAAATCTGTGGCAATGTGGAGTCCGTGTTCTACGATGTGCACATCTGGATTGATGATTCCGATTGGAAGTGGAAGGTTTTGTGGAATTGAGATTGCGATTCCCTTCTGGAGACCATCGTTGGCGACCTGAAATAGAAGAGTTGATAAGAAAACTGACCATTTTCCAGAATATTTTACCTTCTGCAAAAGTTCCTTTCCAAGATTTCCCAAATTGTCAAGTGCATCTTGTGGAAGACCCAGCGATCCAGTTCTATCCGAAAGATGAAGTTGAGTGATTTCAGCTGTTCCCGAAAGTCTTCCTCCTCCGATTCTAGCCGTGAGCACAACGGTAGCAGCGATTGTAATCGTTCCGACCTTGGTGTTGGTCTGATCGATGTAGATGTCAGCATCAGCGATCAAATCAAGGGTTACCATTCCTGAAAATCTGTTTGTATCAACCCAAAATAAGAATTCTGATTACCTCCTTTAGCAGAAGAGAGAAGGACAGATGGAGCACGAACAGTTCTGATTTGAACAGCGATCTTCTTGTTTGGATATTTTTCACGAACTGCTGGAAGAATATCTCCGAAACAAATTCCAAGATCAGCAAGTCCTGCGGTATCTTCTTGACGTCTTCTTCTAGAATCTCTCATTCTCTTTGATCTCAATCTAGTTGTCTCGTTTGTTGCTCCAATGATTTCAGAATCTGAATTATGAGTAGCCACGTGTCTGCTTGGTCTCACGGACACAACGATGGTTGAGTTGGTGTGAACTCCTCTTCTCAGACGATACTTTGCCTTTTCCTTTGCCAAACGTCGTCTTCTTCTGGCTTCTTCTTCATCTAACTCGACTGAAGTTGCCTCCAAATCATCGTCATCATCAGAGCAAGTCGTCTTCAAAAGTTCTCCGATCTTAGGAGTCTCTGGACCAATACGGAATGACAAGAATTGTTTACGATGCAGCCAATAGAACAGAGAATTGACAGTGTAGTCAGTGACAATGAACTCGGCCATTTGTCCTCCATAATATGGGAATTGAGTTGGGAATGGTCCGAATGGAGTTCCACCTTGTCCATATGGAGAGAATTCTCCAGTCAAGTCGACTGTGTAGTCGTTGGAAGTGGCATAAGATTGAATGTATTGAAGCGAGAGGTACAAATCATTCAATTTGCTCATATCGAGATGTCCAGCGATCTGACGAAGGAAAGAAGCTGGATCATCGGAAGATCCTCCAGCAGCACTACATTTCGAACAATCTGGTGGTGGCTGAACAGCGACTGGCCCAACGGCAACAGTTGGCGGTGGTGGATATCTTGGTCTCGCACCGACATTTGTGTACGTGGCAACTTGCTGAGATTGATATTGTCCAACTCCGGCAGCTCTGATGGTCGCTGCATACATTCTTTGTCTTCCGATTCCTTGTGGAAGAACCAAATGTTGAGTGATATTCGTACTTCTTGGATAACGAAGAGCTTGAAGTTGTTGAAGAGTTCTGACGGCAGCTGCCTTTCTTTGTCCCTCGGTGTAAGCTGTTGATGGGATTTGTGGGGCTGGAGCAGCTCCTCCGACGATTGGAGTAGCTGGAAGAGCAGCTGGAGCAACTTGAGCTGGAGCAGTTTGAGTTGGTTGGGGATTGGTTGATGGAATGAAAACTGGTTGTTTTGGACAGGTGGATGGACACTGAAATATTGATTTTCTTTATTTTCGAGTAGATAGCTAAACTCACAGTTCCAGTTCCTCCTCCACTTCCTCCGAGACCGAGAGCTCCTCCGAATAAGGAAATCATTTGTTGAAGAGCAATGGTTTGTGGTAGAGCTCCAAGTTTCGAGTTGAGTTTCTCGTTGATAATGTTTGGAAGTTGACCGCAAACTTGTCCAGGGATCATTTGACGGACTTGGTTTGAGATTTGACTCTGGAAATATCCTGTTTGCTAGAGAATGAAAAAAAAGTAACTGACTCTGAATTGACTGTTAACAATATCTCCAACCAATCCTCCGTTCTCAATGTATGCATCAGCATATCCAATCTGCATATCACAAGACAGAAGACGGACATATGGACCACGTGGGCCTCTTTCAATGGCCAATTGGACAGTAATGGTTGCTTGATGAATATTCAATTGGACGATTCCAGACAAAGCGATTGGAAGAAGAACAACCACTTGTCCACCCAAGTTTCCGGTTACTCTGAAATTCCATTTTTTAGAATATATTTCATCTGGGAAAATAATATAATGTTATTCGGTCCTTTTTGGGCCTTCGCGGGCCATCAATTTCCTCCGCTTCAAATTCAATTTTTGGTCAATCTTAATACCAAAATGTAGAACTCGATGAGACCTATAAAATGGTATTAAGATCATCATGAATGCCTGTCTCAGTGTGTGTGTCTAGAAGTTGTAGAACACGAGGGTCGGGCGTTTTCGAATCGTGTGGTTCGGTCCGTGTGTTCTACAAGTTCTAGACAAAAACTGAGACAGGCATTCATGGTGATTTTAGTACCATTTCATAGGTCTCATCGAGTTCTACATTTTTGTGTAAATAAAGACCAAAAAACTGAAATTTAAAGTGAAGAAAATCGACAGCCCGCGAAGGCCCGAAAAGGCCCAGATCACATGTAAATATGGAAGAGATCTTACCCCAAATCAACATTCTGTACTTGGAGGACGATTCTGTTTGGTGGTGCTGGATAAAGGACGACTCTCTGTGGACATCTGTATCTGGAGACGTACAAGTTGTAGATGTTCACACATCCTTGTACCTGAAAATATATGTTTTTTGAAGAATCTAAAACGCCAAAACAGGATTAGGATTACCTTGAAGTTAGTGGATTTCAGATGCCAATTTTTTCTGTTTCAAATACTTCAAAATACGAAAAAAAATGAAATGGATGGTTCAGTATTACCACTACTTCAAGCAAATTTCTATTTAGGTTTATAATTTCAAAAAACGAGTTTGAAATGTATTTGTTTTTCAGTTTCACCATTTTTGTGAATTGAAATTTCTATTAGATTGAATAACAGTAAATCTCTGTATTTCTGATTCGATTACCGTAAAATCTGTATTAGAAGGGCATTTTCCCAACACCTAAAAAATATTTCAGAATGCTCAAAATGGATCATAAAATATGTTGAATAAGAGATTTGAAACATATTCAGCGACGTGTTCAGTCAACTTTCGAGGAGGATTCTAATTAGAATAAGTTCAATCTGTTTCAATTTCAAGAATGCGCTCATTTCGCCCTCATCGGGGTGCCCTTTTATTAGAAGTGCCCTTCTAATACGAATTTTACTGTGAGCCTTATGCTATGCAACCTGACATAGACAGTATCAAATGGCAAAATATGAGGTCACATGTCCACAAAGGACTCTATCTAATCTTCCTGTTCTTTCTAGTGATCTTCCTAATCTTTGAACCGTAATCTCATTGTTTCCTCTCCCTTAAAATATGTTATTCAAAAATCTAAAAGAGAAGCCTATTCGACCGAAGGAACAAGTTTTTCCCTCTCTCTATCTTTCGTTTTTGCCACCCCTCGACCTGTTACGTAATCTTATATTGCCTTCTCTAGTCTACAATTCGATACGAAATGCCAAAAGCTTTCACGTACAGATTGAATTTAATTGAGAAATGATGAGGTGACTAGGTGATAAAAGATATCCTGTTCTTGTGGGTATCGAGTATTACGTAACCATTGATGTATTATACGAAAGAAAGAGAATGAAGTGAGAACACTATTACTGTATTACGGTAGCAATGGGAACAGGAAGTGTGAGAAAGCAAGCGATAAACAGAACGAATTCTTACAACTTTCAGAGAAAGTTCTCTCTAGTTTTGGAAAATATGCAAAAAGTTTACACTTTTTTGGAGAAAGTCAGGAGGAAAACAGGCAATTACAAATGATCAGAATACCCACAGCTTGAAATGTTGTAATTTTGGAAAATTTATTTTCTGGTTTCGGGATTTCTAATCTTCTAAAAAATATAGTTCGCGGAATGTAAGCCATTCAATATATGTATATCGTCATTAGCAAACTTTGGATGTTTTGACTCGGTTGTATGCCTTCTATTTTTAGGCTATGGTCAAGCCATTTTCAGCTTTCGAGCGAATTTTGAGCAATTTTTAGGGGGATTTCGTCCGAAGTTCGGCTTTTTGAGCGAATTTTTAGTAACTTTTGGGCAAAGGTTGACGTAAATTGAGAAGATCACTCGAGTTCTCATCTTAATTATTCAATATTACACTTCACTTACCATTGGGATACATTGAGAAATCGGAGGAATTCTAGCCTTCTTAATCTCGGTATTCAAAAGTCCAGCAACAAGAGTACTGGCATATTGGAAAGCTCTCGAATTCAATCGAGCACGAATTCCCGGGTATCCACGTTGCCCTTGAAGAAGGATTGGGTTGAAGTCGGGTCTGAAACAAAATCCTCTCAATTAGTGTCTTCAATTCTCTTATTAGGGAATGACCAAAAGTTGAAGTAGCCTTTTCCATCGAAACTTATACCTATCGAAAGCTCTGATCAGATCATCTACAAAAATATATACAGTGTTTCTCCTCGAGATCTGTAAGCCAAGTTATACGTGTCAAAAGATACCATCTTTCCGTTTAACAGATTTCGAGGGAAAAAAACTCTTTATATTTTTGTGAATGGTTCGATCAGAGCTTTAGAATGGTATATGTTTTGATGGGAAAGGTCACTTCCACTTCTGGTGACTCCCTAGTTAGCTTACCCAGATGCGAAGGATCCTCCACCACCTTGAACTGATTGAACTGCTGATCCACCGCCATTGCGTGGTCCACCGGAATAACCGCCGGATTGGACGGTGCCTATCAGAAGGCAAATTGATATGACCTTCAACATGGGAACCCGCACCCCCGAGAGTCCTGAAAATGAATGAGAATGTTGAGAGGAGAATGAAGAAAACTGATAAAAGGTAAGACCGAAATCGAACCAAAAACAGAGGGGAACAAAGCGGCTAGAAAAGGGGCCATTGGTGTAACTTCATCGTTCCTTTTTATAAAAAACCAGTCAGCCACTTTTAGCTTGTCACTGAGAGAGTAAGAAGAAGGGACAATGGAAATGGAGATGATGGTTTTCTCGAGAGAGAGGAGGCTTGTTACGTAAGATTGGAACAAAAACACTTGGTGACGAGAAGAATGAAGTGAAACTGATGAAAAGACGGAGATAAACTAATTTCGAGAGTTGGCAAAAGTTTTTGAAATCGATGACTTTTGAAGAGAATATGAAGGGGTAGTTTACGATGAGCAACTTCTAAATATGATGGTTATCTTGTGACTGAAAAAATCACAGATTTTCCTCAGAAATGAAATAGAAAATCTGAGTCAGACAGTTCCCAGAAACGGCTCTGTATGTTTTCGACGGGAAATTGCACTTCGGCTTTCAAGAATTTCAAACTTGAGCCACTTACTATTAGAACTATTTTCCGTAGCCAAAAAAATAGGAATATCAAAAAATTGTTTAACTAAAGATTTTAAAAGTAAATGTTGACAAACAAGAGTTGATTTCAGGGACATTTTTTAGTTTCCCAGTAAAGGTTTGAATCAAGACGAGATCTCCAGATGAAAGGTACGTTATATGGCTCTGGGGCAAAACCATTCAGTGCACATTTTAAAATCATAGATACCGTAATCTTGGCACAAATAGACAATTGAGAAGAAGTAGCAAGAGAATGAAAAAGTCTGATCTCAAAAAAAAAAAAGGAAAACCGCAATTTTGCATCGTCAAAAGCAGGTATTTTGTGACGATGGCGCAATGCAAAAAGATGAAGGAATTGAGGGGGCAGAAGTGAATTGATTGATCATCAGAAGACGAACGGCAAAGTGAAAGTAAAAAAGGGAGGAGGAGTGAAGGATGACGACGGAAAAAAGAAAAGAAAAAACGATTCAATTGTTTTGCCGTGTCATCGCATATTCAGGCGCAATCCGGAAGACTCTTTTCACTTTCCAGAAGCAGCATTTAAAGAGAGTGTTTACCTAAGCTTTGATTTGTATGTACTAGTAGTTGTCGTTCAAGGTAAATTGGATCGGAAGGGAGGGAAAGCTTATGAGTCTGGAAGAAGGTTTGTACTGTCAGGAAGCTGGATCAAAACACAAGTTGGAGAATCCGGGGGATATTTGAATTTGAGTAAGATTTCAGACTTTGAGATTCAGTAAAAACGTTTTGTGATATCTAGTTTCAACTTTTTATTGCTCCGAATATTTTGAATGGTTTTGTAGAAAAGGTTAGGGATATTTTTACATGCTTAGCGCGCTCTAATGTACTTCATAGCGGCCTTCGGCCCTGTACGCCTTCAAGCTCATTTTAGACTCGGCCGCGCTGAAGTGCAATAGAGCGAGCTACGTCTGTAAAAAATAACTTTAATATCTAACTCTCTGAACATTATTTTCCAAAATGAACTAACCGGAGAACAACAAGTCAAGGTAAAGAAAAACAAAAGATGTCATCAAGATTCAATGAGAAAAACATACTGATTTGATATCAGATATCTATACAGATTAAGAAACTTCTCAGGGATCAAGAAAGAGAGATTTCAAGCTCTATGACTAACATTGAACGATTCTCCTCTCCAGAATTCGAGCTCGACATCAGATTAATAGAGTTTATGAATCTAAAATTTTGAGCAAAAGAAAAGAGCCAAGAACAGTTGTACATAAACCTTATCACTTTTACCCGTCCACTACAAGACTACAGTAATAGCTACACAATAACACGTCAACACTCAGAAAGGTATCAGAATATCCTTATGAAGTGTTAGGTGTTAGCAATGACACAAAACACTAAAACGGCGGTTACGCAACATCGAACACTTTTTCTTTCCGATGAGATATCGCAACACAAACATGCGCGACGGGTGGCATCTCTCTCTTTCTCTATCTGATATCATGAGTCGATCGGTTGGCAGAAGACGAAAAAGGGAAGGATAAATGGCAACGTGAGGGCGGATACATGAAGAAGAAGCTTGTCGGTTTGGAAAAGGGACTGTCAGGCAGCATCTGTATTCGTGTGTGTGAACTTGAGAATCAGTCCCCTTCGGCTTGCTTCTCCGCCTCGTTTTCCAGATGGCATTGGTAAGAAACCGAGAGAGTAAGAGAGAGTCAGAGATACCGGTTTTGGCGTCCTCGTAGACAGAAGCTTTTTGGGGTGGGAAGGGAGAAGAAAGAAGCGAAACATATTTGTATTAGATTTGTAGGCATGATGACACCGAAAAAGAGAGGGTTGGAACCTCGAAAAAGCACTGAATGAAAATGTACTATTGTGTTGTAATCTTGTTGTAGCCGCTTCTCCCCCTTTTTTCAATTGTTCAAGATATTATCAAGATTCTTGAATAATGAGTCAGGGTTCGGAAGGTCGTCAACAAAGTGTAATATGTAGGAGATGAAGCTAGAAATGAGAGATTTGTCAGTGTGACTAACTAAGGTTCTTGATCATATAGCAGAAGTTGATTGCTTTCTGGTTTTTAGGATTCTTGGAGCTCAAAAAGATACATTGGTGGTATGGGGTTTAAAACCCCCAAAGTATCTGTGAATCCGAACAGATTACTGTACTTCTCATTCGTTTATCGACAGAGTAGAAAGCTGTATACCGTAAAATATGTATTAGAAGGGCCAAATCCCGGCTACAGTAATCTAGCATAATCACACTAGAAATCATGGTAAGGCTTCAGAATCCAAGTTATCTGAAATCCCCCACGCCCTTCGACATTATAGAAAAAAGCAGAGAAATGATAGAGAATTATCAGTGATCCAGCAACAGATTCTACCACTAGAAAGTAACGATGAGAAAGAATTACATTTCACTTAAAAGAATTAGGAATCGAAAAAACTGGAATGATCATGGAAAAGGGAAATGGCTAGAAACACACTCTAACACAGTGGGAAGCCTATTTTGTTTTTTAAAACTCAATGATTTCAGGTTCTCAATTACATTTTTCATCGGGAGGTGAGGAAAAAGAAGAAGAGGCGGAGAAGTGGACAAAGGGAGTGATCAAGCATTATTTTAGGGAAAAACTGGAAAATTTGCATAGGAATTGAGAAAAAAACATTGAACTTTCAGAAATGGCGTCTTCAGAATCATCCAGAAGCGTCTCGGAAGTTCTAGAGACCTTCAGAACATTGAAAAATTATCTAGAATCGTCCGGGACCTGTTAAAAGCATTGAGCGTCATTCTGAAGGAATCTGAAGCAACCGGAAGCGAATTTCTCGAGGTTTCACGCTCTTTCAATAAATTAGAAGATTTAAATCAAAAAGAACACATTGTCTTCACTTTTCTCAAATTCAGATTCTATCTACTCTCAAAAATGACGACAAAAACCACGAAAAGGTGAGATAATAGTTGTCCAGGTTATAAACACCCTGCCACATATTACACATTCAGAAGAAGCCTTCCTGAAGGTGTTTGTATGCATAACTAGCCTTCAACCCAGACGTCGTGGCTTCTACCTTCTTCTGGATATTCAGTTCCGGTTGGCTTTTCGAACCGTCTTTTTCATCTTCTACTTCTTTTCATTCTGTGTCAATACACCTTCTGCAGCTTCTTCTTCTTCTTTTTCTCTTTCTCAATTAGAATCTCTCTCGTTTCCTCATGTGGCGCAAGCATCACGATTACGCAAGAATCGATGGTTTCTCTCTTTTTTCGTGCCGCCCGTCGGATTACAAGCTTCTCGGTTTGTCCGAAACCCGAAAACTGCCTCCTCCTTCATGAAGAAGATGTGAAAAAAAAAGAAACAAACTTCTTTTGGAACAAAACGGACAGGTGTTGAACATAACCGAAAAACCCAAGAAAAAGGTAACAGGATTTGGCGACAGAATAAATGAGATAGAGGTATGTACAAATGTAAATAAAAATGAGATTGGTTTCTGGGAGTAGTTGTCACTTCTTACCGTATACATTTACATTTTTGTTTATTCCTCTAATGGAATGGATCAAGGAAGAACCTTTGGATCAGTAAAAAAGCCTATTTCGAAGAAATTTACCGTAAAATCTTTATTAGAAGGGCACCTATAGTTGAAGGGAACCCCAATGTGCTCAAAATGAGCAAATTCGAAATTCGAACAGATTGAAATTAATCTTATTAGAATCTTCGTCAAAAGTTGACTGAAAACGTCACAAAATATGTTTCAAACCTCTTCTCCATCAGATATTATGATCCATTTTGAGAATTCAGAAATATTTTTTAGGTAATGGAAAAAGAAGAGCATGACCGTCTAATAGAGATTTGACGGTATTTTTTGTTGAGAATCTTTCTTCAAAATTCAGAATTTATTCACAAGTGCTGAGATTATCTAAAAGGGCCAAGTTTCAACGCGCTCCATTGCAATCATGGCGAAATTCAAAAATTTTAAGCTTTCCATCTCACTTTTTCTCCTTGAGGCCGTCATGATTACAATGGAGCGAGTTGAAACTTGGGAAATTTCGATAATATATCGATTGTAGCTCCTGGAAAGAACACCCCAGAATACTATAAACAGACGCAATCGTAACAGCGATGGGTCTTTCCCCAGGAGAAACAAATCTATTGATCGGTCCATCTGGACTGATACGACTAGTATAAAAGGGACCGGACACTCCTCTTCCATCTCATTCATATATCTCTGATTGAACATTCACTCTGCTATAATCATTGACGATGCAATTCTTTCCACTCCTCACTCTTCCGCATCTCGCTTTGGATCAGATTCTGAGATCCATGGAAATCAAGGATCTTGTCCTTTTGGCCTCCATCTCCCCAGTCCTCAAGAAGTACGTTCCACTTCTCAGAATCCCTTCCGGAGGTTATCGTATCCATCTTGGATGTTTGAACTCTAAAGTTGAGACTCCTGGACACACCTTCTACACCTATTCCCGTCCTTCTATTGGACCATGTGATTCGATGGTTCAAGTCTCGGACTATGTGAATGATATGAAGGATCTATTCACTGGAAATGTGGAGTATTTCAATGTCTGTCCATCACTTCTTTGGTTTAACATCGAGGAAACCACTGATATTCTGGCCATTGGAAATGCAAAGTATGAATATTCCAACTGGATGGTTGACCAGTTTGAAGACGTCGTCGAAGAGAATTTGAACGCACTTTTGGATAATGTCGATTTCAAGAAAGGGTTGGTTATCAGTGGACCAAAAGAGATAAGAACGGAGCACAAAAAAGTGTTCAATGTTGATTGGTTGAGAATCTCTCACACTGAATGGATTACGATGGAGATTCTGAATAAAATGGAAAACAAAGTTATTTTCCTGGATGACGTTGGTTTCACTGCCCAACAAATCAACGACTTTCTTCGGGATCTGAAGCATGGAAGAGGAAATCAAAACCTCCAAGTGATCACATTCACACAAAGATGGAATGATGAAGAGATGTTCACTATTCTGGAGGATTTAGACATCGTTGAGAATCAAAAAGAGCAGATCTACAAGTTTTCGAAAGAGGATTCCAAGTTTGATATGTCAGACTTCCTGCTGTTTGGATCATCAGAAGGGGTTCCATTCTGGAATTCGTTCGATTTAACGAGAATCGATGGAGTCAGATGTAGTATCGTTTTCGATACGGACGCCGTTTCTGTGTATGTTTGGAATCAGCAAAAGGAATCGAAGAAGAGATCAAATGATAATGGAGAAGGACCAAGTACAAAGATAATTCGTGTTTAATTTTATCTGATAATTTTCTTCCTTATTTTCTAATAATAATAATTGAGTTCTAATAAATTGAAGACTTTTTGTTGAAGCCGTGTCATAAATACAGAAAACAATGATAATTTGCCATCTGAAACTGACGAGGAGTTAAAAATTAAGAATTCGGACTTCTCCAGAAGTGTTCAGAAACCTAAAAATTGTTTTTTGAGCTCTTCTGACCTTATTTTTCACAAATTGAAAAAAGGGCATCATCACGAAGGATTTCAAACACTTTTGCATATTTTTCAAGAAAGAGTACATGTCTTTAGAAAGTGAATATAATTTCTTTCGATTTTCCACAAAAATAAATAGTAATATTTCCAGACATTTAGAAGTAATGTTTCACAAATCAGTTTCTGAATTTACATCCTTTCAATAGCTCCGCCCACTTTAGAAGATACGATCGCCAATTTAGTTCACTGTCGTGAAATGCGGCGCGGGGTGTTTGCGGACAACGAAAAATTTTTGAAATTTTTCGCCGAAACTTTTCATATTTTCGAAGAATTATTGAGAAAACTTCAGTTTTTGTTAATTTTTTAAAATTCCATTACTAAAATAAAGTCCCTACTGCGACATTTTAGTTTTTATGCTATCCCTCTTATGCCATTTGTTGTTACAAAACTAGTGAAAGGTGTTTGAATTTTCATTAATATTTTTCAGGTGAGTGAACCGAGTGGAAACATGATTCTGCTCCGATTACTCTTAGCGTTTGCAATTGTGCAAACGTCAGAAGCCTATCGGCTCAATGTTCCTCGAGTTTTGTTACCCTATCACCCTACCGTACCAGTCTCCTTCATTTTGGAGGTAACACACCCTACTGGTGGATGTTTCTCTTGGTAAGTAATTATCTTTCAATCTTCAGAACAAGTTTTTTTATTTTCAGGAGATCGACTCGTCCAGATATAGTTTCAGTCAAAAGTATAGTCACATCGGAATCAGGATGTTCTGATAAAGCTGAAATTCGTTCGGTGGCCAAGCCAGGAAGTGTTGGAAGTTCAGAGCTTTCTGCAGTCATTTTTGCTGAAGATAAAGGTAGAACTGTTTCAAAAATTTGATGAGTCTCAAATAATACATTTCAGGATCAGGAACCACATTGAGCTGTGGTGTTACAGTAGACGAAATCGCAACTATCAGTATCGAAACGACGACGAAAGTTCTTTTCGTGGATGCTGCTCCAGCTCGGATGACTGTTGATGCTTTTAATGCCGATGGTGATCGTTTTTCTACGTTGAGTGAACTTGCATTGGAATGGGAACTTTCTTCAACTTCTTCCAATAAGGCCAAACCTCTGAGAATCGTACCATTCGAGCAGTCAACTTACGAAGCCCCGTCTGAAATTGTGAAACTGGAAAAGAATAGAAAGAAAGGATATTTGATTCTCATCGAAGGAGTTGGAACCGGAACTGCAACTTTGACCACAAAGTTCAGTGATTCTTATCTGCAGGTAATTGAGTTTTAACATTTAAAAAACGTCCAATTTAACCTTTTGCAGAAAGTGGCTGCGCATAATGTTGAACTTGCTGTCGTTGCCAATTTACTCCTTGTGCCTTCTCAAGACATCTACATGCCGATTCATTCCGTCATTCCTTTCCAAGTTTTAATTGTAAAGCAGCGTGGAACTGAAATTGTGACAATGCCAAATCCTTCTTATGAACTCCGAATTGACGGAAGTGAAGTTGCTTCACTCGATAAGAAAACATCATCCGTTAGAGGATTGGCAGCAGGAAATACTGCTGTACACCTTCTTAGCAGTCGTTAGTGATAATCTTCTGAATAGCGTAAGCATGTTTGTTGTTTCAGACGTCGATGTTCGCGCAAAAGCTGGTCTCCGTCCTCCGTCTACAGTGATTCATGTCGTTGAGCCCGAGTCTGTTCAGTGGCATGTTTCAGGAGAAAATTGGATGCTTGAAACTGGAAAACAGTACACAATCAATGTTGAACTTCTCGATGAGCATGGAAACGTTATGTTTGTATCTGATGTAAGTTGATTCATATCAAAGTTGATGCCCATTGTGATTTTCCAGAACTCTCGATTTGATACTCAAGTTGATCAAAATGTGCTTCGCGTTGACTACAAATCAGAAAATGGAACGTGGCTTCTGGTGACACCATTGAAACCGGCGAAAACAACTCTTCATACAAAATTCGTCGCCATCATTGATGCCAACGGAAAATCGATTGCTCAAAGCGGAAGAGTTAGTGGAGAACAAAAAGCAATCCTTGTTGATCCTGTGAAAATAATTCCACCAGTAATTTACCTTCCATTCGTTGCTGAGAAAAATGCTCAAATCGATTTGAAAGCGACAGGAGGAAGTGGATTGTTCGATTGGTCTACAGAAGATGGACGCGTCGCTTCAGTTGAATTGAGTACAGGCCGACTGACTGCGAACTCATTGGGAAACACCGCCGTCAGGGCGACGGACAAAAGAAATGAATTGCTGAGAGACACCGCCAATGTACACGTACTCGAAGTTTCTGGAATCGGATTCGGAGAAACTGTTCGTGAAACATTTGTTGGCGACAATCTCGAACTCAACATCAGAGCATCTGGACTTACTTCTGACGGTGTCCTGGTGGATATGTCGGATTGCCGTAATATTCGTGCTCATGTGCAACTTTCTGACAACTCTATTCTGCGTCATGAATCCAGCGAATCTTCAAAACTCCCGAAAATCGGTACCGGATGTGGAACAATCACTTTGAAGGGCCTGTCGTCCGGAGATGCTCGAATCACCATTACATACTTGGGACATAAAGCAAGCATTGACGTGGCCGTCTACGAGAATCTGAGAATATCAGAAGAATCCTCAGCTATCGCTCTTGGGAGCTCACACCCATTAGTGTTATCAGGAGGACCAAGACCATGGTATTTGGACCCTGCTAACTTCTACAAACGACAAGAAAATACCGGAAAGGCATCCCATCTGTCTGTCTCATTTGACAGTGAGAAAGTTGTTTTCAAATGCGGCTCAACAGAAGGCACAGAAACTGTTCGCATTCGTGTTGGAAATCAAAAATCGTCAACGCTCCCACTCCCGATTCATGCTGATGTGGCCATTTCAATCTGCTGCGCTAAACCAACTCGACTTGCAATTACCGAGAAAAATTCACGCCCAGCGAAGTGCCCTCTCAATGTGCATTCTATGCTTGCGGAGACCGATGCTGAACTCTCACTCCGTGGTTCGGGTGTTTGTGATGGAGTCGCAACTCCACTTGCTTCAATTAATGGTCTCTCCCCGAAATGGTCAACGTCTGATTCTTCCCTGCTGAAGGTCAAGCGACAGGGAATCGAGAGTGATGTTTCTGCTGGAAAGGTATTGTTTTTTAAAGTATTACTTCATCGAATTTATTATTTTCAGAAGGAAGGACAGGTCACCGTAGAAGCTCATGCTGGATCTCTATCCGCCAAGTATGAAGTCACAATTACTCACGGATTGAGAGTCGAACCGTCGCGTCTCATTCTCTGGAACGAAGCCGTTTCGAAAGGAACATTCACAATTGCCGGCGGATCTGGACATTTTTATGTGGACAATTTCCCAACTTCTGGTGCTCCAGTTGCTGTTTCCCTCCGCTCCCGAAGCTTGACAGTAACTCCAAAGAACAATGGAGAAATTAACTTGAGAATAATGGATTCCTGTCTCATTGGTCAATACGCAGATGCTTCGGTTAGAATTGCTGATATCCATTCGTTGGCAATTGATGCGCCTCAATATGTTTGTTTCATTCGAAAAATTACCAAAATTTTAATAATAATGTTTTCAGGTTGAAATTGGCCAAGAAGTAGAAGTAGAAATCCTTGCGCAAGATGAGACAGGTGCATCATTCGAAAAAGAGCACCGTCCGCTAGCTGATGCCCAATTGGATGCTAGTAATCAACATGTTGTTCTCAAGAAAATCGACGGTCTTCGATACAAACTTCGAGCTAACTCAATAGGAACCGTTTCTCTGTCTGCTACTTCGAAGTCCTCTTCTGGACGTGTTCTTTCTTCTCGTCCCCATATTGTTCAGATCTTCTCTCCTATTTTCTTGCAACCAAAGAGACTCACTCTTATTCCGGATGCTAAGTTCCAGCTAGAAGTTGTAGGAGGTCCTCAGCCAACACCTCCTCTTGATTTCTCGTTGAACAATTCTATGATTGCTTCAATTGAACCGAATGCGTTGATCACATCTTCTGAACTTGGATACACTTCGATTACTGGTACAGTCCGTGTTGGCGATGGTCATGTAACCAAAGATTCCGTGGTGCTTCGCGTTGTTTCTCTTGGTGGAGTCGTACTGACAGCTTCAAGTCGTAAAGTCGAAACTGGTGGAAGAGTGAATTTGAGACTGAGAGGTTCGACAGAGTTTTTCTGACTTGACTTTGATTTTTATTTTTCAGGATTGGTTGAGGGAGCAGAAGATGAAGAGCCATTCGCATTCGGGGGAGCTATCTATCCATTCAAAATCACTTGGAGTGTCTCGGATCCATCCGTTTTGTCTGTAACACACCCGCTTGGAGGAGATGTTGTCGAGTCGGAAAATAACCAATTCGCGATTTGGTTTGATGCTGCTCGTAGTGGTTCGGTTACTGTGAGAGCTGTTGTAGAGCTGAACGAAAAAGCCAGGAAACATTTCATTGGAAGAAGTACAAGTTTTACATCAGAAATTACGGTAACTGTTGAAGATGCTCTTTCGTTAGTTCAACCTGAAATGGCTATGAACTCCGTCCGAATCGCCCCCAACTCTCAACTGAAAATGGTCACTGCATGGTAGGAATTATGTTGATTCTGAAAAATTAATTAATATTTTATTTCAGGAGCCAAGCTGCTTTCTCCGTTGTATCCGATTTTGCAAGCCGAATTTCCATCTCATCTGATGGTCTTCTCAGAACAAACGGAAAAGAAGGATCCGCTGCTGTTGCTGTGCGAAAACTAAACAGTCCAGACAATGAAACAGCTCTTATTCCAATTACGGTATCACGTGTTGCTTCCCTTGATGTGTATCCAACTACCGAATTGAAAAGTGCATATGAGAATTCCCAGATTGTTCATCTGCCAGTTGGAGCTCAAATTCAGCTTAAAGTGGTTCCTCGTGATGCACGAGGTCGCCCTCTTGTTGCTGCTTCGAATACTATTAACTTCCGACCACACAGGTTTGGCATAGTTCAAAAGAACGTTTTAAAGTTTATTTTTATAGATTTGACTTGACGGATATCATCGCCACTGACAACAATCAAACGCTGACAATCACCCTGAAGAATGCTGGAGACACCGTTTTGAGAATTGGAGATGCTGTGAACACCCACATTGCTACCTTCATTCGTCTCTCTGCTTCTGAATCGATATTGCCACGTGCGGCTCATAAATATGCTCAGGACCTTGTTGTTTCTGACGTTATCTGTCTTCAATCAAACATTCTAACTGAAGATGGTTCTCGTTGGTCATCACAAAGCTCAAGCGAAGGAAGAATCAATTGGCTTGACGACAGTCTCGGAGTTGCACAACTCGCCAAAGCAGGAAGCACTTTCGTCAAACTAACAAGTTCACAACAAACGATTCATTCGAAAGTTTCTATTGCGCTGCCTTCTTCTCTTCGCTTCGGGGAGCAACATCCGGATTTCGTTACCAACGACGAACATTCGGTGTTTGTAATTCCAGTTACGGCGGCCACGAACAACACTTCTAAAAGCAAAGTGTCATCCATCTATGGAGGTATGATTTCAGTGTTCCTAAGTATTTGTAATCGTGTAAACTTTCAGAATGCAATGTAGATCAAGCTCGTTCATTCGATTCAATCAGTGCTCCATTCGAATGCCAAGTTACGTTTGTACGTCGCTCAAAACCCGTTCTCTCTGCAGTCAATTGGCTCACCACATCGGCAGTATTCAGTCCAGCGTTTGGATATGGATGCGAAATTCGTAGACTAGACACCAGCATTTCCACTTCATCCATCGTTGTCCCTGAGGAACTTTTGAAAGAAGAATTCGATGCGCGGGTCACTGCTAAGTGGGTCTCGGATGGAGTGATTCAAGTCTCTGAAGCTATGATCGAGCTTCCATTCCGTTTTGCCTTCATTGTGGAGGAGAAAGAGGTGAGATTCCATGTGAGTTATTATCATTAACATAATATTTTACAGCTTGTCTTTTCGAATATGAATCAAGTCGTAGCGGCACTTTCCATTTGGACACCATCATATGATTCACATAACATTGTTGTGACAGGATGTGAAGGGGATATTGTGACTGTGGAGAAGCCGAGGAAAGTCAGTGAGAAGCATTCGGTAAAGGCCAATATTTTCTACAACATCCACCTTGACATCAAATCTGCTGCACTATTCACCGAACACGCAAAGAAGTGCCAGATCACCGTGGAGAATACGTTAACTGGACAAACGGTCCGAGTACCGATCACTATTCAATTGTTAGACCAAACTGCCAAGCAAGTGTATAATGGTCAGTTTTGTAGTTAATTGAACATGCCAAAATGAATTATTTCAGCTCTGGAGAGCCGTGGAGTTATTGATGTTCTCCTAATTCTTGCTCAAAAATACTCTACCGCCATCCCGAATCTTCTTTGGACATGTCTTGTTGGAATTATCATTCTTGTTGTTGGAATTTACGTCAAGATGAATGTCTTCGATAAATCTGGTTCCTTCGGAGACAACACTCTCAACAACTCTGCCCATCACACTTCAATGGGAAGCTCGTTCAACAGCACTAATAGTAAGCATGAACTTCTTTTTTAATTCACTCCTATCAGTTTCAGTGAGTATTCGGGAACCGGTATTCCGTTCAACTCCGATTGCGGGATCCCCACAAGTTGCCCTTCCAACTGCCCGTGATCGACTTCGCCACAAAATGGGATCCGGTGGAGAGAATCAACTCTGGAGTTATTAAATTCATTTCAAGTTTTGCTAAATCTGTATTCCCTACAATCCTGTTGTTACACTTATAGCCTTCTTATTTTTTCCACTTCTAACTACTTCCAAGTCCCGCCCCGTGTTTCGAAATTTCAGGTTATTTTTGTTGTTGATAATTTATAAACCGCTCATCACTTCTTCCCAACATAATTGTATCATGATTGTGTACCTGGCAATTTTTCATTCTTCATATCCCTAATTGTTCATTTCATCTCTGCCCGAATTCTCTCTCTTTTTTACGAGTATTTCTTGACTATTTACCCGTCTCTTTTTTTTCATCCCGATTTTTTATCTATACCATCTCAATTGAATTGTTTTTACACTTTGTTCACTATGAACTGTTTTCAAATGATTCATTGGTTTCTAGAAAGGAAATTTCGGAATGCTCAGAGGAATCAACGGATTGGAGAACGAAGTAACTGGTACTATTGGAACACCACGAGCAGAGACGTGTGCAGGAGATATGGGTAACACTGCGACTGGAGCAGTAACTGGTTTCTCATCAATATTAAAAGAAATCGACGGAGGAAGAATCGGGAAAAATGGAGTGGTTGTGGAGATTGGAGGTTGATACATTAGGGATTCTATCTGTAAATGGAAATTTTTTGAAAAAATTGTATTCGTAAATCTTTTTTTCACTTACAGGAGACATTTTCAGGTTTTGTAGAGCTGTCAAACGGACGAAATTTCCGGAGTGCGGTTGGTTGGGAGATGCTACTTGATCTGAATTCCAGAGTAGTGGAAACAAAAAAGATTTCATTCAGCTCTAGAGGCGGCAACGAATTTCTGCCACTCATTCAAATGTGAATAACTTCTTTCAGAGAAATTGGATAAAATAACGGTCAACAGAAAAAATGTTCCTCATGTAAAAAGCTATCGATAGGTTTAACAAAGAACTGTCAAATTTCATTAAAAATCAACAGAGTTATGCCTTGAATGAAACGTTGCCAAAATTCCCTGAATCGGCAACTTTTCGGCAACACAAGGCGTAACTCTGTTAATTTTCGATGAAATTTAACTTTTTTTAACGAATCGATAGCTTTTTTCATAAGAAACATTTTTTCTGTTGACCGTATTTTTAACTGATGCTCTTAAAAGCAGTTATTCACATTTGAATGTTGATGTCACTTACCACAAGTCAACGTTTTCGAATTCTCATCAACCAGATCGATCGATGAAAATGCGACAAAATCTGCAGTTTGAATATTATCACATTCGAAAATAACAGAAGTTTGATCATCAGAAGGAATTGGAGGGAATATGACACTTCTTCGATGCCATTTTGTTCTTTCTAGTTCATTTGGAGATATTGTATCCAGAAGAACTTCATCGGTTTGGTTTTTCAGAAGAATCTGGAATTTAATGAATAAATGAAGAATGTGAAAAATGAAAATGATTACTCTTAAAGTGGCTCTTCCTCTTCGTTGGTATCGATACGCAAGAATTCTCATATGATCTGATTTTGATATTTTTTGAGAAGTGACACGAGAAGAAGGAACTGCGGCGAACTTTCCTTGAGCCAAAAGAAATGGGCCTTCTGGAAATTTATTCTTTTTTCAGATGCTCAGAAACTTTAACTACAGTAAAACCTCCAATAGACAGACACTCCTAATAGAAAGACGCCAAAGTGAGCTCTGAATGAGCACTTTCTCCGAATTCTAAAATTCTGAAAGTAGTCTCAATCGATTACTTGTCAAAAAAGGACTAGGATCAATTTGAAATACGCTAAATTCTTCTCAAAAATTAGTAATTAACAGTTTTTTAAAATTCAAGTTTTGATTTTGAGGAAGTTGATTAGAGGCTTTACGATATAGTTTCTTTAGTTCTAGTTGTCTTACCAGACGTAATGACATCTGGAGTCTTCGATGTAATCAAGAATCCAGGTACTTGACGACGAGGTAGAATAGCCAATGAGACAACATTCCAAGGAGGCTTGATGTCCCATTCACATGTTCCTTCGTCAAATGTGCATAATTCTAGACAATGAATTACAGACGAAGCTAGTAGTATAAGTAGAAGCATTTCGTTGAACGGTGTCATCTGTCATTATCCAGAATGTGAGTGACCTCGATGTGTATCCAAAAAGTGACCGGTTTTCTGGATGGAGAGAGGACATGTCAATTATACAAGAGTAAGCGTCGAAGGTAAAAAGAAAAAGGCTAGTTAGCATTGGAAGAGAGAGCAATTTATTAAGTCTCTGCACGCAAGGATTTGTAAAAGAAAAGTAGAATGAAAAGAAAGTTGAAAGAAATGGAGAGAGACATGAGAATTTCTTAAACGATCATTAGTAAGAACAGGTAAATGGCGAATGGAAAAATGATGCCTAGGGGAAGGAGAAAAGAGCGGAAAAGAGGCAACAATTTTGAAAGAAAGGGACACAAAGAAGCAAAAACGGTCTATATATTGACATTCAAATTCATGAATACCCGGCTGGATCATTTACAAAACCACATTGGGAAAATAAAAGAGCACAAAGCGTTGCTTTCTAGCAGCATCCTCCACTGCCTCCTGTTCTTTGAGGTTGTACGGGATTAATGGTATCACGGGATTGCTCATCGGTTGATTCAGGCATCTGAAAAAAAGGATCAGAACTTGATCATGGTTCGAAACTCTCACCTTGGCAAGAATCGCCTCTGCCAGATCGTAGAATGCTGTATCAACATGGACGTTTAACTTTGCCGAGGTTTCATGGAATCTGAAAATTAATTTATTAAAATTTCTAATCTTTTCATAAATATGAACAAAAAACTGACCGAATTCCGTGATCTTGTGCAATTTTCTCTCCTCGCTCTCTGCTGACCACTCTTCTATCACTCATGTCGCATTTGTTTCCCAGTATCATTTTAACAACGTCTTCTGATGCGTGTTCATCGATATTCCTCAGCCATTTGGCAATATTGTCAAAGCTTTTGGCGTTTGTTATATCATAAACTAACATGATACCCATTGCACCACGATAGTATGACGTAGTGATTGTATGGAATCGTTCTTGTCCTGCTGTATCCCAAATTTGAAGCTTAATCTTCTTTCCTTTCAGTTCGATTGTCTTGATTTTGAAGTCGATTCCTAAATGTTTTTTCGGTTAATTAATAATGAATGTTTATAAAGCGAAATACTCACCAATCGTTGAAATAAATGTCGTGTTGAAAGCATCATCTGAGAATCTATAGAGAATACACGTTTTTCCAACACCTGAATCTCCTATCAGCAATAACTTGAAGAGCATATCGTACGGTCGGCGGGCCATGTTGACTTCTGAAAGATAAAAGAATTGAGAAACTGAAGTTCTTGGAAGTGAGAGTTGGAGGAGTGGGCGAAGAAAGGAAAAAGACAAAAAGAAAAAAAAGCGAGCACTTGGAGATGACAAACAGAACACTTTTGAGATTATGTGAGCTGCAGCGATTGGAAACTCTTAGAGATAAATAAGCTAGAAATTTTTTTATTGTAAAAAAGTGAAATTTATAACATTTAACTTGGATCACTAAATCTGCCACTGAAATCACAAATTTCAAATTTAAAGGAGGATTTTGGGCAAAATGAGTTCACGGTTCAATCGATGCAAAATTTCTTGCTGATTCCGAATATCACAATAAAAACGCTCAAAATCGCTTGTCCAAAAAACGCCTTCAAAGTGAGACAAAAGTTCGGCCATGAGGGACAATTTTTTGCAACTTTGAGGGATTTTTTGGACCGGAGGAGAATTTTTGAGCGTTTTTGCGTTTCATTGTTATATTCGGAATCAGCATGAAATTTGCATCGATAGAACCATAAATGAATTTTGTCCAGAATCCTCCTTTAATTATAGACGGTCATGGAGGATAATGAACCATCGTTTTTGAGGGAGTATTTTTCGAACGAATCCCTAAAGCTTTCGAGGATAAACGATTTGAACGGAGCGATTAACGCATGTGCGCACCGATCAGCTGTCTCGGAAATTCTCGGCAAAGGTGAACAGCAGCTGGCTTCCTTCCATGCAGAGAGGTCACACAAAGAACCCATTACGATTGTTATTCAAAATGGAAAACGGGTACAGAAGAGTATAATGGGTATTGATTGAAATTTTTTCATGGAGAATTTTAGTAAACTGCGTCAGAAAGGTGTTATCGTTGGTGTTAGGAGAAGAATGAAATTGGAAAAAAAGGATTGCTGATAAGGAATTTGAACGATATGTTCAAGAGATTGACAGATGCAAGAATTCTTGTGGACGAGAAACATATTTCGTAAGTTTTTGTCTTAAGTAGCAATAGTAATCATTGATGCTATGAGGAAGGATTTGGTGTATGATATTTTAAAATTGACTAGTTTTTGAGATGAAAACAGACATTCTGAATAAAAAAGCGGTTGCCTTCTTCTGTCATCACTTTTTTCAAAAGACAAAGCTGTCGACAACGGGTCAATTCTCAGTGGTGAATGAAATGGGCGTGGTGGAATTTTGAAGGCTAGTGGTTGGACCCAACAGAAGAAAAAGAAGAAGACCCCTAAAATAGGCGTTTAATTTGATGAGATGGAGAGAAAAAGGACTCATTCTCTCGTTGAAGGAGACGACAGAGATGAAGAAAGTAGAGGGCGCCCCGAGACGTATGTTGAATGGGGGATCGATGGAGAATGGCGAGATGAGACGAGACGACGGCAGAAAGAAGCCCACGAGACGCAGAGCATGCTGACATTGCATTCGAGTTGTTGGGTGAATGAGGAGATGGAAGCAGAAAATGGGACAAAAAGAAGAAGGAGAGGAAGCTCAGGGAGAGCTCGACAAAACCAAAGGGCAACGTGTTGACAGCTTTGTCGGGTTGGTGGTTGGATCATGTGTTTTCTGCTTCCGGTGGACCAAAAAAAGTTTGAAAAAAGGGCAAAAAATAAATATGCTGAGACCCAGCTAACTTTGACTCAAAGATATTGCGAAACTTTCAAGTTTAGAAATACGGATGTGGAACAATAATTCAAGAAGGAATCTTTTTAAGGGTCTTTCGAACTGGTATTTGTACTTGTGAGAAATTTTAATAATTTTTGGTACAAATTTTCTGATATTTCGATCAAAATAACACAAGATCTGATAACTATAAGAAATAATTAGAATAAAAATTGGATTCCCGTGCACATTGTGATGGCAGTGAGAAAATAGAGAACGGCCCAAGTGTTTGTTCAAAGTCATGAGATTGCGAAATCGGCAACGACCACTTTGAAACGAGCGGGGCGGTGAGTGGACAGCAAGAATTGTGAATGACTAATGTTTTGAAATCGGGAAGAAATATCGTAGGAATGTACGAATATGTGAGAAACTGGTGATAAATGGAGAGAAAGGGGAACGGAAATCTTGCAGACAGCTTCTGTGCGGAAAAAAGAAAATTAAAAAGCTGAAAAACTACGGAATTTTCAATATTAAAAAAAATAAATTTCTTGACAAAGATGCATCGAAGTCGAACCAGAAAAAAGGGAAAAAAATTCTACTCATTTTTTTCTATTTTCAGAGATTCGCCCTAAAATCTGGGAAGGAAAATAGCCTAGATGAATTCTTTATCTGGTTTTAAGCCTGAAACAAGTCTCTAGATTATTTATAGAAGGAAATTCAAGTAAAAAACTTAGAGAAAAGAAGGAATGAGACCAATTTTCCGAAAAAAAAATAATTTTCGGGTGCACGGAAAGTGCGCTCCGCCGCAAATCAATGGGTTTGCCGCCAATTACAAATTCAAATCGAAGCGATGCGAATGATCTTTTTTTTGTTTTTTCTGTTCTTTCTTGAACAAATAAGTGTGTTTATTCAGAAGCTCGAATTATTTAATTTGTACGATGGGAGATGGGGACGTCGTTCCTGCCCGAGTACAGAATGTACTCGATATGGACATAATTCGACTAAATTTATGGTCCATCCAGGTGAATAAGGAGGACTATTGAATAAATTATCAAATGTTTATTTTAGTTCAATGGAACCGGTGTCAAACTTGAGGGATTCGTTAGGAGCGAAGACGGAAATATGATGCAGAAAGTTCACTCTGGAATCATCTGTGTAAGATTCGTTCTAAACATGATAAGTCTAATTCGCGATTATTACAGAGACGAATGTCAGCCACAATGCTTTTCGACGTCTCTGGTTGTTTCTACGAATTGGCTGGACATATTGATCGCGAGTATCAATTGAAAATTGGAATGCCAAGTCGAGTTATCGACGAATTCATGAATGGGTTCCCGGACAACTGGGCCTTCCTCATAAATTCATGTTCCGAACCAAAGAGTGCTATGCGACCCATTCAAGCAGCTCCTAGAGAGCCGCTGAGAACACGAGGTGAACCGATAGTTACGATGCCAGATGAAACGAATATTGAAAGTCAATCATCCGAAAAGGAAAGGAAACGGAAAGAACGAGAAGAACAGCAGAAATGGGAGCATGAGGAGAGATTGCGAGCTCGAAAAGAAAAAGAACAACGAGAAGCCGCTGAAATTGCCGAGAAAAATCGTCGAGAAAGGGAGATACAGAAACAACGGGAAGATGAGGAAAAGGGACGACGAGAAGAGGAGGAAGAAGCAGCGAATTATACGTTCCGAGCGCCAAAATCTCAAAATGGCGAGGCTATCACTCCCATACGATTCACCCGAGGAAATGGGCAGAAAGGAGCAAATATTCGACCAATCTTCGACAGCACTCCCGTTGTTTGTGAAAGTTTGTAATTTATAGATTAATTATGTTTTTTCAGAGGACGAAGCCAGCTGGACCACTCGCTTCATCAACACCACAAGCGCCTCCTCCACAAAACCGACATTCGAATACAGAAAACAGGCAACCGGACGCTCTTCCAACTGCTGGACCTGCGCCACCAGTTCAAAAACCGAATCGTGAGACTCAGTACTGTAGCGATGCGGACCTTTTCGCTGTTCCGAGACTACCGGCACCCAGAAACAATCAAAATGTCAGTTCTTCTGCCCAATCAGCGCCACTTGATTTTCTGGACGAAATGGATGCTCTTTTTGAATCTGCCACCGTGGATAAGACACCTGGAAGAGTAAAGAAAGTTGTGCGAGTTAACAGGTCGCCTTCTCCAGATCGATTCAGTTCGAGAGATCGGGATAGTGGATACGATCGTTATGATTCATCACGATACAGTCATAGTCAGAGATACAATGATGAACACCATATGAGTCGGATGAGTGGAAGGAATGATACATTCCGAAGAAACGATGGATGGAGAGATGAGTCTCGAAACTCCAGAAAAAGAGGATATGTAAGAGTATAATCAATGAATATTTTTAGTAAACTTTGAATGTTATTTTCAGAACAACTCTCCTGAGTACACTCGTGGCTGGGATGATCGATCCAGGCATCGGGATAATTATGAGTCTGAATCAAGATATGATTCTAAAAGATCTCGTCCTCGAGACCAATCTTCATCTTCTGGAAGGGTAAGCGTTTTTTCGAAACTATTTTTATCAATCATGCTTACATTTCAGTCTGTGCGATTCGAAGACGATCATCCTGGGAACCACCGAGATTCGAGAGATCCAAGAAACTACAGAGATTACGAGGATGACAGAAACAGAGAATCCTCGGGAGATCGTGCTGATCGAAGAAAGTTGAATGATATTTTGCGGCGTGAAAGAGAGCTTGAGGCCCGTCTTCGAAACACACAGAGATCATCGACTGCTCGACGTCACGCATATACATCTGAAGATGATGAAATGCAAGACGAGTGGGACAGGGAGAATCAAGAAATGTTAGATAACTCGATGTTGTTCGGTGACGGGATATCACAAAAGAAGCGTAGAAGTGGAGGTCGCCAACCAGCTAAAGTAAGTTTTGTATCCGAAAACTTTTATCGTCTGCCAAAACGTGAGCAGGATATTCATAGCCATGTTAAAAATCATTTTCAATATTAAAACTAATACAAATGCCACCAATATTACGTCCTCGCCTAAGGAAATCTAATCGTTTGCAGAACTCCCAAAGCGGACGTTCACAACAGCCAAAACCAGCTCGAAAGCCTGCACAACCGAAAAAGAAGAAAGAACGTAGTGATGAAACGGATGAACTGAACGATAGCATAGCCTCGAATCGTCCTCGCCGTGCCTGTGTAACTCCGTCAACGCCTGCTCCGAAACGGATAACATGGCCAAAACGAGATTTAGATAGACTGAAACGCACTATCGACTTGAAGAAACCAACGGGTGCCGATGCAGACTGGGATGAAGTGACAAGACTGTTAGCGAAGGATGGTGTTGATCGAGAAATTGTGAAACAAACCGCGATTATGAAGCTGAAATGGAAAGAGCCGTCACAAGAGACTGTTCAGCAGGAAGAAGAGGAAAAGACAAGGCGACGAGGTGCTGCGGCGATGGTCAAGGAAGGCGTCAGAATGCATCAGGAATTGAGAGAAGGAGGTGATAATAAAAGAGGAGATGATTTGCAAGGAGGAGTAGAAGCAGTTGATGACTATCAACCAGACGATGTCGCAGCTGATCAATCGTTGTTAGCTCTTCAAACCCCGATAGCAGTAAAGAAGAGAGGTGGAACCAGAGCGTCCATAATGCCTCAGCCTGTGGAGGACTCACCAGTAGTCAAGGGGTAAATAGAATAAGTCGTATTAGAATATACATATTTTTCAAAATTTCAGAAACAACTCAACTCTCAACTCACCAAGACTGAACCAAACGAAAGTCAAAGAAGTCGAGACTACCCTCAAATACGTTCAGCACATTTCCATGATGAATGCTCGCCCTAGTTCCAGAGCAAATACTTCGTGTCTCAATAAATCTTCGGTAAGCTATAATCTTCTTGATTAAAAAATCAATATTTTCGTTTCAGTCTCGTGGCGGTGGCAGCAAAAACACAAGCCTTTCCGTCGAGCAAGGCGCTCGAAAAGCGTTGAAAATTATTAATCGCGGACGAACTATTCAAGAGGAAGACGAAGATGATGATGATGAGAGTGAGGCTGGAGACATTACTATCGAGTAATTTTCAAATTTGCAATTTTCCGTGATGATAAATAAGTTTAATGCTCTCACATCTGTCTGTGAATGAACCTTTTTGCAAAATTATTTTCAGAATAAAAATATAATTTTATTGCTAGATCAAACACAAATAAATAATGATACGAGGAGTCTCTTAATGAAAAAAAATCTGTATTTACATGAATTATTTATGCCTTGTGTTGATATTCAGCATCTACTAGCTTTGCAATGGTGTTGAGTTGAATGTTCGAAGTTCCCTCGTAAATGGTTCCGATCTTCGAGTCACGATAGAACTTCTCAACTGGGAACTCCTTGGTAAATCCGACACCTCCAAGCCACTCAACACACTTCGAAGTGGCTGTAGTAGCGACCTAAAATATAAACTTGTGATCATTCTGTGAAAATGTTTATACCTGAGATGCGAAAAGCTTTGCCATCGCAGCTTCACGGACGAACGGAAGCCCATTTTCCTTCATACGGGCGGCGTTGTAAACGAGAAGACGGGCGGCTTCAATCTCCATACGGACCTGTCCGATTTGGTGTTGCATTCCCTGAAATGATAGAGAAATTGATTTTTAGTTTGAAATTAAAATTAATTTTTCTTTAATTCAAAAAATTAGAGGTTTTGTTGATAGCTCATCTAAAGTGTACCTGGAAATCGATAAGTCTTTGTCCGAATTGTTCTCTCTGCTGTAAATATGGAATCGTTTGATCGAAGCATCCCTGAGCCAATCCGAGCATTTGGGCTCCAATTCCAATTCTTCCAGCATTCAGACACTCGATCGCGTACTTGTAGCCTAGACACGAGAAGTGATAAGAAACTGAATCGAATTATTAATTCAAAAATACAAACCTTTTCCGTACTCTCCGAGAATGGCCGACTTGTGGACACGAACGTTATCGAAATGAACAGAGCATGTGGAAGAGGCACGAATTCCGAGCTTATCTTCCTTCTTTCCAACTGAAACTCCTTCTTGATTCCGATCGACTAGGAAACATGTGATTCCTTTGTATCCTTTGGAGGGATCAGCGTTGGCAAAGACCAGGAAGAACTGAGCATGACCAGCGTTTGTGATCCACATTTTTGATCCGGAAATAACAAAATCATCTCCATCCTTTTTGGCAGTTGTCTTCAATGCGAAGGCATCGGATCCGGATCCAGTCTCCGAGAGAGCAAACGATCCAATTGCCTCGGTGACAATTTTCGGAAGATACTTCTGTTTCTGCTCCTCATTTCCCAATTGAATGATTAATGGGGCAACAAGGGTGTTTTGAACATCAACGAACACTGAGACCGATGGATCGATCTTGGCGAGTTCTTCAATAACCAGAACAGCATCGAAGAATGATGAACCTGGTCCTCCATACTTCTCCGGGATTTCGATTCCCATCAGCTGAAAGATTGCTCGTTTTATCGAAGCGACAGAAACCTATCCTACCCCATTCTCAAATGTTCCAGTAATAACCGACTGATGCATTTGAGACTTGTCATCCATTTCACGAACCAACGGTTTGATGACATTGACAGCGAAACGTCGCACTGAAATAAAGTTTTTTCCTCCGTCGGAATAGATTTTTTACCTGTGTCCACAATAGAAATTTCTTGCTCGGAAAGTTGTTGCAATGGTGAGGGAACGTGTCCGTCGATGTGAGTCCGTGGCTTTGTCGACATAGACGACGTCGCGGTGACAAGTGGAGCAGCCGATCGGCCGATGAGAATGGAACGAGAGATGGAGGACATTCCTAAAACAATAGGATTCATAGATGTGACTGTAGAATCAGAAAAGCGTCAGAAAGTAGGGGATAAACAGGAAAGAGTTCCAGAGAAATAGACTATAGTTACGCGCACACTAAAGAACCAAAAATACAAATCTTCAAGTATTCATACTCATTTCGACCTCCACGCACTCCTGACTAGTGAACAATGATGTTAGGAAGAGAAGGAATAGCTGTCTACTAGATGGAGAAGTGAACAATGATCTATCGATAAGAAAAGTTGGGCAAAAAATAGGGAACTCGGAAAGAGAGTGGAGAAGGGCAGAGATGGGCGGACTGGTGAGATGCAGACATGGAGACGGAAGCACGTTTGGACTGGACAACTGGCGCGAAGAGAAATATGAAAACACTTGATAGGCGGAACGGAAACGAATTCTGAAGATTTCAGAAACTTTGAAGCGAATAATGAGATCTCGAAATGAATATGGTCAAAATGAGAAGAGTTAATCTACACATTTCGTGTAAAACTACAGAGTAGGTCAAAAAATGAAGGAGTGTGTCTGTGGTTCAATCCGAAAGGGATACAAAAGTGTTCCGAAAAAGTGGAACTTTTTAAAAATATGGATCGATTCAGATTGTTGCAGACAAGAAAACATCCTCTTGGAGAAATATTTAAAAAAAATTGACCTAAATCAAATTACAAACTCTCAATGTGGCAAAAAAGCGCTATTGTGGCGGTAAAATGCAGCTGGACCTGCGCCACCGCACTCCTGTGGTAAAAGGTCCCGACACGGTGATTTTTCCACTGGAGTGCGGTGGAGCAGGTCCAGCTGCATTTTACCGCCACAATACTCAAGGAATTTTTCAGTTTTTTTTCCGCTGAAAATAGGACCACGGAACCGCTTTTTTGGCACTTTGAGAGCTTGTAACTTGATTTAGGTTAATTTTTCGATTCTACAATAATCTGAAACGATTCATATGAAAACATACTATTTCGGAACATTTTAGCACCTCTTCAATTTGAAAAAATAATGAAAACGTGAGAATAATTCTTTGAAAATAATCCAAAACATTTCTAAAAAATGGAAGTCTGTAAAGAGTTTCCAGAAATTCCACCAGACTTCAATGACTTCCGGGCATCACCGAAACCGTATGATGTATGTAGAGAGATTTAGACGCAGAGAAAAAGATGGAATCTGATTCAGATAAATTCCAAAGAGCTCGTATTGAAGAACCATTCAAAGTTTGCGGTTTTGTTCAAAGTGAGAAAATCTTGAGATTTTTATGGTAATATCTGAAACTCTAGGTCAAATGCACCAATAACAAGCGTATCAAGATTGAAGATTGTTCCGAAATTCTACGACCAGGCAATGAGACATCGGTGAGATTTGAAAATATCTCTGGATCAGAATCCAATCTTAATTCCTAGGTTCCGATCAAGAAATTAGTTGACAATGTGGATGGTGATTCTCTCTACGTCATCTATACATTGGTTGGGAAGCAATGGCACGATGAGAGAATGTCGGCTTACAGGTAGATTGGAGAATGTTCCGAAATGTTTGCGGATGAAAAATTGTAGATGTTGGGAGCGTGCAAAGAAACAAGGTGTTCCGACAAAGTGTGTTACAGTTCGCATCAAAAAATCGAGTGAATGTGAGAAACAAGAAAAGAAGAAAGAGAAAGAGAGAACCAAGAGTGAGGATTGAGAAAAGAACATCATTCTTGTAGAACAATAAATTTGTTGAACAATCTGAATTGGTACAGTACACAAGGAGAAGACCTTTTTGATTTGGAAAAATTTTCCGTCTAAAAAAGTCCATCTGTGCACACTTTGAAGACATGTTCTCAAAAAATTAGTCAAATAATGAAATTCATAAATAATATACGTGAAAGCATAGGAAAAAAAGATGTTGATCGTTCGATATGATAATCACCAAATCTCCCCTAGTTCTTGTTATTACTCGATTTCATCTACTCTCGATCAGTCGATACTCGAAACAACAACTAAAAAATGCCAATGAGCGATCCGATTCAAACACCAACTCGAGAAGGACCACCAGCTGATCCAGCTCTTCTGGCCAACGCCGGATGTACTGCAGATGCCAGTGAGGCAGGAATCAATATGGCTATGAATGTAACGTGGCAAATGAAATAAAATACAGTAGTCCTACTTGTAGACGATGCAAAAGTTTGGTCGTGAGTTGGAGCAGTTGCCCGCAGAAGGACGTAAGCTTGTCGAGCAAGCTATGAGCTCTATTTCTACCACCAATCATCGTTCCACGGGAGCTTCTACCTCTCAAAGAACATCTAGATCCAGATCAGGCGCTGTTGAGCAAGATTCTTTCGTTCGAATCGTCAACACTCTCGTCGACATGGTAACAATCCTAATAGGGAAAATTTAACATCGACACTAGACTTTTCAGACTCCCAGCGAGACTTCCTCAAAGCCAATCATCGAGACTTTCGTCCTTTCTTCGGTGACCTTGACGGTATTCTCCCTGTCTTCTCTGCTCGGTGGATATCTTTTGGCTCCATTTATCACTTTGCTCATTCCACCAGTTGGAGCTGCCATCTTCAGTGCTCTTGTTGCACCAGGAGCTGTATATTATCAGCTGAGCAAAGGCTATGGAGCTCTTGACGGTTTTCGAGTTCTGGTGATTGCTGCAGCGGCTCAAGGAATTCTCGCTGGAGCTGCATTGGCTCATTTCACCATCACTTCCGAGCCATTCATTGCTCTTTCCACCATTGCCTCTTCGTTCGCTATTGCCATGATCAATCCAACTAGTGAGTCCCAAATTCGGAAAAAAAAACTAAACAAATGAATTTCAGCTCGCTCATCAACTCTCTCTACTACTCTCGCAACATCCTTCCTCATTCATTCGTCACTTGGAGCAATGGAAGGAGCATTGACACCTATCTACTTTGTTCTCACTGGTCTCTACACTCTCGCGGCTCTCGTTCCTATTCAGTTGGCCACTCGTGATAAACGTCACGCCAATGTCAATTTGTATTCCGCTGTGCTAGTCGGAGCTACCATTGCATCAAAGTGTTTTGTCTACGGAATTATGGGAGTGTCGGATGTTTCGACTTCAGTGGAACAATCAGTAGAAACCGATGGCGGTGCAGAGCAAAATATCATTGCATAGAACTTGATAGATCGTATTGAATAAAAAAATGTGATTATAACTGTAAGATACAGTATGGGAGCTTCATTTCTCAAAAAAAGAAACAATTCCTGACGGAGGGTAGGGGATGATTTCAAAAAAGAAGTTTGGTATAGTACAGTAAATGCAGGGGGCTTACCTCGTGAATCGAGTTATTGTTGGACAACTATGAAAAGTGGACTAAAGATAAGACAGGTGAGTTTGAGAGAACGGAATGGATTCACAATTGATATGTCGAAGAAAGGATGAAAGAAAGCAAAATGAATCAGAATGAGTTCGAAAGATTGTTACCAGTTGAAAACGAAAACCTGTAATGAGTAACTCAAAATAAAAAAAAGAAGAAAGACAGGAAAAATTAGATAAAGAAGGATTTGACAAAGTTTAAACGTAAACATTGAGGATACTATTCCGTATCAGATATGGCGGAGAAATCGAGGGCAGCAAAAGGAGTGTCTTGATCATCAGCTTTCAATTCAAGCGGACGGTGATGTCCGGTCGAATTTTCAGATGATGTTGGATCTTCGTGAATCCCGAAATCCGGGGTAATAACCTTTATTCCTAACTGAACCACTCGATCCTCAGCAAGATCGGCTATCGAGGACACTCTCGAGAATGCAGTCTCACCATCCTGTTGAGTCAAAAGCTCGTCATCTAAGTCAATCTAGAAAAAAGTTTGTATGGCTATTTTCCGGAACCCACAGCACTTACCTCTGACCCAATGCTATTGATATCAAATGCTGACATCCATTTAGGACCTTTATTCTCGTTTTCCAGCTCAAAGAGTATGTTCTCTGTGCTGAATGCAGATAATCCGGTCGAATTCAGAGCATTAGACGACTTGGAAATGAACTGAAACGAGAAAAAAAAATGTGCTTAGTTCAAGTTGATATCTTACACTCAACGTTGAGTTGTTTCTTCGAATAGTACTCCGAGCACATCGTTTCTTCTTATCTTCCCTGTGACCAGTTTCTCCGTTCGGTTTCAAAGAAGCCATTGAATGATGACGTTCAAGACGAGCTGATCTAAATTCCGATGAGTAGAGACTATGGTTCATTGGAATATATGAACAAGGTTCGCAGATCTGTCGACATTCGGATCGATTCCATAAAGATTTGTAGCCGTAGTCCAAAAGGTACATTTCCGGATACTCCACGTGCGGGTAGCGGAGTTCGTTGCGAACACGATCGATCGAGCGGACAGCGTGAGCCCTATAAACCTAATTTTAATATCACAGCAGGAAAAATGAAGGACTAACATGGCTGGTCCACGCTTTTGGCTGAATTCGCAGTAAAAGATGGGGATCCGCTTGGGCAACGAACTTTGAATCGTGTCTTCGGAGAAGAACGTCGCATTGATCTTGTCATGACGGAAGACGTTTATTGCTCCTTGTACATGCCCACCCTTGTACTCGAATGGAAAACGGCAATCAACGACCATATACTTCTTGTGGAAATCAGCGCCGAGACGTTGGAACTCAGAGAGTAGAGTGATTGCAGAAATACTTCTGAACGCCTGTGAGGCTTTTTGTGGCCTTTCGACAGCCGGAAGGGTGTATTTCTGAAAATCAAACTAGATGATTCAGATCCCTTCATTTTCTAACTTACCACTTCTAACGTTGCTGGAAGACCTTGATCAATGACTCCAACACTCATTGCTCTCAGCATTTGCTTCGGTCTTTCAATGAAAGATCCGTTTGCCGAAGTATCGGATGACTTGCGTTCGATGAGAATAGGTGGAGCCAGATCCCATAAAGAAGTGGCTGCTCTTGGTGCAGGTGGGGCAAACATCATTGACGAATTGTTGAAATCCTGTTGATGGTTCAGGTTGTTTTGCATGAACACATCATCGTCATCGTCATCTCCAAATGGGTCATTTGAGCTTGGAACGTGGAAACCACCACTATAACGGCATATCTTGTCACTTTGAGGAGCAGCCACCGATAAGTTCCGACTTCGTTTCCGATCCATCAACGTCAGGCTGGGAGACATTGACGAAGAACTTCGTTTTCGATGATTCTCCATGGTTCTATCAACCATGTTTTTCTTCTCGTACACGGACTGATCCAGAGAATCCGTATCGAATACACTTCTCTTTTTGCGACCCGTTGGTGTATCATAGTTGTAGCTGAAATATGGGGAGCATGATGATTTTGAATATAATTTTTTTTGCTATAATTTATCATGTTTGTTCTGTAAATATAGAAGACTTACAATGAAGAGCTGCGAGATGAGCTGACCGAAGAATTCCGCTTGATTTTTGCGACGAAATTCGAGCAATCAGAAAGAGCAAGTCTTGGTTCCACTTTACTAAAGTCTACATTTCCGGTAGGTAGATTGTGCTCCTTTTTATCACTACAACTTGTCATGGACACACCTGTAAAACTAGGATTTCAGGAATCAGTCCATTTTTCACACAAACTGACCAGAATCGCGAGAATCGGCATCTTCTTCAAATATAGTGGCATTAGAATTGATGACAATGTTCTCCGCGTTGCCAACGACGACATCATTAATATTTACACTCATTTGGTCAATGAATATCGCATGCTCCGCGGCAGTTGTCATCGGAACTTCACAACTAGCTGCAAACGAACGGGGATAGGGTTGTCATAAATTTGAATGTGCAAGAATATTGGCGGTTGAATGGAAGAAATGGTGGGGCAGACAACGAGACGCAGGTTGCATGGCAAAATAAAACAAAAGGCAGGGAGGTCTGTGTGACCCAGTAAGAGGAAAGTCATTACGACAGTGCATATGGCTTGAGGCAGTAACTCGGATTACATGAGTTTTTAGGAATTCTAGAAAAAAACGCAGAAAAGATTGAAAAAAGCGGAGGATTTCGTGCTTTCGTTCTCAATTTTTTCGGCGCGAACAACGATTGGCGCCCAGAGAAAATTTTTGAAAGAGCAATTTGGGTCTACGATTGAGGTCAGGATTGTTTGAATGGTGTCCTCGTAGACCCTGCCCAGCACGAGCTTTTTAGCGATCTGTTAATGTACAAAAAAGCTTATATTATTCCTCAGCCCACACAGGACCTCGTCAAAAAATTTTTGGGTCGAATTAGGTCGTCAAAAATTTTTTTTTTCAATTTTTCTACAGAGACGGTTCGCAAAAATTTTTTCGTCACTTTTTTCATTTTTAAACCGTGCCGATTAACTCGCACATGTGTGCCGCAGCCTAGATCCCAAATCAAGATCCTCAATACTCCAGATTTTCAAATATTCACCGCAGAAAAAAATTCTGCTGAATCAAGGTTCGGTGTATATCATCTGCCCATTATTGTTCAATGTGCATCAAAAATATTTTTCAAAAAATTCCCTTCATTCTGGGCATCAGTTTCAGCGTTTCTCGTGTTCATCTCCAAACACCATATTTCAAATGAGCTCTGCTCTGAAATAGGCTTTCAGAGCGTCCTGAATCTCTTCCGAATCACTTTCACGCTGACTCATGATAACATTTATCACGCAAAAAAGACGCATTTTTCTCGGAAATCGCATCTGAATCCTCAAAAAATTAGGCCCGTACCGCCCTGACTACTGTACCACGAAATCGGTGGAGCGCGCTTCCAAAAACTGAAAATCTGCATTTTGGCGAAAAATTCTGCGCACAGTTTTTCGCATTCAAAATTTTCAACTTTTTTTGGTTTTTTTAAATTTTTGGCGATTTTTTTCCGAGCCCGATGTCAAGTTTATGAATTTATAATTAACTTTTCAGGTCCACAGCGGCGAATCATCAGAAATCGTGAAGCCATGGTCGAACAGGTATAAAAATAGAAAAATGTTTCACAATTTTAAATTTTTGTAATTGTTCGCTGTTATTATGACCCAAAAATAATTTTAAAATACGACTGATTCAGGAAAAACCCACAAATAAAAAGATTTTTTGCTTGAAAAATATTTTTGACTCCAGAAACCTATTTTTAAAATTTCAGAAAAGACAGCTGCGGGAGCGCAAGTTTGTCGACTATGTTCAGACGCCAGTGAGAATTCCAAAATCCAAAACCCCAGCGACTGCGCCAACAAAGACGAGAGCATCTTCCGAAGAAGCTAATAATCAATCCGCCAGTAAAAAGAACGCCGATTCGACAAGAAGCGTCTCCAGAACTAAAAATGTAGTCAAGAGAACGGAAAAGTCTTCTAAAAGAGGTGCAGCTGCTTCAGACACCAGCAGCACAATGCCACAACGTCCAAGAACCAGATCCGTCGCTTCTCGTACTCGGAAATCTCCAACAAGGCGATCAATTTCGACTCGAAGTACATCGCAGAAGCAACCTATTAAAGAGAAAAAAACGATGACCACTCAAGTAGATACAAATACTAGTCGTTCCAAATCGGTTAGGACTCGCGAATTATCTACGCGACCTTCTTTCACTTCCGTATCTAGAACATCTTCACCCAGAGTAACTCGTTCGAAAAGTATCGCATCGTTGCCAGAGCCACCAAAACCTTCAATGATTTCATCTCGTCAAAGATCTACCAACAGCTCCATTTCATCAACCACTCGAACTCGCGCTGCTCGGAACAAGAAAACCCCAGACGCTGATAGCAAGGTCAAAAAGGAGCCAGGGGAAGCGAAAAAATACGATGATGTTGATTTGGAATCCGAGAGCAAAGACAAGATGGGAGAATCATCGTCAGAAGAAAGCGAGCCAGACGTTTCATCCGATGAAGACGATGACCGAAGTCCAGCAGCACCGAGAGTCAAACGTCCCAGAAACGACTTGGATATCGAAATTGGAGATTATCCACAGTTGGAATCAAGTTATTCTTCTTATGGAAGATATCAGAGCAATGTGAGTTTATCAAAAGTTGCTCTTATATAGCGTTGTTTGTTTCAGATCCCAATCGAACAGTCGAGAGTCCCAAGTGAATTCTCCGAAATGCAAACGCTCTGGGCGAAACTTCGCAGTGATCTGCCAGTTGGAATGTTCCCAGGATACAAAGCTTGTCTACGCGACCATCTTACCGGAAGAGTGTCCTGTTTGAATTCAGTCGTTCAATTGATTCCAAACTTCCCGCAGCAACTTGTTTCCACACATAACAGACTTTATAGCCTATTCTGTCAGGCTTCTGGAGCGGTATGATAAATCAAACGCATAATAGGAATGCTATTTTATATTCCAGTATCCATTCAAAAATCACGAAGGAAGTAAACTCGTCACGAGGCATCGTCTCTCTGATACATCCCAGATTGGAGCTCAAGTAATGTTAGAATGTCTCGACAATGGTGTTCTTCCATTCGACACTTCTTCCGAAACGACGATCTTGAATCTAATTCAGACTTATGTCAGAGTAAGTTAACATTACGCCTAAATCTGTTAGTTATTTTATTTCTAGATTGGCATCAAAGACATGCTCCAAGAAATTATTGAGCAACTACCAGCGGAACGCAATACAATCTCTGTCTCCGACCTGAAAGAGTCACTTGTCTCAAGATTGTTGAAATAATAATATCTGTCCTTATCCAAGCCTGCTCCTTGTTTTACAATTTCATTATAGTTTTTTCTCTTGATAAAAACTGATAAAGCACGAATTTTTAAAGCTAACCGGTATAGAAATCTTTTTTTTACATAAATTACTAATTGAGATCAGCGATTAGGTAGAGACCAGAGTACAGCGGAACGATCGGCACTGGTTGATAGGAATGAGAAGTCGTGTGGATGCCATCTAGAAAAATAGTTTTATTACAAAAAAATCAAATAGTTTGTGGGCGGAGCTACATGTGCGAACGAGTTTCGGAAACTCATTCAAATGTGAATAACTTTTTTCAGGGGGTTCAGTAAAAATATGAACAACAGGAAAAACGTTTCTAATTGAAACAGCTATTGATTGGCTTTTAAATTGTTGCCGAAATGCCAAAATGGGCACATTTTTGCAACACAAAGCGTAACTCTGTTAGTTTTAGATGAAATTTGATAGTTTTTTGACCAATCGATAGCTTTTTCAATAAGGAACGGTTTCACTGTTGACCGTATTTTTACCCGATCCCCCTGAAAAAAGTTATTCACACTTTGGCACCAAGCCTCAGTTTCATTTATTTACCTGCACTGCACGACTTTATCGGAATGTTCTGCTACGGGAAGATACATCAAAGGAGCCATCAAGTCACCTCGCATATCGGTTATCACTACTCTGTAAAAAATTTAGTTTTTTCCAAAAGAAAAAAAAAATACAATTCCTACCGTTTATCGTAACTGGCAGTCAATAAATAATAGGCAGCGTTACTGAATCTAACAGTTCGTACTTCATCACCATGTGGTCTGAAAATGATATATGCATCCCCAAAAAAACTAGATTCAAATCTACCTAAAAGTCTGTAAAACCCTGTTCCCGGTTATATCAAACAATGCAACGGAAGCATCTTCATGTCCCGAAACCAATAGTTTTCCATTCGGATCCACACAAACTGATGTCACTGGAGAGGCATCTGAAACAAGTTCAAAATGAGTCTAGAAAAGAAATCAAAACTTACTATGAGATTTGTTATTTCCTGGAGATATCGTATTAGTTGCTGTCTGTTGTCGAAGATCCCAAAATCGGATAGTTTTGTCTTGAGAACAAGAAACAAATTGATTTCCTGCCTGACTCCAAGTATACAAGCCTAGGATTGGAGCTGAAAAAAACAATGATTCAAGACCAAAGACTCCTTCTAACCTGAATGCCCTTTCATAGACTGAATCAACTGTCCCGTATTACAATCCGTCACATTTAGATGACAATTTCCAGCTCCTCCAGATACCAAAATAGTTGATCTATTAATAGAGCTCTCTATAAATATGAGATCACGAATTGTTCCATCATGACAAGTCAGTTCCATTTCAGCTCCAATTTTACACGAATCCTCATTAAATGCCATTAATCTTATAGTTTTATCGTTGGATCCAGTTGCAAGAAGATCGCCATTTGGATTGAAGGATAGACAATATACGGATCTGAAGTAATATTTTTAGAATTTAGAATCTTAAAAAAGTACCTACCCTCTATGTTGTTTTGGTCTTGTCACAGCAATTTCAGCATTCCTTGTTGCTTCATGAGGCATTGGTCTACTGGAAATTGGATCCTAATTCAACTTTTTAAAAGTTTAAACTCACTTTTGGGTCTTCTTAATATCCGGATATATACAAATGTGAAGTTGTTTTGAATTGGTTCCTAGCGCGAAAAATTTACCAGATGGATGGAAAGATGTAGCCCGGATTGCTTGAGAATCTTCATATCTGAACAGTTCACATTTAAATAAGTCTTCATTCTTGTGTACTAACCTGCAAACAGGCACAAATTGAACACCCATTCCTGTGGGCGCTGACACTGGTCTCTGAAGTTGTTGTGGAAGCATCTGTGGATGTGCTTGAGGTAATCCAGCAATCGACTGTGGTCTCATCATTGGAATGTTTTGAGCACCCATCGCCATTTGCTGTAAAAAGTCAGATGCACTATGATGTGTCTAATCCCGGTGTGCAAAACCTAATCCCTAACGTAGGTCAGATGAGTAAATATTGCGGATTTTTGGTGTTCTAGGAAGGTCTCATGAGAACAGGTGAAATATGGAGGATATTCGAAAATTTATGACAACTTCCTCTTTGAACGGCTTTCTCAAATGAGCCACACACGAGAACTATTTCATATTTCAACGAATTTTTTATTAACATTTCTGGCCTCTGTAAACTCCAATGACCGTTTCCCATTTTCAGTGGAAATAGGTCAAATTTGAGTATCTGAAAAAGTAGTTTCCAGATATCCAATTTATCTGAAATTTCGCATGTATATAAAGCAACTGAAGAACTCAATTTTTTTAGTTGACAACTTTTTCATATGATTGCAATCCAGTTAGTTAGAAAAAGTTAAACAAATTCACCTCGAATTTCGTCGAAGGTTTTTTTAGTCTTTCGGCTTCCGGATTATGGTTCTATGAAAAAGTTGTTAATCACAGAAATATAGTTTTTGAGTTGCTCTATACATCCGCAAAAGTTCAGAGAAATTGGATTTCTGGAAACCACTTTTTCAGGTCCTCAAAGTTGACCTATATACGGAGAAAATATTTATTCAGATTGACTCAATTACATAGAGATTCTCATTATCTTCAAATATAATCTTGACACATTACTTACCGTAAAACCTCTAATAGAGAGACACCTAGAAAACCGACTTTAGGAAGTCCGTACGACCTCAATTTTCCTTATTTGTAGGTTAACATTTTCGTAAACAATGATACTATTCTCAGCTACAAAACACACTAAATATGATCTTAAGAAAGTTGAGAATGTTTTCAAAATAAGTGTTGCTAACTTGTTGGTCCGATGTCGCTCTATTAGAGGCGTTACGGAACTTTCCAGTATTCGAAAACAAAGAAAATGTTCACTTAAACGCCCCAACTGATCCTTCCATACCCCTTCTCCCTTTCCCTCACCTGCACATTAGTCCCATTCTGAAATCCGGGAGCAGCAGCGACTCTCTGCTGAAATAGTCGTTCTTGTGATTGCAACGGAAGCTGGTTGTGCTGCACGTGTCCTCCTAGAGCTCCTCCTCTCGGCACCACAATTTCGTCTGAAAATCAACACACTTTCTCTTTTCTCTCTCTCTTTTAATTTCCGGTCGAATAGAAGTGCTTATTGAAGGGAAGGGGAAGGCTTAAGAGCATGGAAAAGATATATTCATATTAATATTATAAATACTCATATCTCTTCGTTTTTATTTTTCCCTTTTCCAGCCCTCTTCAACTCATTTTTCAAAGGTGTTACGACACACATACTAATAATAATTAATTTTATATCGATGTTCAAATAATTCTGTCAAGTTGTTTCCCTATTTTCGTTCATTCGAAAAAAATTCGCAATTTCTTTGCTCGTTTTAGGAGCGAAGACATTTTGATTAAATTTTCATCCCTTGGCTATATGTATTTAGGGATGATGTCAGTGGTTGAAGCAGAAAAAAGGATAAGATGCAAAAAGATAAAATCAAATGTTTGGGAAAAACTGAACTTTGGAGGGATGGAAGTGTGGTTCCAGTTTTTATATTATTTGGTTAACTTTTTGAAGGTTTGATTACAAAAAATCGCTAAGCCTCTACAAAACCTAAAAATCGCTGTAACTTTGCTACTTTTCGTCAAAAAATCGTCATATTTGCTTTAAATTAGTAGTGGAAGAAACCATATTATTCTACAAAAGCAATTTCAAATTCCTGGGCTAGAAATCAACTCACGCCGTCTCTAGTCTAATCTTGAGCCTCCTAATTGTTATTATAATCAAATTATGACAAAAGTATTAGTGTGACGGATCAGGATGATTCATGGATTAATGAACAATTCCTGAACTGAAGCACTTGAAACAGACTTAACTGTTTTGAAAACTTTGAGCCTTCCAAACTCTTACAACTATTTTTGGCCCTGAACTCTAACTCTTTGCAAAAAAAGCTCTCAAAATTTGCCCTCTTGAATTCTTTTATTAAATTCCCTCAATTTTGCTCCATTCCTTCTCAACAAACTGATAATCTAATCTGCTCTGGCCCTCGGATTATGAGAGTGGCGAAAAAGAGATCCGTGGAATATGAGTGAGTTTTTTTTCATTTTTCCCCCTCTCAAATCCGTCAGTCAGTGTCCTAATCCTTGGTGATGGGCGGCGACGATGGAAAATATAGGAAGAGGGAAAGAAGAAGAAGCCAAATGATAATCATAAATGACCAAACGTTGGTGAGGATATCGACGTCTCGTTTTTTTCCTATTTGCTCAAGCCATTTGGAAAATTGCAGTTCCGGAATCATGGCACTGGCATGATTTTCTGACGCTATCGGGCTCTAGATTGATATCAAAAAGTGCCGCAGGTTAGAACTTTCATCCAGTAGAACAAATTTCGGCAACTCATTAAAATGTGAATAACTTTTTTCATGGGGCTCGGTTAAAAATACGGTCAACAAGAAAAATGTTCCTTATTGAAAAAGCTATCGATTGGTTTAAAAACCGTCACGTTTCATGGGAAATTAACAAAGTTATGCTTTGTGTTGCCGAAAAAATTGCCGAAATTTCCAATTTTTTTACTTTTCGGCAACATAACTTTGTTAATGTTTCATGAAACTTGACGGTTTTTAGACCAATCGATAGATTTTTTAATAAGGAACATTTTTTATGTTGACCGTATTTTTGCCCGAGCCCCCTGAAAAAAGTTATTCGCATTTGAATGAGTTTCAGAAATTTGTTGACTGGCTGGAACATATCATTGGCTCTGATACTGTACATTTCTGGATTACTCAAGTTTGCAAAAACTTTGATCTTCAGTTTCTCAAAATCCCCCTGAGAACAAAGTCTCTACTCTAGATTCTTCCAGAACCCAGTCCATTCTAATCTCTTACTCATAATTGTTATCTACACAACAAATGTCCCCACATATCAACAATTGCTCCCTCGAATAACAAGGTGCTCCCTATTTTCATCGTCTGTGTTCCCCTTCTTCCGTCAAATAATTGTATCCTTGTGTTCCGATTCCTACCGCCCACCTACATCTCACTTTTTTTGATGTTTGTCTCGAAATCTGAGCATCTCCTTCCCGTTTTTTTGCTGACTTCTTCCCTTCTTCACAAGGTCATTTTCCATGATGATGCTCACATGAATGAGCAGGAAAAACGAGAGAGAGAGAGAGAGGAGCCAGGAAGAATTAATTATTCGATTCGATTTATGTGCATGCTCTTCATGTTTGTCTCTTCTCGCTTTTCAGCCATCATCACTTTTCAACACGTGGTATTGGCAGAAAGGATAAAAATGTAGCAAAAAAAGAAGAGTCAGTTATAAAATATTCATAATCCACAAATGGACTTTAGTATATCTATTAGATTTATATGTACTCTAGCTATTATTAGTATGCTTTCGATTTTTATGATAAACTACCGTAAAACCTTTAATAGAGGGACACCGGACCAAAAAATTAGTAAATCCTCATGAAAATATCATAAACTTTCTGAAAATCACATATAGTACGTTTTCTAGCAGAAACATCTATTTTAGTTTGCTGTTGGAAGCTGTTGGAAGCTTAACCGGGAGAAAACAGAAATTACGGACTTTCGAAATTCGACCTTTGGGGTGTCCTTCGATTAGAGGGGATCCTACTCTCAACTTTTTAAGGTTTCTATCTCCGTCATCAGATTCTTGCCCTTTACTGATCTGATTGTCCCGTTCACCTGAGACTAACGTTATTACATCGTCTTGATCAAATATCCTCTCCAACACCGCTGGATTTTCAGCCAAACACACTTCGAGTTCCATTGTGAATGGACTCAATATCACTGCTTGTGGGACCACCTCCCAATGCAACGAGAGCATTGAATCAAGATGACTTCGATACTAGGTACAACTTTGCAAAGTATCGAAAGAAAAAGACGAATACTGAACTAGCGAAACAGTTTGCAATCGGAGACAATTGGATTCTCTATCAGTCTCCGAATTCGTGGACACAGATTCTTCCGATTACTAATTGGATCAACAAGTATCATGTTAAAGTGAGTGCAAGCGAGCAAGGTTTGGCAACTAATTCAAAAGCCAATAACCTATTTAAGGGAGGTCGGGTAAAAATACGAACAACAAGAAAATATTCCTTATCAAAAAAGCTATCGATTGGTTGACAGCTCGTCAAATTTGGTAAGAAAATAATAGAGTTACGCCTTGCGGAAAAGTTACCGAAATCGAAAATTTTTCGGCGAGGCGTAACTCTATTAATTTTTTATGAAAATTGGCGGTGTTATAACCAATCGATAGCTGTTTCAACAAGGAATATTTTTTCTGTTGGCCGTATTTTCACCCAATCCCGTTGAACAAAGTTATTCACATTTGAATGATCTGCCCAAATTTGTTGGCACCCAGCGCTATAAGCGAACTGTTCCGCTCGAAATTAGAAATTTACAATTTTTTTCAGGACACCCTAGGCAAAGATATACTCGGAGCACTCTACCTTTCACTCCTTCTCCTTCCACAAGCAATCGGATTCGGAGTTGTTATCAACGATGTCTCTTCTGCAGTCTACTCACTTTTCATTCCTCAAATAATCTATGCATTCTTCGGTTCTGCACAACATTCTTCTCTTGGAGCGCTCTCGTTCACTTCCATTATGATATACTGCTCCATTGAATACTCTCATTCTCAACTCTCATCCATTTCTCTTTGTTGTGCATTCATCCAATTAATCCAGTTTCTGCTCCCATTGGAATTCATCTTCTCTTACATCTCCACGTCTGCGTTGGCTGGGTTTTCAGGTAAGCTTAGCGTGAATAAGAATAGCACAACTTCATATTTCTAATTTTAGTTGGTCTCTTCATCCGTACCGTATTCCGTTTTCTTCCTCAATTCCTGGTATTCCGAGGACATGATTGTAAAAGTACCACAGCCGCTGGACTTCTACTTCCAAATACGACGAATGATGTGAAAAGGGTTCTTCAATGCTTTTACGCAGCTGTTCCATGTCTAAGGTTTGTGACTTTTTCATACAGATACTGTAGCCTGTAATAGAGCGACACTGGACAAAAAAGTTGTTTCGAAAATATCCTCAACTTTCGAAAGATGATATTTAGCGTGTTTTGTAGTTAATAATAGTATATTTGTTTAACAAAATTTTAACCTGCTAACAACAAAAATTGAGGTCGTACGGATTTACAAAACTCGGAATTCTGGGCAGGTGTGCGGAAAGGAATTCGGAATTCCGAAAATTTTGAATATTTTCGGAATGAAATTCCGATCGGAATATTCCGTCAGGAATTCGTTGGAATGAGAAAAAATTTCGGGATGAATTTTCGACCGGAGTATTTTTTCGAAATAAAATTCCGATCTTTAAGAAAAACTTTGCGAACAAAAAGTTATGGTATGTAAAGTAGGCATGTTCAAGTGGTTTTCGCTTTTTGAAACAATGAATTTACCAAAGAATTTTCAATTTTAAATTTTAAATTAAAAAGGATTTTCCCGAAAAAGATACTGTAAAAATAACCATTTTCGTATTCCGAAAATTCGAAATTTCGACTATTTGAAACACTGAGAAAATCCGGTATTCCGAAATTCCGATGTTTCTGGGTCGCTCTATTAGATGTTTCAAGGTATAATACTTTTCAATTTTTCAGGTCTGCCGACACCATCCTCATCGTTGCCACTGTCGTCGCTGCAATCGTCTTCATTATCTTCAAATGGCGTCTTTCTCGTTTTCTAATGTCCAAAATTGGATTCAGTGCTCCTCATGAATTCGTCGTTCTTCTCTCCGTAACTCTTATCATTTACTTCTTCCAACCGGATGTCGCTGCTCAATCCACGACGAAAATCGACATGTCGATTCCAAAAATTGGATTCTGGGCATTTCCATCTTGGGATACATTTGTGGATTCCTTTGCTATTTCCATTTATGCAATGACTTCTCATATGCAGATCACAAAGTCAATTGCAGAAGAGAAAATGTACAAAGTTCATCGAAAACAAGAACTTTTCTGTTTCTCAATAATCTCATTGTTGAGTTCTCTTTTCGGATTGTTACCTCCTTCGAGTAGTTATGGAAGCTCTCAAGTTAACATTGAATCATCGAAATTCTCTCTGGTTGCCAATGTTCTCTCCTTAATTCCCACAATGTTGATGGTTCATTTTGGAGCTCCACTCTTCAATTCTCTTCCCATTGTGAGTCCTTTTTTCGGGAGTTTGATAAGGTTTCACGCAATTTCAGTGTGCCATCGGAATTATGATCATCACCTCATTCAACGGATGGTTCAGTGATCTCAAATCGATCCGCGAGATCTTTTATTCCTCGACTTGGGATGCCGTGAGTCTACTTTTATCCAACTATTGTATTCGTACTAATTTCAGGCCCTTTCTATGGCTGCTCTTCTGAGTGCAATCGCCTTCCCGAACGTCTGCATTGGATTCATTTTCATGCTTTTCTGTTCCGTTTTCGCCGTTTCATTGAAGGTTCAATTTCCAAGAATGGAGGTGTTGGCGAAACTCTCGGATTCCCATTTTGCAGAAGAGAATCGGTAGGAAGAATTTTGAGAAAACAATTAGAAGAATGTGTCGTTCCAGTTACGAAGGAGACTGCTTGGATACTCCATTAAGAATCATTCGTCTCAGTGGACCACTTCTTTCGGTGAATTGTGAAAGTGTTAGAACTGAATTGTTCAAACAGGCTGTGGTTGTTAAAGGGTAGGTTATTTAGAGTGGCTCGAGAAAGAAAAAAGATTCCAGATTAATCGGAATTGGAATCGGAACTCGAACTGCTTCATTAAGAAGTCAATGTCCGTCAGCAATCGGACCAAAAGTGAGTATTTTCCATTCGTCGGATGTGGTTTATGACCGTGGAAATTGAGATTCTATTAACTATGTTTTGAGTCTTTTTGTCGCATTCTAATGTATCGTAAAACCTCTAATTGAGACACCGGACCAACAAGTTAGTAACACTAATTTTGAAAATATTCTCAAACTTTCTGAAGATCATATTTAGTGCGTTTTGTAGCTGAGAAAAGTATATGTGTTGACCGAAATTTTTACCGCCAAATAACCGAAATTGCGGTTGTACGGGCTTCTGAAAGTCTACCTCCTGGGCAGGGCTGGGCGGCAACAAATTTCGGAAACTCATTCAAATATTAATAACTTTTTTCAGAGGGATCGGGTAGAAATACCGTCAGCAGAAACAATTGTTCTTATTTAAAAAGCTATCGATTGGTAGAAAAATCGTCAAATTTCAAAAGAAATTAACCGAGTTACGACTTCTGTTGCCGAAAAGTTGCCGAAATCGCCAAAATCGGCAATTGTTCGGAAACGCAAACTCTGTTAGTGTTTGACTAAATTTGACGGTTTTCTAACCAATCGATAGATTTTTAAATAAGGAATATTTTTCCTGTTTGCCGTATTTTTACCCGATCCCTCTGAAAAAAAGTTATTCACATTTGAATGAGTTGCCGATATTTATTGCCGCCCAGCCCTGCTTCTGTGTGTCGTTCTATTTAAGGTTTTAAACTTCTCGTTCCTAAACTCCATCTGACGAATGGATCAACTAACATTTCTTCTCTGAACATTCCACTTTCCCCCTTTAAAGTATTCCATTCAGGAAAGTGTAACTGCTCGAGAATCGGTCAATCTCTCAGCCAATATCACAATTATCCAAGAATGCGATGTTTCTGTTGCTCTACCGCCTGATGAAACCCCAGCGATAGTCCGTTTTCTGGTTCTATCAATGAATGGAGTCACTGGGATAGACAAGGATATGTTGACTTGTTTGTCACAGGTTTGTTGGAGAATTTGATAGTCGGAAAATTAAAGAAAAGTATTTCAGGTTTACGGGGATTTGAGCAGTGAGAATATCAAAATACTGATGGCCGGAGTACCTGCATTTGTTCGAGATTCAATGGAACTTTTAGGATTCTACAATACAGTTCCAAAGACTCAATTTTACCCGAATGTTCAAGAAGCATTGCTGGCTGCCAGGAATACTGTACTCCCATTCCATATGAGGTATTTACGAATCTCTTGTTGCTTTAAGTTTCATTCCCATTTTCAGTGTCTCCATGAACGGATACCGCGACGTCATCGCTCTTTCCTGTGCAGCATCGAATGCAGATTTGCACCGTCAACCTTCCCCAGAAGCAGTGTGATTCTATTGTTACCCATATCAATGTACCTCTTATCAGAACTTAATAAAAACTAGAAAACTTAAAATCTTACTAATTTGTTTAGTAGCCGAGAACTGTTGGAATAGGCGACTTTGAGTCATCAGATTCTCTTCATGGCCACAAGGAGATCCAAGTTCAGGGACAGTTGGCAGTCGAGATGGTGGTACGGATCTGAAAAAAATTTATTTAAGATTTGAAAACTTCTGTACAGCTGTATCTCGGCCGAATCTGAACCGATTTAGACCAAGTTTTTACAGAAAAATTAGAAAATTTTCCTAGATTATTCCCATCTGCTTTGTTTTCGATAGCTTAAAAATGGAGAAAGTTACGGCTCTGTTCGTAAAATTCAGTACAAATTTCGGAACTGAAAATGTGTTGGAAGTTATAACTCGCTTCAAAGTTGACCGGTTCTTTTGAAACTTTCACAGTTTGTTTTTGATTATCTGAGAATGATGCCCGTCTAATGTTTTTTCTGAAATTTCTATTTTTTAGCCTTCTAGATTTTCTGATGAAGGGAGCACAGGTGTATGAGCCAGAGTTGCGCGGAAGTGACCCAGAAATCGGAAGTCAGAAGCAGAGATTTTAGACTTAACTTCAATAGTCCGATTTTCCGAAAAGTGGTCAATTTTTGTTGGAAAATTTTGCCATAAAAGGCTTAGAAATTTCTAAAAATGACCTCGCTTTTGAAAATTTTTCAATTTCGCCCGATTTTCCGATTCTAAGTCAAAAATCGGAAGTCGTAAGTTGGAATTCTGCGCGACTCTGGTATGAGCCCCCAAGGGAGCTACCTGGTCTATTAATTGTTTTGAATTGTTTTAATACCTTCTTGTCATTTCATCCAACTGTCTTCTCACCGGAGTAAAGTCATAATTTATCATACTTTGAGCCATTGGAGCTACTGGAGCAATCACCTGAGGAGCCATTGACCTGGAATTAAATTACAGTTTTAAAAAACCGTTTCTGGATTAATGAGCACTCACATAGTCAGCATTTGATTTGAAATATGGGCTGCTGTTGATGTTGGTACAATTTGTTGAACTGGGGCTGCTGGAACCCCTGTCACCATTCCAATCCCTTTCAATGTATCCGGCCTTGACGTCTTCGCCAATTGACTCGATTCCATCATTTCGTCAATCAACAAACTCTGAGCCATTGCATCTCCTTCTGTAATTGCAGTTCCCAGACAGAATCCAGCCGCTGTTGACTGAGACATTGGATTTCCACGTGGAACCGATGGAAACGTAGAAGTTGTCAAATCGGCTGGAGGCAGCATGCTCATTGTCATCGATTGACTCATTTTTTCAGCGAATTTCAGTTTTGATGCAGGAATCAGGTTGTAGGGGAATTGACCGCCTGGTTTAATGGGCGTGGCCATGATGGTTTCGGTCCATGGAGCTTCCAGTTTTGGTTTTCTGAAATAGTTTAGTTTTTACATTAATACTTTTTTTTTTGAATTTTTCATTCAAAAATAAGAATTTTTCGAATTTTCAGTTTAAAAAATAAGAATTTTTTGGATTTTATAATTCAATAATTACGCATTTTTCGAATTTTTCGAAAAACTCACCTAATATGTTCAACTCTCAATTCTAATTGTTTCTGTTTGAATGGCATTGCAAATTGTTCTTTTCCAACCATTTCTAGCCAACAAACAAGCGATAAATCAGTGGAGCCAAGTTTTGGGCGAAACGTTAGAAGATCTGATGGCATTGGACCTGCTTCGATTCCTCTTTTATCACCGATTGCCTGAAAATTTGAATTTCAGAATTTAAGTATCACTATTACAATGTAAATATAGTACATGTCAAAATGAATGCTCAGTTGAAATAGGTCAACTTTGGGGGTCTGAAAAAGTGGTTTCAAGATTTTTCTAAAATTTTGTGGATGTATAGAGGAACTCAAGAACTCTATTTCGGTAGGTGGCAACTTTTTCATAGGATTGCAATCCAGTTAGTTAGGTCGCATGGAAGTCAAAACGCTCCAAAATAAACGAAATTCGAGGCTTGGCCTAACTAATTGGATCGTGGTCCTATGATAAAGTGGTCAACTGCAGAGATAGAATTTGAGTTTCTTCATACATCCGTGAAATTTAAGAAAAATCGGATATCTGGGAACCACTTTTTCAGGCACTTCAAAGGTATGAAAAATTGGTTTCCAGAAATCCGATTTCTTTGAAATTTTGCGTATGTAGAGAGCAATTCAAGAACTTTATTTCAGTAGTTGACATCTTTTCCATAGAAACCTGTTTCAGTTAGTTAGGTCGCATGGAAGCCAAGAGGTTCCAAATGAACGAAATTTGAGGTAACATCCTCAACTTGGCCTTACTAACTGGATTTTGGTTCTATGAAAAAGTTGTCAACTACAGAAACAGAGTTCTAGAGTTTCTCTATAAATCCACAAAATTTCAGAAAAATTGAATAGCTGGAAACCACTTCTTCAGACCCTCAAAGTTGACCTATTTCCATTGAAAACATCAGCGCGCTCTTTTTTTGGCCAAAACTGTATCTTCATACCTGCGCCTGACAATAATCGACACATCCCTCGTAAAACCTTCCTTTCGCCAACAATCCACTTAACCGATCATTAGAACTATTCGATTCTTCGCCTCTTTCTTTTTCTTTTCCAGTTGGAGGCAAAAGATGTCCACAGAGTTGATGGATCTTATGAAAACATTCAACTCTCGCAGAACTTGGATTCCAATTTTTGAAATCTTCATGATCCGAAAGTTTCGGAAGAGTCAGTAAGGCACACAGATGACGATAATCTTCAGGAGAAGGACAAATATGTTCGAGGTCTTTTAGACATTCCACTAGTTCCTGAAACAAAAAGAAATAGATTCCTTTATCCAAATTCAAAATAGTACCTCGACTGCAAAATCATTATCATGAAGAGGTCCTGGTTCAAGTTTCACACAAAGAAGCTCGAAGAATTTGTATTTTGTGATGTTATATCTAAAATTTTTTGTTTTTCTTTGAAAAAAGATAGAAAACAAACCGAAATGCTCCAAAATCAAATTCTCTGACTGGTTTTAGTGGCTCCACAAAATCCAATGCATTATCCCATTGTCCATCGAGAATTAGTTGTCTTAGGAATAATAAATCATCCGAGAATGCACCATTAATCACTCCAGCTTCTCGTTCCAATGACAACTGAAATATTCATATTTGGACACTAATAATCTTGGTTGCGTTTTGGTTCAAAAAGAACTAATATTATTTTTTTGTTTCCTGGATTCAGAAGAGCTTCCAAACCTGTGTAATATGCAATCCTCGAATCTCCAAAAACTCCAGAATCGCCTTGATAACATCTCGTTCTCGAATCGCAAATGGAATTCCACTCGGCGTTTTCGGTGATTTTACAGAAGTCGTCAACGCCGTCGGAATCGACGACCTCTCCATTTTGACATTAGATTGCGAAATCTATGAACAAAATAATAGAAAAATACCAGAGTAAGTAGGCCTTATTTTGGTTGTGGGAATACTGGTAGGGACAGCTTTAACCAGAAGAGAGACGCAGAATGGGAGAGGATCGATGTGTTGAAGAAGTAGAAGAAAGAGAATGGAAGAAAAAGAAAACGGAGCACAACGAGGAGTCCCATATAAAGGGAGCAGATGGTCAAACGGATAGAATGTGGAGGAAGGGTAAACGGAGAGAATGAGCCTTGTGAACAGATGGTTTCATGAGTGATTGGATACTATCCGGTTTCTGATACCTGTCACAGAACTAGTTCTGGCTGGGAAATCTGAAATTTTGATTTTCAAAGTTCGAGAAGAATATATATACCCAAACCTTAAAATGCCAGAAATCAGATTCAGCAATGGGATCTTATATATCCATATAAAACAAAAATAACCCCAAGATCCTGCTTTCAAAAAAATTCAATCCTAATTCTGAACTGAAATAACTTTTTTTTGAAACCTAACTTGTTTTGGTGGTTTTTGCATCTATAAAAACATACGTTGCAAGTTTATAGGTCCGGCTTTATTTTGGAGGATAACGGGTGAACCGTTAATGATAGAAATTTGGTTGTTACATAACCGGATTCAGGGTAAAAAATTACTTATACATGTTGAATTTCAGAGAAAAATCTGAAAAACTATTCCAGTTTTGATGAGATTTCGAAAATCTGTATAACAATTTAGAAAAAATTGACCAAGACAGATTTTCAAAATTATTTAGCTTTCTGAAATAAATATTTCAAAAGTGGACAATTAGAAAGTGTGGAATCGTGTTTTCGCCTAATTTTTGGAACTTTTAGTATAAATTATTGCGTTTTTAAGATATAATCAGGGGTTGTAATGGATCATGAACGAAAAATATGTATGAAAAGTTCAAAAAATTGGGCAAAAACGCGATTTCACGCTTTTGAAATGTCCAGGAGCCAAAAACTGAATTTTTAGTACTAATTTGCAAAAATTTCAAAAAAAAAAAATCTAAAAAAGCAGCTCCATTTCCATTCAAAGATGTACGGTAAGTATAAAAATATTCTAGCCTGTCGTTTCTTGAATCAATTAAGTTAGAAATCTGAAACTTTTAGACTTGAAAAGAATCCTTTAGATCACAAATAAACCAAATTAAAAATAACTAATACTTCCAGAGTTTAGTTCAAGATTCAGTGAAGTTTTTCAAAAAAAAAGATAATAGCTTGAAAATACTTAATTTTTAATAGAATCTCGAAAAACTCCCATTTTTTTGAATGAGAATAGAAAACAACCCAAGAATTCATTTTTTACAAACTCTCTAATTTTATTCACTTTTTGAAAATGAAACAGAAAAACAAATCAAAAGTTTTGAGTCAAAACCAATAAATATCGAAGAGTGCTACAAACGAACACACCAACAATAAACTCAAAAAAAAACAACTGATCCTCTTCTCTATTTGATTGAAAAAAAAAGAGAAAAAGAGAGAAGAGAAACCAACAAAAAGGTACGAAAATGATCGACGGGATGGGATGGGATCTCTGCAGAAAACCGAAAAAAATCCTTCCAATTTTTCTTATCAATATCCCTTTTTTTCACCAGGATCCATCTAGAATGGAGATACACGAAAAAGTGAGCAAGGCGGAAAAAGAGCATCCATTGTAAATGCATCGACATTTTTGACTTCTCTTTTATTTTGGTGGTTGCTCCCCCTTATGTGTACTTATTCCACAACAAAAACTTATGGGACCTTTTGAAACTTTATTTAGTGAAAACTTTGAAAAATATAAATATTCAACAAACGGGGCAATTGATGAGATCACTCGGGTGCAACAATATCTTCTGTTTCCTCTGTTTCCTCCAGCTTACTCTTCTTCGCTTCTGGTTCTTCCGATCTGTGACCTCTATCAATTACAAAATCCTCATCTCCGAAATCAACGTCATCTTGAGCTGGTGCTGCATCTTCATCGTCTGGCATCATATAGTATGGAATTCCAACGTATTCTGAAGTCTTTTCAACCAACATTTGATTGAGATCTTTGATGCCGAGCCATTGACAGAATTCTGCGCTCTGAGGATTACGGTAGTAGGCACTCGGTGGCACTTTTCTCGACTCCGGAGTGTCCTGAAAAAGTGAAAATAAATGAAAAAGAGATCAAGACAGGATAATCCTACTTCTTTCAATGGTGGTGCCGTTTGCCTAAACGTGTCAGTTTTGATTGTCAAATCTCCCAGTTTCGCAATTTCCCCTAATTCTTCTTCGGTTGGTCGGAAGTCTTTTCTCTCATAAACACACGGCTGATTTCCAACTCTATCTGGGAGCACAATCTTCGTTTTTTCAGCTACTGTTAACAGATCTGTGCTTTTCAGAATTGCCAGCCATTGAGGATCGTACGATAATTCCATTTTCGCATCTTCTTTCACATTGATTTCAAGAGCCTAAAACGAAGATTAGTTTAATTTTGGGAACTATTGAAACCTGCATGAACTGTCTCCCTGGAATCGGTTTGTCCAGCGATAGAAACCTTGTCGGCTGAGGACGTTCTGATCCGGAACCTTTATGGGGGACTAGCGCAGCGAATGCAATATGAAGATGAGCAGCGAGGTAGTAGCGAGGACGGAAATCCTGAATTTTAATTTAGAGAGAACTGATTTCAGAATTTGTACTAACATATATCAGTTTCATAAGAGCCGGATTTCCCAACTTTCCACTTCTATGATCCGCTTCGAAAAGATCCTTTTTCCTGAATAACCAATCACTATCACCGTAATCTGGAATACCAACTGGCCAGTCGTGGGAGAGCATGATATCGATGGGGTTCTGAAAATTATTTATTTAAATGAATTTAGATCAAGCCTGCTCGGAAAACTAAAATTTTCGGAAAATCGGAAAAAGTATCCAAATAGTCTAAAATTGGTTTTAAGCCCTGTTTTTGCGATTTCATACATTATATCGATATTTTAGACACTTATTTGCAAAACAGGCTTGTTCGGAAAACTTCTTCGGAAAAATGAGTTCTAGAATTTTTTTCAGAAAAATGTATCAAAAATCTGAAAAAATTGCTCAAAAATCATGATTTTTCGTCAAAATCTCTAATTTTTCGACAGTTTTTTGTCTATTTGTTCCGAATTTCCGAAAAGGAATTTCGGAAATTTTTTCGTCGAGAAATATTTCCGAAAAAAATCGGTAAATCGGAAAATAAAGAGAACTCGTTTTTCCGATTCCGACCAAGCCTGTTGCCCAATCACTTTTTTTTTTGATTTTTTCGGATTTTTCTTTTCGATTTTCCGAAAAACGGGGTCGGAAATGTTTCCGTCGGAAAAAAATTCGGAAAAATTTCCGGAAAAAGTCGGAATCGGATATCCAACTTTTGGACTCCGAACAAGCTCTAGATTTCGACACTTACAGATAATTTATCATCATTGCCTGCTTTCAACTGCCTCAATCGGAACATATCCACGTTTCGAACATGATATGCACTTTTGACATCTCTCTCACAGAAGGCTGGTCGTTCATAATGAGAGAATTCAACATCCCCGAACGAGTAAATTCCAGATAGTCCAGCAATTCGTAATCCGGCAAATTGGATACAATTGGCAAAGCCCATATAATAAATGTTCGGAGCAACCCATCCACCATTCGGCAATTCGGAGAGATATCCAGATGCCTCGTGGTTTCCACCAATAAAAAGCGTCAGCACTGGAGCTTTCTTTTCACCCGAATAATATTTGTAGAATGTTTGCAAACTTCGATATTTCGGAGGAATACTCATATGTGGAAGATCTCCGTGATTTCGAACTGCTTGATAGTCTCCACAACAAATGAGCAAGTCGAATTTGTATCCTTTCTTTTCTTCAATCATCTTCATTGTCTGAAAATATTGGAACGTTATTGAGGATAATTTTTGAAAAAAAAACCTCATAAATTGCATCCATTTCTCCATGGGAACATCCGACAACCGCAATCTTGGCCTTTCTTTGACCATCTTTCTCAACGATCAACGGATACGGGGAAGGATCTTCGTGTTGTGTTGTGGCATCATCATGAGACCCACAACAGGGTGTTTCATCAACTTCAGTTTCTGTGGACATTCTGAGAACCTCTAGTTTAGATCTATGAAGCATTTGGGACCTGAGAGCTATAAAGAAGGTAAAAACCAATACTTCGAAAAAAAGAATTGAGCATTTTGTACAATAGTTTATCATAATTTATAAGGCAAAGTGAAACAATTGAATCATGAGATCGAAGATACTCCGTTTATCGCCTAACTGGCACTGTTGGCGTCTTTTTCCAGTACTCAACCTTTTCCATGTGTACGAGAGGCATCAGTTGATCCGCGAAGTCTCTTATGGATTTTGCAGCCTGAAAAATGAGCTCTCGATTGGACCAAAATGGTAAGTGAAGACTTACCGGCATGTACTCCGCGGATTCTGGCAGTGACATGCTAATTTCGATAAGCGCCGAGTCGGACATTGATTTCAACGAGGTGGAGTCATAGGTTCCAGGCCGGAGTGTCTTTGTCAACGTTGAATGAATAATTTTGATATTTCCTTTCGTCCATAATTTTCCTTGTGTAATGTATTCAAAATCCATACGTAATCCTAACGACTTCGCATAGGTCATCATATCTTGAGAATGAACAAGAGACGATATTTCCTTACGAACAATTGTTGGACACTTCTGATCCGGTTCGGGTACTGAAATCAATAATAAATAGCAAAACTTTGATCTAAAATGCACCTCCAATATATCGAAGTTGCCAATAGTTTTGAATTTGATGATCCGTTCGAAACCTTCTTCTCAGTCTAAAAATGACAATATTCATTAGGATTTCCGAACGATAACTAACTTTATATCAGTTTTTGCATCTGAAGTACTGGAAGTTCGAAGACTGAAGGACATTTCGTGCTCGAAGAAATCCTCGCATCCTGGATCACAAAGACCAGCTAGACGACGCTCCAAGTCCTGAAAATATAGAAAAGTTAGAATTATTTGTCTAATTCACTTACCGGGACATTTTTGACGAAGATAGAACCATAGAGGATGCATTCTTGCGTTTGATACGGAGTCGATGTCAAAGAATGCTGTAAATTTACATGGTAAATTGAGATGAAATATTATAAGCGGAGAAAACAATCTTACTAACGTTCTTTGGGCGTCCTTCTTCGTCCACATCAACAACGTTATCCATTTTTGAGTGGTTTTATTCAATCGAATTTGACAAAAGAATTTGAGTTTAGCATTGTGTGTAGTTTATTGCGCATTGTACGTAGAGGGTGTTTGCGGACTTGCGCACCGTAACTTTGGCGATAATTTCAAAGTCTGGAAAAAATGAACTCCCAGCGAAGCTTCGATACATTTTTATATAAAAATTACATTTTTTTACTAAGAAAATATGTTAATTAAAAATTCTTCATGTTTAAATTTCATAGTTTAAGAGAATCGTGACAGATTTACTAGATAACATTTGAAAAAGACCATTGCTCGTCAAATAAAATGCCATGTACGCAGACGGGTACCAATACAGTAACCACGCTCGAAATTTGTTTTGTTTTTTCCTGATTTTTTCTCTGAAATTGTCCCTCTGTTGACAACGCTTCGGAGAAGTATCAATGCTGTCACTTTCATTCAAAAATCCACTCACTGATGAGCAAGACATGTACTTATATGAAAAATTCCAGGTGATCATGCAAAACATTCTGTTTTCTAGTATTTTGTTTTTTCAGGATTATCCGAAAAAATATGAGCACGATATTTCTGCCGACGTCGATACCAAGATGAGCATTTACATCGGAGATATGGAAATTGCAAAAAAGGAAATGGAAGAATTGGTTATTACCCCTGCCATGAAAAAAATTCAAAAGACAATATTTTCCAGAAATCCATCGGATACGAGTTCGTCGGTCTGGTTCATCTTGGTGAACCATTTTTTCATGAGCTATTTGTTTCCAAGAAGGCAGGAGTGCCTGTAGAAGACACTGACGACGATTTTCAATTGCAATACAATGAATACCCTGAGACTCCAATTCTTGAACGAAAGCCAATGGTTCCACTTGTTAGAAGCCATTTTACGGCGACATCAGTGGCTCTTCCTGAATTGCCTTCGCCACAATATGTTACTGTTGATCAGTTTGAGTCGATACACAAAAAAACACAGGAGCAACTGAACGAGTTTTCGGTATATTTCTTTGGCTAAAATAGAGAAATCAATAAAAATAAGGTTCCAGATCAAAATGATGAGCCAAGTTCAAGCAATTTCAGCGTCGGTAGCTCGTACTGCTGGATTTGTTCACGACCATTCTAGTTATGCATCAAATGTAGGACCTTCATCCAGCTCCATGAGCCCATCATCACCTGCCAGTCAAATTCATTCCACGCCAATTTCGGCTCAGTTTAGAGCCAAGGTGAATTTTTCATTTTGATATTCATACAACTTTCAACTTTTAGAACGAGTTGATTGCCAACGGAATTCGCTGCGAGAAGTGTGGAAAGACGGTGCGCGACGTCGAGCCAATCACCAAACTGATGATGGCCGTTCGTGAACATGTTATGACTCATTTCGACAGTGAAAATCCTCGTTTAAAACGTTTCGAATGCAGAGAATGTCCAGATTTTAAAACGAATTTTGTTGATGATTTTGAGAAACATCTGAAAAGACATGGATCGATGAGTTCGTTGCCAGAAAAGAGACAAAAGTTGACGGTCAATTTGCTGTAAGTGTATTTCGTTTGTTCCGCACACCGAAGGTTGATTTGTAGTACTCCAACCCATCTCACCCTGATCACCCAACTCTGCAACGCTTGCTTCCCGGACGTTTTTGAGAAAACTCCTCCACAAATCAACACTATCGTGAGTTCCAGTTTTCAGAAAAATTTAAAAAAAAAAAAACAAAAGCAAATTTCAGCTTGCTGTTGACACTCCACTCAGAGCCAAAGTCTCCATTTTCCCTTGCTTGGATCGTCTCTATTGCTCCAAATATAATATCCCATATGGATCAAACGGTCGTGTATCTCTTCTTCCAACGGCTACGATCAGAATCGACTGACCGAATAATAATTCTTGTTTTACTTGTCTACTGGATCCTGTTTTCTGAATCTTTTACAGTAATTACTTCCTTTTTTTATGAAAATTCAAAATCTCATGCATTGTTCGGAATGTCTCAAATCGCTTTGCAACGGCTAGAAATTTCTTGTTCTGATTTCATGAATTTCTCAACCTTTTTTGTTCAACAGAATTTCTTATGGAAAAAATCTCCAACGCTCTTCAAATTATCCAATTCAATGTTCGAAGTCTTCTGAGAATTCCACAGAAAACTGTAGCTCCGGTTATCTGGCGTCCATCGGCTATTACTTCAGAACATGAGCCCAGCGCACAATTTCGATCAAAACTAAGTGATGAACAGAATCAAAAGGTGGATCGAATACTCGAAGAGTTGGATTTATTTTCAAGATTGTCTCTAAGGTTTCCGAAAAGGTTGAGAGGTTGGAGTTTTCATTGAATTATTTTTTTGAACCAAAACTTTTTGCAGATTACGATTGGAAAGTCCTTCTTGAAACCAAAACACGGAAAGCTCGTTTGGATCAAGCGATGTTTTTGTACCGAAAAGAGAAACTTCATTTAGAAGATGCGAATCGCAAAGAAACGCTCAGAAAAGTGAGACAATCAGAAGCGATCAGGCGATTGGACAGTCCTTCTTACATTCTGCCCTATCCCAATTTCTATTCCGAAGAATGGTTGCGATTCAGGAATATAGTTGAAGCATATCGATTAGAAGATAGTCCAATTCTAGCTGTGGATTGTCAGTTTCTCAGTCGTTTAAGTCCTCGTGGAAGAGCATTGACTGCTTTACAACTACAGTACCTGATCACTGAAAACCGGAATCACATAAACCCTTTCCGTCTTCATTTTGTAAACTACAATAAAGAGGATGGGAAAGTTCGAGAGTTGGAATTGAATAAACTACAAGTCTTGAAAAATGAAAATGTTGTCTGCCCAATAGTCTCAAACAACGGATTAGAAGTATTTAAACAGGTAGTTTAAATAATCAAAGTTACTTAAGGTTTTAGTATTTTCAGACTGGGAAACAAGTGATCTATCTCTCGCCAGATGCTCCCGAAGAATTGGAAACTGTAGACGACGAAACCGTTTATGTCATTGGAGGTATCGTGGATCGAGTGCCCGAACATGGAATTCCGAAGCATGCGTCGTTTGAAGCTGCTGAACAAGCTGGTGTTTTGACAAGAAAACTTCCGATTAATCGCTACGTTGACTTCAAATCAGGATCTAAATTTTTGACTCTCCTAGCAGTTTCTGAAATCTTACGACAAGTCAATATTCATGGAGATTGGAAACTAGCAATGAATCTGGCAATTCCGAAAAGAAACACAAGAGGCGTGGATGAGAAGAATCCAAATGCACGGGCTGCTCTGCAGAGGATTCATGAATTCAACAGAGAAATTTTGAGAAGGATTGATAATAAGTTAGGAAAGGACTCAATAGGTAGTTAATTTGTTTTATTTAATAAAAACCCATGTTATCCCTTCAACACTGTCATCTGATCAACACACTTGTTCTCTTGACACGTGAAATGTTCTCCGCAGTCTCGAATTGCCAATGTACAGAATCTGTCAGCGACTCGAACACAGTTTCCGCCTTCACACGATTCCCCGATTTGACACACTTTTCGAGAGCAATCTGAAAATTGAAAATTATAAATTCGATACGAAGAGTTTCTCAAAACTCTAACCATTCCTTCTGCATCTACCATCAACACATACGAATGGATGACGACATTCTCCGATGCATGGAATTCCTTCCATTATTCGACACTCGCCAAGTCTACAGTCTTGATCATGAGGACATCTTCCTGGACATGGATTGGCGACACAAACTCCGTTTACACAGACAGTTCCACCGTGACAAGTGTCATCTTGACATGTCTTTCCGACCGCTGAAAAAACAATTTTTTTACGGAGTTTTGAGTTTTAGAAACGAACCACTCAGACATTGCCCTTCGACACAATACGTTCCAGGTTCACAGTAAATTGATGTGCATTCTGAAAATTCTACTGTTAAGTCGTTCTTGAAAGTAGGATTACAGTCTTTTTTTATTTTCTCAAATGATCGTCCAAATTCCACTATTTACGATAAAAACAATATCTTTGCACAAAAATCGTTAAAAATCGATTTTCAAATTTTGAACCCTCTTTTTTCTAACCTATTTCAAAAAATGTAGAATTTTTCACTGATTCGAATGCACCCAATATCGCTGCTCAAAACGTAATAGAAACATTTTTATGAACAAATTTTCATTTCGTCGCGCTTGCCGCTACCGATAAAAAATTGATTTAAAAGTTTTCTACAGCGTTCTGAGCGACGATATTATTTGCATTCGAATCAGCAAAAAATTCTAAATTTTTTTGAAATAGGTTAGAAAAGGTATAAGTTGGCGTTTTGAAAATTGATTTTCTCGAGTTTTAACGATTTTTGTGCAAAAATATAGGTATTTTCGTAAATAATGAAATTGGGTCGACAATTTGAGGAAATTTTGATAATTGACAGTAATCCTGCTTTAAACTCACGGGTATTCGGATAACACTGTCCATGATGACAAATTTCATGAGGCTGGCAATTACACAATGCTTCTTGCGGTCTAGATATTTCTGGATTATTTAAAATAGTATGATGACCTACTTCAGTTGACACTTGTTTTGCTGGCACAGCATATTCGGTCCACAGTCCGCATGACCTATGCAGAATGTTTCGATCAATTTCTCACATTTTCCATCTCTACAAAGGGATCCTTCGTCACAGAAAACTCCTTGGCATCCTGGAATAATGAGAGTTTAAATAAATTTTTTCAAACAAAAAAAGCTTATTCATTTTCAAACAGAATAAGGGATACCGTATCTCGGCTCTAATTTGAGCTAGAAACATTATTACAGCACAGAAAAAATTGGAATTACGTGTTTTACAGAAAATGTTAACTTTTTATCACTTAAGTTGAACTTTTTAGCCCAATTTTAAGTCAAGATACATCGCTTTAAAGTTTGATGCTACTAACATATTAGTGGCATCTTAGAATTTTCATCGCGCTCCAAACATGGCTAAAAATTCAACTTCTGGATTTTCCCGCAGCTTTTTGTACCATTAGTATGCTCCTCTCGATCAGTCTTGTTCACAAGGAGTACTCCCAGAAATTCGAATTTCAGTCATTTTCTCAATGAAGTGGGAGGAAACTTTCAAAATAATACTAATAGAACTCACTATCCAAAACACACTGTCCATTCACACATTTTCCATGTCTCCCACAATCCGAAACAATACTTCTAGCCGATCCCTCAGCTATCAACACGTGACGATTGCACTTCACCGAGGTAATTGGATAACATTTTCCTTCGGAACAAACGAAACCTTCTCGACATTCGACTTCAAAGGTGCACGAAGTGGACGGCGATTTATTTCTACCAATACATTGTTTCTCTTCACATGTGAAACCAGTCGGGCATTCGTAGTCACCGAATACAGGTGGACATCTGAATGAAATTGGATATCTAAAAAGATTTTAAACAAATGGTACCTCTCGGCGGAAACTGTTAAGAAAAATATGCAGAAACAATAAATTGGAAGCAACATAGTACAACAAGAATCAATAGAAGAATGGGATTTGCGCGCGTCTTATCAATAAGATTGACCCGAAATGAAAGTCTTGTCGATGAGTCATTCGTTGATGAGATAATAGGGGAACTAGATATGAAGCTGATGATTAGAACAAGGTTAAGCTTTTAGAAAAAAATTTAAGGCTTATTTCAAAAAAACAAAATCCAGATTCTAAATACCGTAAAGATTGTTTTAGAACCAGGCTGGGCGGCAACGACATTCGGCAACTCATTCAAAAGCGAATAACTTTTTTCGTAGGGATCGGGTAAAAATACTGTCAACAGAAAAAATGTTCCTTATTAGAAAAGCTATCGATTGGTTATAAAACCGTAAAATTTCATTAAAAACTAACAAAGTTAAGTCTTGTGTTGCTGAATAGTTACCAACATTCCCAAAATCAGCAACTTTTCGGCAACACAAGGCGTAACTCTGTTAATTTTTGATGAAATTTGACGATTTTTTAACCAATCGATAGCTTTTTTAATAAAAAACATATTTTCTGTTGACCGCATTTTTACCCGATCTCCCCGAAAAAAGTTATTCGCATTTGAATCTTGCCGAATTTTGTTGCCTCCCAGCCCTGAAGGACACCTCTATTAGAAGGGCAGTGAGCTCAAACTGAGCACATTCTTAAAATGGAAATGGACTGAAATTAGTCTTATTAAAATCCTCGTCAAAAGTTGATCCACAAAATATGTTTCCAATCAGATGTTAATAACATCATGTTATCATCCATTTTGAGAATTCAGAAATATTTTTTTTGGTATTGAAAAAAAAGTGCTCTTCTAATACAGATGAAATTTATATTCAGAATAGTCTAGAAACCAAAAACATAGAAAAAAGACCAACAAACATTTTTTTTCGATAGTTTCCACAGTATCAGTGCCTAATAAACCAAAATTCCAAAAAATTTAACTTTCAAGAAACAGTTGAAAAAATGAAAAGAGTTGCCTGATTATACGGTAATTTTGATATTTCAAATTGAAACATTGTCGAAAAAAAACAGATCCCCCAGAAAAGGAACTTTATGAACACCAAAAATAGGAAATTCTATTAGGCTTTTTACTTCGATTCCGGCTGGCATGTCTGTTCCATCGAGCACGTGTTATTCAACTTTTTACGAAGTTTTTGAATAGAACCAATTGGATGACGACGCTGAAACAAGAAGCATTATCTATGCAATGAGATATCACTAACATCATAACGATAATTAATGGATTTCAAGTTGAAAGTAACCATCGACATGACACATGTCTTTAACTGATACAACTCCTGAGATGGTGTGATAGTCGGAGCCAACGAAACAGTTGTAGTTTCAGTTGTAGTGGTGTCTTGAGTACGAGTTCTTCTCTCATCCGTCCGGCCTTGTTTCGCAGCAAACAGTTGCATCGCATCTGAAATCAAACTTCTAGCCGTTTTTTCTAAATAATATGAAACAACTCACTGCTACTCAAATTATTAATATTTTTGCAAGTGTTGTAGAGGACAGTCTCCGGAGTGATATACTCATTGTTCACTTCCAAAGTCTCCTCAGGAGCATAAACATTGAATTTATAGCTTTCCGGCAACCCAGGTCCTCTTCTCATGACACATCCAATAAAATCGTTCATATGTTCGTCCCAAGGTTTTTCATCCAATTCAACTCCTTCTTCAGCCATCGCAGCCGCTAGTTCGGGATTCGCTATTTTGACACCATCTACCGTATCCATTTCTTCTCCATCCACACGTTCAGGGACCACCCAGACTGGTTCTCCATTTGGTTTGAAGAAATTCGTATCGGTGGTCTTTTTTCCTTTTTTTCTGTTTCTGAAGATTCTGGCAGAACTATTAATCTGGCTTGATTCTGGCATGGTTTCCAAACGAGCATCATCTGAACGTTTGCGAGCTCTTGCTCTTTTTGACTCCATAAGATGCTTGAAAAAGTTCTTCGCAAGCTCCGGATTGATCTTCGGTCCGTTCTTATCGTCGTTTTCAGAAGGTTCCTTGGATCCATCCGATTTGGCTTCTGCTAAAATAATGAAATATTTCCATTTTAAGACTTCAGATGCTACCAGAGTTAGAAGACGTTTGTGAGTTCTTCTTTTTCCTTTCGTTTTTAGACCCAATCGGTCCGTCGTTCTCACTTGAAGTCTGTAAGACGCTGGGTAGGATTCTCTAATGAATATTACTTACCCTTCCATCGATGGAAATTGACTGAGTTGCTGTTGCAGAATTCTTCTTCTTACGGATTGTTGTTTTCGGAACATCCTTCTCCACTTTATCCTGAATCCTTCATTTACATGGAAACTTAAAGGGGGAGTGCACTATTCTTAAAGTTTTTGATATTGTTGTATAGTTCGACTCAAAATTTCGAAATAATAGGGGTCTCACAAGGGGCTTCCTTGAACACTTGAGTTGAACTTTTTTTTAACTCGAGATATGAGCTCTCAAAGTTGCAGCCAACACTAAAATCCGGTACTTTGGGGACCCATATGATATGGGCCATATCTCAGCTCAAAATCACTTTCAGAATGTCTTGTTTTTTGTGTTGAACTTAGAATATAGTGTATAACAACATTCCTTACTTTTTTGAAAAAAAATTTTGAGCTTTTCAGGGTCAATTTAGTCTAAGACCGAAGTTTCAGAAAAAGTTCAACTTAAGTGTTCAAGAAAGCCCCTTGTCAGTTGAGAAAAAATTCTGAAAAATTGTCCAAAAAAAGATATAGACCTTCAAAGGGGCTAGAGAGGGTTTGTTCGAGTAGCCAATTTCTCATATTTTCAATTCAAAATTGGTTTCAGGTAGCTCGTGAAAAATGAATTTTACATGAATATTTCTTCAGTACAAAAATCGAAAAATCAGCTACCCGAACGGATCGTTATTAGCTCCTTTGGAAGCCTATAACTTTTTTGAATTTTCAGAATTTTTTTCACAACTGAGACTCCCATTATCTCGAAATTCTGAGTCCATATGTCCATACTACTTTCTAGAATAGCTCACTCCCCCTTCAATCATCAATCAACTAACCTTAGCTTTCCGACGAATCGCCTTTCCCTCCCTAGCTGGTCCAGTTGGAATCAGTGCATTCGGATCTTTCAAAAGATTGACAGTTAACGGAAGAGGTACTGTAGCAACTGGCGGAGCAACAACTGGTGGAGGTGTCACTGGAGTCGTCGCAGGAGATGGACTTCTATTCGGAATACTGACGACAGCTGGGATTGATCTCGGTTTTGGCACTCCTCTGCGACATCTGTCAATGGATGTATCTTGAAAAGTGATTCGTTAGAACTCACTGTGATTTTCCTTCTTTGCGTCTACATTTTTCTTCTTTTTTGCGTACGGGAAGATTGAGTGAATTGGGCATTATTGTAGACTTTTACAATATGGGAATAACGATGGATCGATTAATTGATAAAAGTCAGAAGAAAAAACAATTGGTTTTTATTTTTGGTCTTCACGTTTGTGCATTTTGTTTTTCTGTATAAGTGGAGTTACAGAGGGAGTGAACTATTCTATAAAAACAAATTTATATACTGTAAAACCTCTATTAGAAGGAAATGTCTTTCAATCTCCTCAAAATCAAAATTTGAATTTCACAAAAGAATCCATTGCTAGATTTTGAGCAGCAAATCATAGCGTATTTCATATCGATCCTATTTTATTTTTGACAAGAAATCGTTTGAGACTAATTTCAGATGCACAGGAATCTGAGAAAGTGCTCTTTTCGGGCTTACTTGGGTGTCCTTCTATTAGAGGGTTTACGGTAAATGGATCGACTCAGAATTTCGAAATAATAGGGGTCCCAGTGGTGAAAAAATTCTGAAAATTTGTCTTATATAAGATATGGGCTGAAAAACGAGCTAATTTTTTGATTTGTGTACTGAAAAAGGATTAATGTAAAATTCATTTTTTCATGAGCAACCCGACACTAATTTTGAATTGAAAATATCAGAAATTGGCTATCCGAACGAACCCATTTTAGCCCATTTGACAGCCTATATCTTTTTCAAACAAATTTTCAGAGTTTTTCTCGACTGAAACTCCTTAAACTTTGGTTTCAAGTCAAAAAATGAAAAGGAAAGTGATCAGAGTTCACAATAAGATCTGAGACAACGGGGGAAGACTGAACAATTGTACATGTTTACTGATAAGATAGGCGAAGAGAAAAATGGAAATTATTCAAAATAAATTATTCAAAATAAATTTCAGAAATGTAATGATCTACAGAAAATGAAGTCCAATAACGAACTCAATGTTCAAAAAAATGGTGTCGAAGTTTGAGAATTTCTTGGTTTTTTTCGAGACTTATGACCTACAGTAATTTTTGTCTGAACTCAATCCAAAATACTAGTTAAAATAAATTTTACTTCTTTGGTCAATATTGAGTTTTTTTAAAACATAAAACGAACTTGAAAGCACAAAAACACCTTCAAAAAAGGCATTGCGGGGTCTGTGACCACAACGTGATCTGTGATGTGTCCCCACCAAAAAAAGGGGGCGGAGCTTACACTACAGTACCCCTATAAATAGTTCCAACATTTTGTACTACTCGATCAAAAATGTCGTCCAAAGTATTGAAAAACGCATTTTCTCTCGCCAAAAAACCATACAGTACTGCTACGGCATTCACCAGTTCTCGACAATCCGACGATGTTTCCATTCCACCTCCACCTGTAAATTTGCTATCTGAAAATGAGAATTTCTTTGTTGAAACTGGTAATGTTTTAGTTCAAATATTCAAAATGCTCATATTGTCATATTGCTATTCCAGTCCGTAAGTTCTCGCAAAATGTCGTCAAACCGTTGGTTAGAGAGATGGATAAGAACTCGAAGATGAATCCGATTGTGACGAAAGGAGCATTTGAAAATGGGGTGAGTTATTTTGAATCAGTTTAGTTTAAAATTCAATAATTTCAGCTAATGGGTCTTCATGTTCCCGAAGAGTACGGTGGATCTGGTTCTTCATTTTTCGATGCTATGATTGTAATTGAAGAGTTGGCAAAGACCGATCCATCTGTATCTGCAATGGTTGGAATTCATAACACTCTTCCAGTTTCAATGATTATCGATCATGGATCTGAAGAACAGAAATTGAAATATCTTCCTCATTTATGTTCTGATTCTCTCGCTTCTTTTTGTATTTCTGAATCCGGCGCAGGATCTGATGCATTTGCTCTGAAGACTGTTGCAAAAAGAGATGGAGATCATTTTGTGATTTCCGGATCGAAAATGTGGATCACAAACTCAGGTGATGCACAGGTTTTTGTGGTATTCGCAAATGCGGATCCAAGTCAAAAGTACAAAGGAATCACATGTTTCATTGTTGAAAGATCAGCAGAAGGACTCACTGTGGATAAAGAGGTAAATGGGAATGTTGAATTAAAAATGAATTATTATTTAGGAAGACAAACTGGGAATTCGTTCTTCTTCTACTTGCCAAGTCCATTTTGATAATGTTCGAGTACACGAATCAGCGATTTTAGGAGAGTATGGAAAGGGTAAGTGGTTCGGAATTTCGGAAACTCATTCAAATGTGAATAACTTTTTTCGGAGGGATTGGATAAAAATACGGTTAACAGAAAAGATGTTCCTTATCAAAAAAGCTATTGAATGGTTAAGAAATCGTCAAATTTAGTAAAAAATTAACAAAGTTACGTCTTGAAGAAAAGTTAACAAAATCGAAAATTTTTCGGCAAAGCGTAAATCTGTTGATTTTTTACTAAATTTGACGGTTTTTTAACCAATCGATAGCTTTTTTGATAAGGAACATTTTTTGACTGCATTTGTATTTGATACCTCTGAAAAAAGTTATTCACATTTGAAATCCATTGCCGCCCATCCCTGGTTCGGAAATTAGGACATTTTCTATGGCAAACATTTCAGGATACAAGTATGCGATCGAATGTTTGAATGCTGGTAGAATTGCTATTGGAGCACAGATGATTGGATTGGCTCAGGGATGTTTCGATCAGACGATCCCCTATCTTCAACAAAGAGAACAATTCGGACAAAGAATTATTGATTTCCAGGTTTTCATTTTTTTATAACTTTTGGTATAATTATTGTGTTTTCAGGGTCTCCAACATCAAATTGCTCAAACCAGAACTGAAATCGAAGCCGCCCGTCTTCTAGTCTACAACGCCGCCCGAATGAAAGAATACGGTATTCCTTATGTTCGAGAAGCAGCAATGGCAAAACTATTTGCATCTCAAGTAAGAGTTCCTTCGATTTCTCATTCTAACAATCTGACTTCTAGATTGCCACATCAACGTCTGCTCAATGTGTAAAGTGGCTTGGAGGTGTTGGATTCACAAAAGAGTTTCCAGCGGAGAAATTCTATCGAGATGCGATGATTGGAGAGATTTATGAGGGAACATCGAATATTCAATTGAATACAATTGCAAAACTAATTGATAATGAGTACAAGTTGAAGGCTTGAATCATCAGTTTCTGTAAAAATGAACAATTCATCATCTTCAAAAATACTTTATTTATTATGCCTAAATCGCATTCATGGTTGATTTTTTTGCGTAAAAATTGGACTGTTATTTACAATGACCTATTATACGATACTATAAATAAGAAACACGGAAGAAACGCGTTTCATATGACACATGGTGGTTCCTAATTATATATAAGTAAGATTATTGCACTTTTTTTGAGACTCGAAAGTCGAGACTAGTTTTCTACGTATTTGTGATTCCGAATTCAATTCTCAGAGGTAAACAGTTACAACTCGCTTCTAAACTATTATTTTTCTTTTATGCCACTATTTCCCCATACTGTTCAATGAAATAAACAATAATCTAACAAGCTGGAATGTTTTATGCCATAAAACTTTTCGACAACCATTATAGTAATTGACATCAATTATTGAGGCAAATAATCTTTGACTACAACTTTTCAGGTAACAATGCAGGTTTTGAACTTTACAGACAAAAAGTTTATGGACAAGGCGTTTCTATGCCTGATTTTTCGAAAGGACCTCAAAACTCATACATTGTTTTGAGAAAAAGTGCAGTTAAAGAGGAAAATGGAGACAAAGAGAATGTGCAGTCAAAGAGAAAGGTGTAAGCAAGGAAGTAGAGTCAAAGAGTGTTTGATCATCAGGGCCAAACCCAAAACTTCAAGGTCATCCATCCCAATTCATCGGGTTCGAAGAAAACCAAAGAAGCTGACACAACATCCTTTATTGTAATATCAAAGCCTTTGTCGATTTTTGTAACACAATTGCGATACCTGTAAAAGGAAAATATTGAAGGACTTTTTCCCAATGCTTCAACGCCTACCATTGAAACCTTCTAGGCCTCTCCACGTATTCCACGATAGGTCGAAGATCTTTAAAAATCGCGTCGGGATTGACGTTTGTGATTCGCACGGAAAAATATCGTAGTCGAGGTGAGCCACCAATCAGCCAGTGTTTCAAAACTAAATTGATGTCTCGATTGGTCAGATTGGATTTCGAACGAGCTTCAAGAGTTTCGATTTCCATCGTTATCAAATGTTCAATGGTTATCCATTCGCTATTATCAACCCACAATAGTTCGACGACTGGAAGTTTTTCGAGAAATCGGAAATTTTTGGGAGCAACTGCAGAAATATAAATTTCTTTTGTTGCATTGCATCTGGAATTGTTTTATTTGTACTCAAATGATTATGAACAATGGTCGAATTCTCAATATAAGTAATGTTATTGTATAAATAAACTTTTTAAAATCTTCTGATGCTCTATAGTTGAATAACTGTTTCTCACCTCAAAAGACTGCGATATTCTTCTTGGCTAACCTCCTTTGTTACATCTGTCCTGAAATACTCCAAATGGCTCTGTCTTTGATTTACCCAATCCACAATCCACATTTCATCATTAGTTGAAGAAAACCAAATTGTGGAGACAGGTATACCAAACAGGTCACAAATGTACTCAGCACATGATATTGTACCCTGTTTAGTGTCCTCCCAGAACGTGTTCAGACGCCCATACTTATCGATTGTGCACGGAATATTCTTGTGATTTCTGATGCTTATTTTAGAATTCGATTCGAATTTTCTTTTCAATAAGCCTCGCACTATTAGAAATTTCTTAGTTTCGAGAGAAAATCCGATGTATACATTGTGGAGAATCCTTAAACTTAGATTCTCGTCTTTTCTTCTGCACATTTTTATGATTTTATTGCTTTTATTAGAGCATAACGAGAGAAGAAATCTGAAAATGTTTTTGAGATCTTGCAAATAAATTATGGCAACTCACATTTCAGTCTCCGCCATTTGGTTGAAAATTTCAGCCAGCACCAGAAAAGGAAGAGAAAATATCGGCAACGTCATGGTAATGGATGGGGAGCGTATTGGGAAGAGAGTAAATTACAAGACCTACAGAAGACATTATTGATTATTTCGCGTTTTGGTCCATGGGAAGAAACCAGGAGTTTCTCATTAGAGTGCGATTTAATGAGGTCATGCCGTCAACTATTCCAAAATATAAGGTTTTGGCTCTTTCCGGTTGCAGTGAGAAATTTTCGGTCCCATTCCAATGGTCCCATTGGAGAATCGGCTTTTTATGATTTAAAGGAGGATCCCGACCAAAAAATAATTTTGCTTAAAAATATGGAAAACATGACGCTGATTCCGAATATCACAACGAAAATGCTCAAAAATATTTTGATTTTTTCAGACTTGTACAAATTGTTTTATTATTTCCTGGCTCCGGGAAACATTTTTGCGGCAGTAGACATGGTTTTGGAAATAAACGGGGGTTTCAATTAATTAAACGTAAACAAAAATTGTTTTTATCTCAATTAGTCGTATTTCATCTAGTCCGTATACTGCATGTTTGGAAATTATTCTTCGACTCCACTTTCTCTTTGTCTACACTTTTCTCTTTGACTAGAATTGTCTTTTTGACGAATGGAACATGTAGTCAAAGAAACAATTCTAGTCAAAGAGAAAAGTGTAGACTCAATGAGAGTTTAAGGAATCGTCAAGAAGTTCTAACTCTTCAACTGGGAATTCTCTCGAACTGATTCTTGTGCTCAATAAATGATTGTAAAGTGTTTTTAGCTGTTCTTAAAGATTAGAATTGGTGTCCTCTGCTCTCGGATTTTGTTACGGGCTCACCACCCAATATGCAGTCTCTAAAGATTGGTTCAGAAATGTTTTGAACAAACGATTCCATATTTGCAACGATTTGGACAGAGACTCATAGATTTCCAGGTTTTCATTTTTTTATAACTTTTGGTATAATTATTGGGTTTTCAGGGTCTCCAACATCAAATTGCTCAAACCAGAACTGAAATCGAAGCGGCTCGTCTTCTAGTCTACAATGCCGCTCGAATGAAAGAATACGTTATTCCTTATGTTCGAGAAGCAGCAATGGCAAAACTCTTTGCATCTCAAGTAAGAGTTCCTTCGATTTCTCATTCTAAAAACGACTTCTAGATTGCCACATCAACATCTGCTCAGTGTGTAAAATGGCTCGGAGGTGTTGGATTCACAAAAGAGTTTCCAGCGGAGAAATTCTATCGAGATGCGATGATTGGAGAGATTTATGAGGGAACATCGAATATTCAATTGAATACAATTGCAAAACTAATTGATAATGAGTACAAGTTGAAGGCTTGAATCTCCAAATTCTGTAAATGATTCTTGACAAATGAACAATTCATCTTCTTCAAATTTACTTTTCCGTCATCCATCTCAATCTCTATTAACTTCCTCCGTCTCAAAAGCTTTAAAAAGTGAGAAAAAGCAAGAAGATGCTTCCCGAGAGAGAGGAAGGAATTACGCATGCGAAACACCCTGGCTTTATGAGTTTTCTCCTCTTCCTCTACTCTTTTTTTTTCTTCTCGACAAATGCCCCGTTTCCTTTCTTTACCCATTTTTGGTCGAACACACATTTGCATTGTAAATGTTGCTACAAAATGTAAGTTCGATTGTACTTGCGATTTTTCAAAACTCTACAAATCTCCAAAAAAAAACAAATAGTGTTTTTGAATTCTTCAACCTGAATTTTTCATAAGGTTTAACTTTCCTTGTTGTCTTTTCAAAACATTGCAAACTCCAACCTGTTTTTTTTTTCATTTTTTCATAGAATCCTTTTGTTTTGAATCAATCGTTTGCTGTTTGAACACTTTCCCTTTGTTTTCCCTATAAACTTTCATTTTTCTGATCCTGATCCTATTATTATTATTATTAAGGATTGATGATGGCTCAAAGGATTGCTCTCTCGTCACCCTCCCACATTTTGCACATTTCCTACTGACTAATACCGTATTTACTCTAATAGACCGGCATGCCGGTTTATTTTTCGTGGTCCTCATTTTGATGCCGGTTTATTAGAGAGTGCCGGTCATTTAGAGGCTGCCGGTCTATTTTTCAAAGTGTCAATTTATCGAGAAGTTAACGAAAAATTGAGTTTTTTCACAGAAAATATGTATGATAAAGCCTTTTCGAACAGTTACAAAGCGCAAAAACCATCCGAAATTACGTAAAATCCAAAATTGTGTGAAAAACATTGGAAAAAAACTCGAAATTCTCAAAAAATAGTACTTCCAATATTCATTAATTTTTGGGGTGCCGGATAATTGGAGGGTGCCGGTTTATTTTTCAAAATGGTCATTTGACTGCCGGTCTATTAGAGGGTGCCGGACATATAGAGGTGCCGGTCTATTGGAGTAAATACGGTATTTCCATAGAAACGAGAAACGAGAGAAAAGAGAAATAGATGGTGTGCTTACACAACTTGCTCGCCGAAAAAAAAGAAAGGCTCCTCTCTTTTTTTTATAATTAGAGTTGGCGACTAGTTTGTCACTCTGAGAAAACTAGAGAAAAAGAAGAAATGCTTTTTAGAAGACAGAAGAGTTACTTTTTTTTTCATTTGTCTTTTCTTACTTTTTCAATCAGATGTGTACAAAGACTTTGAAATGCTCTTTTTTCCCTTTATTTACGACCTTAAAACTTGAAGCGCTCTCCCTAATTGATTGACTTTTGGCTCTTTGTTTTTTCATGCTAAATTGCTCTCTTCTTTTTTCTTGGTTCCGAGTGAGTTTATTTTATAGTCTTTCCTGGAAAATCTTAGCTCTTTACATTCCAATCTGGACTGATTTTAGTCAGGTTTCAAATTTTGGGGATGTTTTCAGGCGTCCTAATGTTTTATTCAAAAAATTGGGTTTATACAAATTTTAAAGGCCATTCTCGGCTATCGATTCATACACAGGGTCGCAGCGCGGTACATGATTTGAATTGCCACGCAAATTTTCGCATGCGGACGCGTCGCGTGTCAGGTGCGACATATTTGCTGCGTAGCGACTCAATTTTGTTTTTCCCACGATAAACTTCACAAATTTTGAATTTGGCGGGAAACCGCATGCTGTCTGCGTCTCTCTCTTAGAGTGGCCGTGCGACAGAGCGCGCTTTCTCGATGTACCGCGCTGCGACCCTGTGTTCATACAGAAAAAGTTGGTTTTGCTCGAGTACGGACTGAGAAAAATGTGATTTTTATAGTTGTATTTTTAAAATCCCGTTTTTCTCAGTAATGACAAAATTAAAATGAACTTTTATATATGAATCGATAGATAAGATTTCCCTTTAAAATTTGTAGAAACCCAATTTTTGAATAAAACATTGGGACGCCTAAAAACATCAACAAAAGTAGAGATTTTGAAATTAAAAACGTGAAAAAATGCTCATTGACATAAAAGCGTAGATAATTTTAGCCATCTATTTTTCCAGGTGGATAAGGAATCTTTATTTTATTTTAGAGCAACTTTCTTTCAATTTGTCATCTTCAAAATAGATCGAATTCGCCTAGAATATGCTAATCCAAGCTCTCTGATTATCCACCGAATCCTCTCCGTTTTCCCCCGAGAACTTTTCGGATAATAAATCAAAATGTCAGTTGTCAGCTGCTCCTCTACTCTCTTCCTTCTCGCTACTTTACTCCACTTTTTACAATAACTTACGAGATGAGAAATCAAAACTTTTCCAATTGTTTTGAGGGCGTTCTTTTTTTCGTTTTTGTTGCACGATGAATCATTTGGAATTCTATTTTTTGATGGGAAATTATTTTTTCTTTCTAAAAAAAACTGGAATAGTTGCTCTGGTAACATATGAACGGAATCTATTAATTACCAGCCTGCTTACCGCAGGCTGGATTCGCGGCTGCGCCGCTCAATTTTGTCTAGAAATCTCGCGTTTTTATACGCCCCCGACCATTTGGATTTTGTTACACGTGTGGTGTAGTTGGTTGTGGGCTGCACTCACAGGCAAGGCGCAAAGTTCCAACAGCGGCTCGATGGCGGGGCGCTGGCGGCTCTGCAGCGAACAGTTAGCGGCCCGTCTGCGCCCCGCCATTGAGCCGCCAGCGCCTCGCCGACGGACCGTCCCTCAGCTTTTCCGCCTTGTACTCTACTTTCTCCGAGCGGCCACAAAACTTATTGAAATAGGCAATTCATTTCTTATTAAAAAAGTTTATTTAAGATATTCTATACAAGATGAGGAAAAAACAAAACTATTTGTTGAAAATTGAAAATAGATTGAAAATAGAGAAGATTATGGTCCAAATCGCTGAGCTCTTAGACGACGTCTTTTTGGTGTTATGGTGTCCGTCGGTGTCACCTTATTCGGAGAGCCTAGTTTCGGATTTGGAGAGATCACAAGTGGTGGCTGCTTGCCTCGTCTCAATGCAATATTTTGGATCGATGGTTTTTCGAGAGTCTCGACGCTTTCTTTCCCACTACTGTCGTATACCGGCTTCTGAACACGATTTTCACTTGGGTTTGAGACCACATTGAAGACTCTTGACAATCTCTTTCTCGAATTCCAAATCGGATTTCCTTCGATTCTGGAACTGTTGTCAATTGGTGGCTCTTTTGACCGGAAAGTGGGGTCGCTGAAAAAAAAACAGCTATGATAATTTCACAAGGAAAAAACTTACTTTTCTATTTCACGAGCAAACACCTCCAACAAAACTGAAATATCCTGAGCCGCGACACTCCTTCTTTGTTTGTCGCTGAAAAAATGACGATTCTTCGGAAGAAATGAAAATATTTCCTTACATGAAATTTCTAGTAGTCCTTCGAATCGATGATACCAGATTAATTGAAGACGATGAACCACCCGAAATGTCTCAGGTAATTTTGGGCAAGCAAACGGCAAGTTGCTAGGCGTAGGACAACTTGCCGGAGATATCAGCAAATTGCTTGAATTAATAGCAATTTGCCGGCTAAATTGGCAACTTGCTGCGCTGTTTTAGGTCAGCAAGCAAACGGCAGCTTGCTATTTCTCAGCAAGTTGCCAATTGCTTGCTACCATAGTAGCAAGCAATCGGCAACTTGCTGCAGGATCAGCAAGCTGCCGTTTGCTTGCTACCTTCTCATGACGCATTTGTTTCAGCAGGCGTGAAATTTGTTTTAAATATTTTTCAATTAAATAGAGTCCCATTTTCTGGTGTTTTTCTTTTTCTGATTTTATGACAACTACGTAAAAAGCATGGATCTACTGGAAAGCCGAAATTTATCAAAAGGTGAGTTGAAATTACGAGTCTATTCCGCTAAATGATTGGTTTTTCAGCACAAAATCCTTCCAACCCTCGACTGGATACCTATGTATTGTGTATTTCATTTTGGGATCTTCCAAGAGAGACTATGAGCGCGATTTGTAAAACAGTCAAACAAAAATGTATGTTTAGGACTTATTCGAAACTCCACGGCGACAAGACAATGGAGCATGGATCAACAGGAAACAGAATTCAAGCTGAACTTTCTGGAAACTCCAAACCACAGCCACAAAGATACCGGATATCAATGGATAAGGAGATACGAGCAGAAAATGCCATCTAATTTTTTGTTTTTTTTTGTGCTATCCTGTTGTTTTTATATTTTTTTTCAATAAATTGATTTTTAAAGCTTTAACTTTGAAGTAAAGTAAGAAAACCATTCGAAAATCGGCAAGTGGCTACGCACAGCACGGCAAGAATCGGCAAGTTGCCGTCAAAATTAGCAAGTTGCCATGTCAAATATTCTGCTTGCCGACGGTCAGCGGCAAGCAAAATTTTCAACGCGGCAACTTGCTAAATTTCGCGGCAAGCTGTCCCAAAATTACCTGAGGTTGAATCCCTTCTTAATCAATTCTGAAACAAGAAAATTCATGGTCGTTACAACTCGGAAATTAAACCGGAAAAGGTCCCGAAGAATTCACTGGGAATTGGCGGATAGTCTGTCGAACGGCCACTGTCGGGTGCTGAGTAAATTAACAAGGGAACTTCAACACCTTGCAAATTCAGAACTGGCTGAAATTTGGAGGGATGATTAAAGAACATCTCCTCAGACAGGTCTAAAAATTTTGGAATCCGCTCGCCACCCAGAAATGAGATATCTCGGTTCAAAGTTTTAGTACTGAAATGCACTGATTACTGTACTTTTACTGTAGAAACTCCTCCTCTTTCTCACGCGAGCTTTGCCGCTTTTATCACCGCCCCCGCTCTCTATAGATTTCAACAGTTGGATGGCGCAAGGGTAGTGGTGCAGGATGGTAGGCGGACGGCAGTGGTTCGATTTCGCCGAAATGCCAAACTTTTTTTTTCTTTTTTAAATTTGTTTTCCAAGTTTTTGAGATTGGTAGGAACTACAGTCAAAAATTTTTTTTGCAGTTTTTTCCAGGTTTTCAGTGTTTTCCTCAGTTTTCCTGCAAAAAAATTTTTTTTTGAAAAAATTTTGAAATTTTTGCCCACTATGTGTATGGGCATCTAATTTTGTCAAAAATTTTTTCGAAATTTTTTTGCTTAAAATTAAAAAATTGAATAAAGTAGACAATTTGATGTGTCCTTGCAAATTTTTAGCTCGAAATAAACCCTAGAACTGAAAATAATGTGTTCCAAAAACCCTCAAATTAGTACTGAAATAGCACATTTGGCACTTTGAGCACCCATATCTCGGCTCAGGATGCCGGGCGGAAAAAAATATTTTGAGGTGTTCCTAACTACTATGAGATAAACAAATGGTAAAAGTTTCAGCCAATTCTGAATTTGCAAGGTGTTGAAGTTCCCTTGTAAGAAAAATTTATCACGCGATTTCAGCTGAAATAGAAGTACGTGACTGATATTAGCATAGCAAAATTCACCTCCTGCAGCACGGAAACGACGGAATTTGACACCGCTGCTTTTCCAATCCAATTCGAGCACATATGTGTCTGAATCAAATCGCTTATCTTCACTTGGAGTCCTCCTGGCAATTTAGTATATGTATCATCAGTTTTGGCAGCTTCTAAATTGAAAGAAGACCGTGGAATGCTCTGGAAATCGCAAGATGTTGTTGGACACACGCTTGCAAACTGACTGAATCATTCGTTATTTCCGATTTTTGAGTGTTCCTGTTGAGCATAAATAGGCAAAACGCAAGATTTCTCGATTCGACAGTATTAGAATGTTTCAAGATATCGTAGTAGTCGATCTTCCGCTTCTTTTTCATGAGGAAATTCAAATTTCTCTGCAAAAATAGGAAATTGATTTATTACTTGCATGTGGAGTTATCACATCGCATTGATCTTTAGACAACAAACGACCAGTGGTTTCGTCGAAGCAACTATTCATAATCGCACGAGAAGGGTTCCAGAAGTTGTTATCGCTGGAATTTCCGCGCGGTTCCAAAGACTCATGTTCGTTATTCATAAATGGATTCTCGATTGGTTCACTGTAATATTCTTCTTCTTCTTCGTCGAAAAATTCGTCAATTTGTCGACTGGTGGAGCTGCCACGCGATAGTCGCGGGTTCGATTTTGTGGCGCGACAAAATTCTTTATCTTTCGGAAAACCAAAGCGGACATCGTGACCAACATCGGACAGACTTTCTAGCGGATTATATATAAGTAAGATTTGGTTTTTGAAGCTTAATTCTTCATTTGTGGTGTTCTATAGACTATAGTGATTATGATTCTAGTTCCCAGTTTACTTCGAAATTGGAACGTTTTTCATATAAACGTCTACAACCGTACAAAATTCGGCCCTGCCCGGTAGGAAATTTCCGTCGAAAATATTCTTTAAAAAATTCAATTTTTCATGAAATAGTTTCTAAATTTCCTGAGAAATCATAAAAACACTAAAAGTATGAAACATTTTAAAATGAAACGAAAAACAGTCGAAAAATCGGATGTTTTTTTCCTAAAAATTGTGTCTCAAAACCCGGCCCGGCCCGTGTTCAGAAATGTGCGCCAACAACTAAAATTTGTACAACTTTATTTAGAATTTACCTAATCTTAATCCTAATGGTAACTATATAATAATTAGGCATTCTATTGGTCAATAATATAAATGACCACAGGTGAATTTGTTGTTCATTTCTCCGTGAAAAAGTAAACATTTGAGGAGCATCGATGGATAGGGAAAAGAGAAAAGGAAAAAGGAACAATTCCTAATGCAAACAATTTCTCTCGTCCATACCTCAGGGAATTACATTTCATCCAACTATGTTCGTCGATCCATTTTTTCTCTTTTCTTCTCCTCAAAAACTTAATTGAAATGTGTGGATGTTCCAAATCCGTTCTAAACTGTCCTTATTTTTCAGGTCCATGAATGAGAAGACGTCGTAGATGTGTGTTTCTGGTGTTCATTGTTTCTGCATTTTTCACTCCGTTGGGATTCTTTTATTTAACAATTGTAAATGAGTCTGGAAGAGTGAGAAGGGATCTCGTTTTCACTTTTAAAATTTCAATGTTTCAGTTTTCGAGAAACTCGGAGAGCGGTTTTCAGACATCAGAAGCTACAGAGGCATCGGAAAGTGTTCATGTGGATTTCAAGAGGTTTTCTGATTACGGTACGAGAAGCTGAATACATTTTTGAGAGCTTTGTTTTATGTCTACAGACTGCTCGAATTTCCCTCCTAATGTAACACGAGATTATCCAGAATGTTTGAATAAAATGAAATGGATTAGGAACGGATGGAAGTGAGTTTTTTCTTTTAAAATCAGATATACCGTACTTACTCTAATAGACAGGCAGTCAAATGATCATTTTGAAGAAGAAAATTACCCAAACAATAAATAGGATATTTCAAAATATGAAATTTCAGCAAATGTAGGCATTTCTTTTTTCAAAACAGACTCTTTTTTAGGATTTCGAGTTTTTCCAGTGTTTTTCACACAAATTTTTTAGTCTTTATAACTGATGAAATAGATTTTCGTTTTTCAGAAAAGAAACATCAATTTTGTCAATTTTAGATAAATTAACTTTTTGAAAAATAGAGTGGTTATTAGAGTGAATATGGTAGATTATTAATATTTAGAACTCATCAATGTTATGCTGATAATCACATCGATGGATCTGAATGTTCCTTCCGTTATTATTTGTCAGAAGTTGAGCATTATTGTCCTCCCATGGTAGAGGAACAGCAAAGAAAAGGTCTTGCAAAGGTATTTTTTAAATTTTAAAACCGTTCAATTCTCCAAATTCTAGATGAGTCCCAGTATTCGGCGTCTTCTTCCAATTTTCGATGGAATCCCAAATTACATGAAAACAAGAATCAATCGATTATGGAAAAAATGGAAGGAAGGAGCTCATGAAGTAATGGAAAAATATTCAAAATCCATGACGGATAGAAGAAAATTGAATGTTTTGGTGTTCATTGGTTTTTTGGCGAACGAGCAGAAATTGAAATTAGCGAAGAAATCGGATCACGGAGGACCACTTGGGGAACTTCTTCAATGGTCTGATCTTCTGGCATCACTTTCGATTATTGGACATCATTTGGAAGTTTCGACAGATAAGGAGAGCTTGAGGAAGTGAGTGAAAACCATAAAATTTGGGCCCTCGGACATTTCGAAAGTGTGAGTTCGCGTTTTTGGCGATTACATATAAAAAAGCAATAATATATGTGAAAAGTTCAAAAAATTAAGCAATAAACATGATTTCACACTTTCGAAATGTCCATTTTAAAAACAGGGCTGAGCGGTAACGAATTTCGGCAATTCATTCGAATGCGAATAACTTTTTTCAGAGGAATCGGGTAAAAATACGGTCAACAGAGAAAATGTACCTTATTCAAAAAACTATCGATTGGTTTAAAAATTGTCAAATTACATAAAAATTTAACAGAGTTACGCCCAGTTTTCGAAAAAAACGTTGCCGAAACTACCGAAATCGACAACTTTTTGGTAACACAAGGCGTAACGGTAACTCTGTTAATTTTTGATAATATTAGATAATTTTTAAACCAATCGATAGTTTTTTAAATAAGGTACATTTTCTATGTTGACAGTACTTTTACCCGATTTCTCTGAAAAAAGTTATTCGTACTTGAATGGATTGCCAAAATTTGTTGCCGCTCATCTCTATTTCAAAATATCCCGGAGCCAAAATGTGAAGTTCAACGTTGAACTTCACATACCAATGTGGTACCAATGATACCAATGTGGTCCGTTTGCTAGCGACGGTGCATCCGTAACGGATCGTTTGCGGACGACCTGTGACATAAAATTTTCAGTTTTGTTTGGAAATATATGGGAAAAGGACCTTGTCAATATGTGAATGGTACTCGTCAACAATTGGATATCATTTTCACCGATATAATGGGATTGAACATTCTAAGACAGTACCATCGACAGTTTTTGCTTAGTAACAGGTGCGTATATCCAAGTTTTTTTTTGTCACGAGAATTCGAAATTTTTAGATGTCGAATCCGTCTTCTGGATAGCTTTGGAACCCATGCAGAGTTTACAACGAAGTCTTATTTTCTTCAAAATAAACAAAAACTATCTGGTCCATATTCTCAACGTAATCCATGGGGAGGACATGGATTGGATCTTCGTCAACATTGGACATTCTATCCACATTCTGATGATAACACATTCTTAGGATTCGTTGTGGATACAGAAGGAGTTAATGAGCTTAAAAAGAAGACGTCTGAGCCTTCTGCATTAGTTTATGGAAAAGAGAAATACATGTGGGAGAATGCGGAAAAATCGATTGGAGTATTGAAGAAGTTCGTGAAAGTTCATGCAACGGTGGCTGATTTGGAAAGCAACAATAAAAGTACCGTATTCGAAGGTGTGCAGAATCATGGATTTTTGAATTCCGAGGAAATTTCTGAACTTCTGGACAAAACGACCATATTCTTCGGATTAGGATTCCCTCTAGAAGGTCCTGCACCTCTTGAAGCAATGGCTCACGGAGCAGTTTTCATCAATGCCAAATTTGAAACACCGAAATCAAGGAAGAACTATAAGTTTTTGGCCGAGAAACCCACATTGAGAGAAGTAAATTTGAGTTATTTGAAACTATGGTATAACTGATTTTTCAGTGGACAAGTCAGAACCCTTATATGGAAAAAATCGGAGAACCACACGTTGTCACTGTTGATATAAACAATGAGGAAGAGTTGGGAAAAGCAATTAAACGAGCTATTGAACTCAAAGTTAGTATTTATCCACTTTAAAGTAGGATTACACTCATTTTTACTTTCTCAAATGATCGTCCCAATTTCAGTATTTACGAAAATAACTATATTTTTAAACAAAAATCGTTAAAAATCGAGAAAAATCTATGTACAAATCGCGAGCTTACACTTTTCTAAACTATTTCAAAAAATGTAGAATTTTTCGCTGATTCGAGTGAACCTAATATCGCTGCTCAAAACGCACTTTGAAGCGAGTTATGAACGTTAGAAGTTTCAGTCAGAGAGACGCAGAGAAAACAGACACTCTCGTTGTCGAAGAGACGCAGAGAAACGAGACAGTGTCTGCGTCTCTCACGAAAACTTTAAGCGCTTCTAACTCGCTTCAAAATGGACCGTTTTGACTCGTTTTTGGTGCATTCGAATCAGCGAAAAATTTTAAATATTTTGAAATGAGTTTAGAAAAATTTGATTCCGAGAATCGATTTTCTCTAGTTTTAACGACTTCTGTGCAAAAATACTGTTATTTTTGGTAAATACTGGACTTGAGGTGATCATTTCAAAACATAATTTTTAAAAAAAGAGTGTATAATCCTCTTTTAAATTTTGAAATCTGAAAAATTCCAGCCAAAACCATTCGTACCATTCGAATTCAGTCCAGCTGGAATGTTGCTCCGAGTAGCTCTCCTTCTCGAAAAACAAGAAATTTGTGATAAAGTAGCGGTATCGAAGAGATGGCCTCCAGTGGATCAGATGAAGATATTCAGAACAGTGAATTCTGGAGATTCTTGTGAAATCGTCTGCCACTCGCAGAATTTGAAATGTGAACCTTCTTTCTTCCCGATTATCAACTCATCTCCGCTATTAAAACGGTAATGGTTTCCAGATTTTGATTCTTCAAATTCCGTATTATTTTCAGTGAATTCTCTTGTTCTGCAACATCCTCCGATGCTTCTCCATTTGCTCCATTCAATTGTACTGTTCAGTCATCTGCGTCTCTTTTCAGTTGTGCCTCCCGTCCTTCACCAGATTCCGAAGTCATTCGTGTTTGTCCGTGCCTTGACTACATTCCTCATCAACATGCCATTTGTAATAAGTGTCTTTGAGTTTAAGGGTCTTTTTGCGCTAACGGGTTAGCATCTTTCCTTATATCGATACGAATTTTTTTCATAAATTGAAAAAGATAACAACTAAAATAACAAAAAAAAAGCAATAACAAAAGATACCGATAACGACAAAAAAGATTCTACAGAGGGAAAGTGGACAGATGAAAAGAAATAGAGTGAGTGGCAGGGAAGTAACTGTAAAAGGATTAGATCTGTGGCATTGAGAAGTTCGAAATTTCAAGGAAAGCTAAACTGATGCAGTCCGAATTAGGCTCGAGCTGATATCGGTGCATAACGTGGCACTGGAAAGTCGAATGAAGCTGTAGATGTAGAAGAGGAAGGAGACGCTTGCCGAGAGTTGTCCGAGTATCCTGAAGCATAATAATTGAAATTTAAGCATATTTTTGGGAAACATACCAGAGTCATAGCCCGAAGACGATTTAGCCTCTTTGATGAAGGTCTTGTAATGTTTTGGCGCGACGATCGCCAGATTGTTCTTATTCTGTCTTGGTCGATTAGGGAAACTTCTTTTAGTCATCCACGCTGTGTTCGCAGCATATATTGCGGGCAGTAAGCAATGTTCATAACTCTTAAATGATTTCGATTGGTCGATATATTCAATAGTGCTTCTTCCAAAGTTGCTGGCAACGTTTTCTGCTCCTTTATACCCCGACACTGTGAATGATGATAACTGTGTGACGATTTGCGACGAGCGCTCGATATAGGTGTCACGGCGAAAATCATACTGTGCAAGAGTTTTGAAAACCGTGATGCCGTTGTATGTGACTTGTCGCAGTTTTGAGAGGACATATGTGAGCTCAGCAGAAGCATCGCCGTTGAATTGTTTTGTCTCGCGCAGCTTCAATTCGATTTTTCCATCGGGAAGAATTTTCAGAATCATTGTTTCCTTGATTGAAAAGTCTGTCACATACTGGAAGAAACGTTGTCGCATTTTAATTTTCATGACACTTACATTAAACAGTGCAGTTCGTATTGTGTACATCAAGTTAAAGTCAACTTCGGAGATCCGGAGGGATTGAACAATAGCTGCTAGAAGATTCTCTTCGGTTCGAGTTATATGCGCCCTGAAAATTTTGGATTAGGAATTTTAATAGAACAAAAATACACTCACCATTTCTTCACTAAATGCACAATTGGAATTTTTTGTTCTAATTTCAACGGAATCGCCATCAGAGCAAGAACTGATGAACAGGACAACTTTTGAATGTCATCTTTGTTCCAAAATGTGGATTTCAGTGATTCCGTGATTTGCTCGGCTATTTTTTCAATACCATCTTCCATGGGGTACAACAGAGATAAATGAGGGCGAATTCCATTTTTTTTCTTGGAATATACACTTTTTTGGTTTTTTCACTAAAATCGCAGATTAACTTGTTTATTTAAATCAGGGTTGCAATCCGGGCCGAAACGGGCCGGCGCGGGCCGGCGATTTTCTTCACTCTAAACTGTGATTTTCAAGTCAAAATTTATATGAAAATGTAGAACTCGATGAGATCTACAGAATGGTAGTTAGAACATCTGAATTCCACCGAAATCTCCGGCCCGTATACTTTTCGACGTTTTATGGAAAATCTTGACATGGAATTCAGATGTTCTAACTACCATTCTGTAGATCTCATCGAGTTCTACATTTTCATATAAATTTTGACTCAGAAATCACAGTTTAGAGGGAAGAAAATCGCCGGCCCGCGCCGGCCCGTTTCGGCCCGGATTGCAACCCTGATTTAAATCCATTATTTCCGAGCGAAAATCAAAATTTTGAGCTGTAAAACGGGTTGAAATATGGAAAACTAATCGGAATTTTAAGATTATGGACTGAAAATTGAGAAAAATCTCATTGGAAAAAAATATTGAAACAAAAAATTGCAAAATTTTGAAAATTGAGACGGTTCACCGAGCGGAAAGTTGCAGACATTGCACCACACTTTACGCGCATTTCAAAAAATCGCCAATGAATAAAAACAGTCGCAATTTTTTTTGTGAATATTATTAGAAACTTGTATTATTAAATAACGTGCTCTAATATTTTTGGATGAAAAAGTAGGATTTCAGAAAACATAATCAGTTCCCTCTAAGATCTGCCCCACGAATCTAACTGAAATTAAAATATATCTTGTTCTTTTGAAATTCTGAATTTTTCCCGCTGGGAGTCACTCGTTACCTTCAACCAAAAGAAGATCAACCGCCTCTATCCACATTACCAGGTGGAAGAAGAGGCGAAGAAGGAAATGTGGCAACGACACAGGCTCAAACGATGATTCCAGGTGTGAATGGACAACAGAAGACTTCTGTAAATGGAGATGTGTCTATGACGGAGACTAGTGGACAATTAGTACTTCCGATTCCTGTTTTTAATCAAATGAGGTTCACTGAATCGAATATGGTAAGTTAGGAAAGATGCTCTATATTTTTGAGACAACAATCGTAGAAATCTTTGTAAAATAAGTTCCAATATATATTTTTCAGTCCCTGAACCGTCACAGTTGGATCAAAGAGACATTCACAAGAAGAGAATGCTCGAAATTCATTCCATCGAGTCGGGATCCCAGAAAGTGTGAATGTGGAAGATCAAGCGAGGGACATCGAAACATTCCTGATTTGACATCGGAATTTCGCGGACAGAAACGATCAGTGATATACATTGAACAACAGAGACAGTTAAACGCCGATTTTGACAATGATGATAGTCAGGCGCAGGCTCACTATACAGTTAGTGTTATTTTCAATATTTTTTTTTCAAAAAATAAAGATTTCAGAGGAGAGGTGCCACTGAGAAGTGTAGTCTCCGCCGATGTACCGTATCCCTGGCAACGAATGCATTCGGACAAGTTGAATTTCAAGGTAATCAATTTTGCATACCTGGCTCAATATATAACAATATTCCATTTTTCAGGAGGACCCCATCCTTACAAAGCACAATATGTCCGAATGAACTTTGATACCGAGCCAGCTTTTATTATGTCTCTTTTCGAGCATGTTTGGCAAATTGCTCCTCCTCGACTTATTATTACAGTACATGGAAGAACCAGCAATTTTGAGTGAGCTATAATACTTCTTGATTCTTCCTCATCGGTTCCCTTTTCAGCCTCCAACCGAAACTTGCTCGCGTCTTCCGAAAAGGTCTTCTGAAGGCAGCATCAACTACAGGAGCATGGATTTTAACAAGTGGATGCGATACTGGAGTAGTGAAACACGTGGCAGCTGCACTGGAAGGAGCACAATCTGCTGTACGGAACAAGATAGTTTGCATTGGAATCGCTCCATGGGGACTTTTGAAAAAACGAGAAGAGTTTATTGGTCAAGACAAAAACTGTTCCATACTTTCCAAGTTCATCGAAAGGAAGATTTATTGGATTGAATAACAGACATTCATATTTCCTTCTTGTCGATAATGGAACAGTTGGAAGATACGGAGCAGAAGTGATTCTGCGAAAACGACTCGAAATGTACATTTCCCAGAAGCAGAAAATATTCGGTGGAACTCGAAGTGTACCCGTCGTCTGTGTTGTTCTTGAAGGAGGAAGTTGTACGATTCGATCTGTTCTGGACTATGTCACAAATGTTCCACGAGTACCAGTTGTAGTTTGTGATGGAAGTGGAAGGGCAGCTGATTTGCTTGCTTTCGCCCATCAAAATGTTTCCGAGAATGGTCTTCTACCTGATGATATTCGTCGACAAGTGTTGGCCCTCGTTGAGACAACATTCGGATGCAGTGAAGCAGCAGCTCATCGTCTCCTTCATGAGCTCATGTTTTTGCAATGGGACATGTAAGATTCTAATAAATTGGAAATTTTTAAAAAATCTGAATTTAGGAATGGCCACAAGCTGCTCTTCACAATGCAATGATGGAAGCATTGGTTCATGATCGTGTTGATTTCGTTCGATTACTTCTCGAACAGGGAATAAACACGCAGAAGTTTTTGACAATAACCAGGCTTGATGAGCTCTATAATACGGACAAAGGACCACCAAACACGCTGTATTATATCATAAGAGATGTAACCCGGATACGACCTGGGCAACGTTTCAAGTAAGTGTTCGGAAAATGAACCTGTCTTTAAACTTTCAAAGTCTAGGCTTCCGGACATTGGTCTTGTGATCGAAAAGCTGATGGGTAACTCATATCAATGCTCCTACACCACGGCGGATTTCCGAGAAAAATACAAGCAACGAATGAAGAAATTGAAGAATCTTCAGAAGAAAGCAATGGATGCTTTCTTGAATCGTCAATCTGGAGGAGGATCGGGAATGGCTTCAAGACAATCGACAGAGGGATTGGGAGGATCGGTTGCTGGTCTTTTCGGAAACTCCTTCGCAAATCAGGAACCACCGATGTATGATCCTGTGAACAGATCAGCACTCAGTGGATCAAGAGCATTGAGCAATCATATATTGTGGAGAAGTGCTTATCGCGGAAATGTTAGTAGACAAAAGTTTTAAAAACGGAAAATATGCATTGATATATTTTCAGTTCCCTGCGATGCGCCCTCCAAATCTTGCCTGTGATTCTCGCGATTGTACTTCTGAATTCGAGGAAGAAATATCATTGAAATCGACATCAGAAGGCTCTCAGGTCGAAGTTGATTTCCGATATCCATACAGTGAGCTGATGATTTGGGCAGTTTTAACGAAAACACAAGAAATGGCAATGTGCATGTGGCGACACGGAGAAGAAGCAATGGCAAATGCTCTTATCGCTTGCCGATTGTACAAAAGTATGTCTACTGAGGCCGCGGAAGATTATTTGGAAGTGGAAGTTTGTGGTGAGCTCAAGAAATATGCAGAGTTGGTTTGAAGAACTTCCAACTAGATCTCATGTTTTAATTTTTCCAGAGAGTTTCGTCAACTATCACTCGAACTTCTCGATCATTGCTACAAAGTGGATGATGCTCAAACTCTTCAATTACTAACATATGAACTATCGAATTGGAGCGATGAGACATGTCTTGCACTTGCTGTTATGGTCAACAACAAACACTTCCTCGCTCATCCGTGTTGTCAGATTCTTCTTGCTGATCTATGGCATGGAGGTCTTCGAATGAGAACACATTCCAATCTCAAAGTAATGATCACAATTTGTTGTCTTTTCTTCATTCACCTGTTGGAATTCAAAACTCGTGAAGAACTTTTGGCTCAACCACAAACTGCTGCTGAACATCATAACGAGATAAACCATCATTCCTCATCGAGTTCATCATCATCAAGCTCAAGTTCGAGTTCCAGTGATTCGAGTACTTTCGAAGATGATGATGACGATAATGCAGAACAGAAAAGAACTCGAAAGAATTCTCATGGAAGTGTTAATTCCATATCAGCTGGCAATTTGTTCAAAAAGAGTAAATCCAAGAGAAATGAGAAAGAAACAGAAGCCAGTGCTGGGGAGCTCGGAAACAAGCCGTATATGAATGGTACTGCAGAATACGGTACTTTTGATGGTATGTTCTGGTGAAAAATGATTTGTTAATTATGAACTTGGCAGATTCCAGACAAACTTTCTAGCGCATTATATATAAGTAAGATAGAGAATATGTGACAAAATTTTCTTTACCGCACTACAGTAACGTTTGATCTTGAGCCGCGAATTTAGGGTTTTTTACCCGCGAAATTCAGGATTTTTTGACCCGCGGAATTTAAGTCACTATTGTGATGTTAATTTTAAGATAATTCCTAATTCCCTGTATCAATTTTATTTCAATTTACTCCAGAGAAACAGTTGCTAGACGTTTTGGATTAACCCGTTTTGCTATTGGACGTTTTGTAGTTTAGAAAGCACAGTTTTTTTTTTGCAAAAAATCCCTCAAAATTCAATAGCAGTACTTCTTTGTTTAAGTTTATCTTTCTCTCTAAAAGTCTATCCCTTCTAATTCACTTTTTTTTAGAATGATCTCATGTCCTTTCGACGGAAAGTGGGGAGTTAAGTGCGACGCCATCTTCACACACCGTTCCAAAGCTCTGAAGCGTCATCTGGATTCGAAGCATATCAGTAAGTCAGCCAGAAATTGGAATCAGTCTGGGAAAAATTATCGAAAAGAAGTAAAAGGATTTTGTGGAGGCTTAGAGATTTTGGAGAGGCTTAGGGATGTTGGAGAGGCTTAGGGATATTGTAGAGGCTTAGAGATATTGTAGAGTTTTAGAGATTCTTAGAGGCGGAGGGATTTTGGAGAGGCTTATGGGTTTATGGAGAGGCTTAGCGTTATTGTAGAGGCTTAGAGGTATTGTAGAGGCTTAGAGGTTTTGGAGAGGCTTAGAGATTCTTAGAGGCGGAGGGATTTTGGAGAGGCTTAGAGATATTGTACCGGCTTAGAGATCTCGTAGAGGCTTAGAGATATTGTAGAGGCTTATGGGTTTTGGAGAGGCTTAGGAATTTTATAGTGGCTTAGAGATTCTTAGAGGCGGAGGGATTTTGGAGAGGCTTATGGGTTTTTGGAGAGGCTTAGCGATATTGTAGAGGCTGAGTGATTTTGTAGAGGCTTATGGGTTTTGGAGAGGCTTAGGAATTTTATAGTGGCTTAGAGATTCTTAGAGGCGGAGGGATTTTGGAGAGGCTTATGGGTTTTTGGAGAGGCTTAGGAATTTTATAGAGGCTTAGAGATTCTTAGAGGCGGAGGGATTTTGGAGAGGCTTAGAGATATTGTACCGGCTTAGAGATCTCGTAGAGGCTTAGAGATATTGTAGAGGCTTATGGGTTTTGGAGAGGCTTAGGAATTTTATAGTGGCTTAGAGATTCTTAGAGGCGGAGGGATTTTGGAGAGGCTTAGCGATATTGTAGAGGCTTAGAGATATTGTAGAGGCTTGGGGGTTTTTGGAGAGGCTTAGAGATATTGTAGAGGCTTAGAGATATTGAGAGGCTTAGAGATATTTTAGAGGCTTGGGGGTTTTTGGAGAGGCTTAGCGATATTGTAGAGGCTGAGTGATTTTGTAGAGGCTTAGGGGTTTTGGAGAGGCTTAGGAATTTTATAGTGGCTTAGAGATTCTTAGAGGCGGAGGGATTTTGGAGAGGCTTAGAGATATTGTAGAGGCTTATGGGTTTTTGGAGAGGCTTAGGAATTTTATAGTGGCTTAGAGATTCTTAGAGGCGGAGGGATTTTGGAGAGGCTTATGGGTTTTTGGAGAGGCTTAGAGATCTCGTAGAGGCTTAGAGATATTGTAGAGGCTTATGGGTTTTGGAGAGGCTTAGGAATTTTATAGTCGCTTAGAGATTCTTAGAGGCGGAGGGATTTTGGAGAGGCTTATGGGTTTTTGGAGAGGCTTAGCGATATTGTAGAGGCTGAGTGATTTTGTAGAGGCTTAGGGGTTTTGGAGAGGCTTAGGAATTTTATAGAGGCTTAGAGATTCTTAGAGGCGGAGGGATTTTGGAGAGGCTTAGAGATATTGTACCGGCTTAGAGATCTCGTAGAGGCTTAGAGGTATTGTAGAGGCTTATGGGTTTTGGAGAGGCTTAGGAATTTTATAGTGGCTTAGAGATTCTTAGAGGCGGAGGGATTTTGGAGAGGCTTAGAGATATTGTACCGGCTTAGAGATCTCGTAGAGGCTTAGAGATATTGTAGAGGCTTATGGGTTTTGGAGAGGCTTAGGAATTTTATAGTGACTTAGAGATTCTTAGAGGCGGAGGGATTTTGGAGAGGCTTATGGGTTTTTGGAGAGGCTTAGCGATATTGTAGAGGCTGAGTGATTTTGTAGAGGCTTAGGGGTTTTGGAGAGGCTTAGAAATTTTATAGAGGCTTAGAGATTCTTAGAGGCGGAGGGATTTTGGAGAGGCTTAGAGATATTGTACCGGCTTAGAGATCTTGTAGAGGCTTAGAGATATTGTAGAGGCTTATGGGTTTTGGAGAGGCTTAGGAATTTTATAGTGGCTTAGAGATTCTTAGAGGCGGAGGGATTTTGGAGAGGCTTAGAGATATTGTACCGGCTTAGAGATCTCGTAGAGGCTTAAAAATATTGTAGAGGCTTATGGGTTTTGGAGAGGCTTAGGAATTTTATGGTGGCTTAGAGATTCTTAGAGGCGGAGGGATTTTGGAGAGGCTTATGGGTTTTTGGAGAGGCTTAGCGATATTGTAGAGGCTGAGTGATTTTGTAGAGGCTTAGGGGTTTTGCAGGGACTCAGAGATTTTGTAAAAGCTTAGAAATTTTGTATTTTTCTCTGATAGTTTTGTGGATTTAGCGTTTTTTGCTTGGTAGAGACTTGAAAAAAATTATGCAAGAAATTTACAAAAAGCGTTTTTGAATTTTCGAGGATTTTTCAGAGGAACAGTATGACGAGAGGATGCGAGAGGAATCTGAAGAAAGGATTTACTTGAAATCCGTGAGAGACGCCCAACGGCCTTCTTGCCACATTTGTAACAAGACGTACTCATCATATGGAAATGTCGAAAGACATGTAAAGGAAGAACATAAGAAAGAAACAAGAGAGGTGAAGTGGAAACTCGAATGTTTTGAAAGTTTATTACTTTTCTTTCAGCGCGGGCAAAGCAAAGGAACAGAAGAGAAAAATAAGAAGAAGAAGAAGAAGAATGGAGGAGGACCTAAAAAACCAATACCCGCCTTCATCTTCTATCTAAAAGAAAACGGAAAGCACATTAAGAAGCCAGGAATGGGAGTCGCTGACGTCGCCAAGGCCGCTGGTGTAGAATGGGGAAAACTCAACGACAAATCGGTATGTTTGAATATTATAAGGCTCGGGAAATTGAACTGTATGTTTTTACAGGAGTGGGAGAAGAAAGCCGCCGACGACAAGGAGAGATTTGAACAAGAGCTTGCAATCTACAAAAGGAACCACTAGGCTGATGTCGTGCTGCCACCTTCCTGTAGCCCCTGTGTTCAGCTACAAATGATACTCAACGTTCTATCTATCATCCCAACTCAATCCCCCTTCTTTCTTTGTCCATTTTTCATTAGACGTGTGTTCTCAAGTTAAAGCCTAGTTAGATCTCATCACTCCCCTCGAACATAGCTCTACCTTGAACACATTGTCTAAAAGACCAAATATATGATAAGTTTTGATTCACACCTTGTGCCCACCTGAATCTGTTCCATCGTTCTTTTGTCACCACCCCCTCCCTCAAACATTTTTTTATCCATTCTGTTGTATTTTCGGCGATTTTGAATCGCAAACCTTCAATAAATGGTATTTCGGCACAGTTTTTCAAAAAGTGCAGTCGACTTCCAGGAACCGAGATATGGGCTCCGAAAGTTTGCTCTATTTTGCGGATAATAGTCTACCTCCTTCACACTGTAGGAAAAGTGTGGCTGGATGGCACAGGTAGAGCGGCGCGTCCCAAAAGCGGCCCGTCGGCGGAGCGCACGGCGAACAAACGGCGTCTACGCCAGCGGTCCGCCGACGGTCCGCTTTTGGGACGCCGTTCGACAACCATTCAGCAATCGTTTAGCGGCCCCGGTTCCTCCTTTCCCTTGCTTTTTCACAATAATACAATAACACTTGATTCATACAATCATCATTTATTGAATAAAAATAAAATTACAACAAAATTAAGAAAAAAAGAAAAAAAGCGAAGGGAAAATGTAACCAAAACTTGTGGTGCTGTAAAATTGTGAGAGTCTCATGAGAGCGAAGTTCATAATATCACAATGAGGAAACTTTACAAAACTTGCAATTTTGTTATAATTTGTCAAAGAGTTGTCTCGATATCGCCGGAACGTGTGTAAGAAGGGAAACTATTTCAGTTTTTTTCTAACATTCAAAACTGAGTTTTTGAGTGCCGGAGATAGAAATTTTTCAGTTTTTCACTCATTGTGCAAAATCGAATTAGTAAACGCGAATCGAATTTGAAATGAGTTGAATCTAATTCGAAATATTTTCACGGGGTTGCAAAAGGGTACATCCGTAAATCTACACAAAATTTCGTGTTGAGACCTTCGCGATACTCACAATTTAAAGCATGTAATTGAGTCGCTACGCAGCGAAGGTCTCGACACGAAATTTTGTGTAGATTTACGGATGTACCCTTTTGCAACCCCGTGATTTTGAATCCCATTTCGAAATCTGGAAATCTTCAATTTACAACTCGAATACGAAAACCTCGGAATCGTATTTGTTCTTATTATCGAAAAAATCAAACTGAGACTCGGTGTTTGCACTGTGTCGATTTACGAGGTCCCGCCCACAAAACAAAAACAACTGCGCGCCGCACATTTTGATTTGTGGGCGGGACCTCGTAAATCGACACAGTGCAAACACCGAGTCTCAGTTTGATTTTTTCGATAATAAGAACAAATACGATTCCGAGGTTTTCGTATTCGAGTTGTAAATTGAAGATTTCCAGATTTCGAAATGGGATTCAAAATCACGGGGTTGCAAAAGGGTACATCCGTAAATCTACACAAAATTTCGTGTCGAGACCTTCGCTGCGTAGCGACTCAATTACATGCTTTAAATTGTGAGTATCGCGAAGGTCTCAACACGAAATTTTGTGTAGATTTACGGATGTACCCTTTTGCAACCCCGTGATTTTGAATCCCATTTCGAAATCTGGAAATCTTCAATTTACAACTCGAATACGAAAACCTCGGAATCGTATTTGTTCTTATTATCGAAAAAATCAAACTGAGACTCGGTGTTTGCACTGTGTCGATTTACGAGGTCCCGCCCACAAAACAAAAACAACTGCGCGCCGCACATTTTGATTTGTGGGCGGGACCTCGTAAATCGACACAGTGCAAACACCGAGTCTCAGTTTGATTTTTTCGATAATACTTGAATTCAAAAAACGGCTCGTTTTTTTCTGAAAAACGTTTAACTGAAACCAAATTAGATTACGATTGAGTTGCCTGAGTTATTGAGACAAAACGGCAAATTGACTACACCTTATCAGATAACAAACCACTCGTTTGTTCAAAATGCAGGCTTAGGAAGGTTTAGAAGTGGTCTATTACGTACAAAGCTTACGGATACGGCGTTTCAAACCTAATTTTTCGAATGAACCTCAAAATTCAGAAATTGTTTTAAAGTAGGATTACAGCCATTTTTTTATTTTCTCAAATGATCGGCCCAATTCCATTATTTACGAAAATAACAATATTTTTGCACAAAAATCGTTAGAACGCGAGAAAATCGATTTTCAAAACGCCAACTTACATTTTTTCTAGCCTATTTCAATGAATGTAGAATTTTTCGCTGATTCGAACGCACCTAATATCGATGCTCAAAACGCTCTAGAAAAATTTTTATGAACAAAATTGCACTTTGTCGCGCCGCCCGCTGCCGACTTAAATCTGCTGTCGCGCTCGCCGCTGCCTGCTCATACGTATTCAGCGGGCGGCGCGACAATTGAAAATTTGTTAATAAAAATTTTTCTAGAGCGTTTTGAGCATCGATATTAAGTGCATTCGAATCAGCAAAGAATTCTGCATTCATTGAAATAGGTTAGAAAAAATGTAAGTTGGCGTTTTGAAAATCGATTTTCTCGAGTTTTACCGATTTTTATGCAAAAATATTGTTATTTTCGTAAATAATGGAATTGGGACGATCATTTGAGAAAATAAAAAAAATGACTGTAATCCTACTTTAAGGAAATGTATAGTCAAAGAGAAAAATGGAGACAAAGAGAATGTGCAGCCAAAGAAACAGGTCAAGGAAGTGGAATCAAAGAGTGTTTGCCAATTATTGATCATCAGGGCCAAACCAAAAATGTCACTTCCGTCCATCCCGGTTCATCTGCATTCAAGCGAACCAAAGAAGCTGTCACACCATCATTTCTTGTAATATCAAAAGCCTCGTTGAATTTTGCAACCCAATCCCGACGCCTGTAAAGGGAGAGTTTTCTGGGACTTTTTTACCAAATTTTCAATACTTACCATTGAAACTCTCTAGGCCTCTCCACAAATTCCACGGCATCTTCAAGGTCTTGAAAAATCACGTCGAGATTGACGTTTCTGATTTGCATGAAAAAAAACCGTAGTCGAGGTGAGCCACCAGTCAGCCAGTGTTTCAAAAATAAATTGATGTTTAAATTGCTCAGATTGGATTTCGAACAAATTTTGAGAGCTTCGATTTCCATCGTTAACAAATGGTCAATGGTTATCCATTTGCAATTATCAACACACAATAGCTCGACGACTGGAAGTTTTTCAAGAAATCGGAAATTTTTGGGAGCAAGTGCGGAGATATATATTTCTTTTATTGCCTTGCATCTGAAATTGCTTTATTTATACTTAAATGACTGTCCCAATCCCAGTATTTACAAAAAAAATCAAAAATGCAGATATTTTGGTGATTTGCTATGAACAATGACCGAATTCTCAATATAAATAATCTATAAATGAACGTTACAAAAAAATCTTCTAATGCTCTAAAAATAGTTTTTTATGTTTTTCGATAATACATTAGATGGGCTTTTTGATGCATTTTAGTTTTTACAAATCCGTCCACAACGAACAATGTTATGATTTTTTGAAGTTGAACTTTTCACATTTTACGAAAATTTCAGAAAAAGTCAATTTTCTCGAAAACCATCAAAAACGTAAAAAGAAATGGTTTTAAATAGGGACCGCAACGTGAAGGGGCGGGGCTTAAATTTTCTTCTCTTGGGTCCGTTCTGCCTACTTTGGATGGCTGAAACTCAGCTCCAGATGAACCAAATTCAATGAAAGTTGGCGTACATACGTAATCGGCTACGTAGATTCCGAATATGTAACCTATTCGATCCTAACTTCTCCCGTTTCACTGATATCAACAAAAAAGTGAAATTTCTCTTAGTTTTGGCTTCATATCGGAGAAACTAACCGGATTGACACATACTTTTTTTGATGATCTGGTAAATGGATAGATTCTACAGCTTTTCTGAAGATTTCGAAAAATTTTATTCGTGCCGGACCATAATAATCTAGATCAAACTTCAGAAACTTTTGAAGAAGAAGAAACGAAAAGAAAGAAAAACTTTTTGATGAATATTTCCAACGTCACGAATAGTGTAGTGGATATTCCTTCTGTTTACAAAAATTTATACCCAGGTTCGACTCCACCCAAAAACTTTTGTTTTTTGAAATAAATTTTCACGCGGAATTAAATCAAAAATTGTATGCGGCGATATTGCAACTTTTGACCCCGCCTACAAAACCGTGCCTTTTGCAACTCCCTCAAGAGAAAATATACAGGGAGCATCCGCCAATAAAACGGCTATAACTCGAGAACGAGTAGACGTAATGAGCTGAAATTTGGACGGGAGTCTTATGTCAAAGAGTAGAACATCCTCAGATAAAAAAACTTTAAAAAAACAGCGTTTGAAAATTATGTTGCGGTCCCTATTTATAAATTATAAATTATAAATTATAAATTATAAATTATAAATTATAAATTATAAATTATAAATTATAAATTATAATTTAATAAATTAAATTATGATTCGTGGATAACTTGTTATGCTCATTCTTTTCCGCATAGTCTCGGGCCAAACCCCGTAGTACGAGTGGGAGTCATTACATGTTAGTAAACGCCCAAAAACAAGTTTAGACAGGGTTGCGAACCGGGCCGAAACGGGCCGGCTATTTTCTCCCCTTTAAATTGAGAATTTCAATACAAAATTTATATGCAAATGTAGAACACGATGAGATCTACAGAATGATATCAAATTCAATGAGGTCACGTTGTTGGGGTTTCCTCAAATGTTTGTTAAACACACGGGCCGATGATTTTGGCCCGTGTGAGCCCGGCCTGACCGCTTTCTGATTTTTTAATGGAAAATATAGATACGGAATTTAGATGTTCTAACTACCATTCTGTAGATCTCATCGAGTTCTACATTTTCATATAAGTTTTGTCTTGGAAGTCACAATTTAGAGAGGAGAGAATCGCGCCGGCCCGTGGCCGGCCCTTTTGACCCAATCCGCAACCCCGAGTTTAAGTTAATTACCGTAAACCTTTAATAGAAGGAAAGTTTCAGAGTATGTTCGAAAAATAGACGGACACCCTCTAATAGAAAGTCATCATTTTGAAGTGGTTGGAGAATAGAAGGACGTGTCCTTCTTCTAGAGGTTACCTAACACGATAACAAAGTAAGAAAATATTAAAAGTTGCAGTCGTTCTTAGTCCAGCTTAAGGAAGCCGGCGTTTGAGAGGACTCTTTGTCAATTTGCAGAAACTTTTGTACCGGACAGAGATGAGCGGAATTCCGCCGTCCGCCATTTCAAAACTGCTCTTCCGTTCATCTCTGGTACCGTCATTATACACCAAGAGAGGGAAAACTTTAATGGTAGCGCATGAGTAACTTAGTAGCACATGAGTAAATTAGCACATGATATGGTAGCACATGAGTATTTTCCAGTTTCAGGCAAGTTCGCAAAGGAGCGCGGTGAACCTTGGAAAATATCGCTAATATGTATATCACACTTTTAAAACATTCAAAAAATTCATTTTTTGAATTTTTTTTTTTTTTTTTTTTTTTTTTTTTTTTGAAATGTGAAAAATGTTCCGAGTCTGTTCCGAGTTTACAAATTTTGTAAAAAAATGGTAGACTCTCAGAGAACTTGGAACTTTTTCTCTAATATCGAGAACCATAATGTTTCTGAAAACGTTTCTACACCGTTTTCAGCGGCGAATAGGCACGTTCTTCAAATTAGCAAAAATTTCGTCATTTTTGGAAATGATATAGGTAGGGACCGCAACATAAATTTCAAACGCCGTTTTTTGAAGATTTCTTCATTTGAGAATGTTCTACTCTTTGACATAAGACTTTCGTCAAAATTTCAAGTCATTACGTCTACTGGTTCTCGAGTTATAGACGTTTTATTGCCAAGTGCTTTCAGTATATTTTCTCTTGAGGGAGTTGCATAAGGCACGGTTTTGAAGGCGGGGTCAAAAGTTGCAATATCGCCGCATGCAATTTTTGATTTAATTTCACGTGAATATTTTTCAAAAAACAAAAGTTTTCGAGTGGAGTCGAACCTGGGTGTAAATTTTTGTAAACGGAAGGGATATCCACTGCACTATTCGTGACGTTGGAAAAGTTGTTCGAAAAGTTTTACACGTAATTGTGACTGTCTCTTTTTTTCTGATCGAAAGATTTTTTATTGAATTAGCATTTTTGCAATAAATCGCAGAAACAAACATGCGTAACTTTTTTCGGCACGAGTGGATTTTCGATTTTCGACTATCATCTTGACCCAAATGTTACGTAGAATCCGAATCTGTTAAAAAAATATGTGTCCCTCGTGCTGCAAATACCTCAAAACTGCGAAAAACCGACTCGGTTGCCGACTGCCGCCTCTTCCGAGTGAGTAAAACTAAGCTCAAAGCTGCTTAAATTTTCTGAAATTTTGCCAGGAGACTACTGAGAAGTTGTTCAATCATATCTAAGTGAAAAATTTGAATCATTTCATTTCAGTCAACAACAAATTATGCCTGAAGTTTGACCTAGATTATTACGTTTCGGCACGAATAAATTTTTCTGAAACCTTCAGATAAATTGTAAAATCTATTTATTTATCGGATTATCAAAAAAAATTATGTGTCCCTCGTGGTACTTTCACCTGATATAAAGCAAAAACTAAGAGAAACTATACTTTTTTGTTGATATCAGTGAAACGGAAGAAGTTAGGATTAAATAAATTACATATTCGGAATCTACGTAGCCGATTACGTATGGACGCCAACTTTCATTAAATTTGGTTCATCTGGAGCTGAGTTTCAGCCATCCAAAGTAGGCAGAGGGGGCTCAAGAGAAGAAAATTTAAGCCCCGCCCCTTCACGTTGCGGTCCCTAGATATAGGAAAAAAATGTAAGTTCGGGCATATGATCAATCACTACAGTACTCATTTACTACAGTGTCTGATTGACTACAACTAATTACTTACAGTCCGCTTAATGACTGCACATTCCAAAATAAGAAAACGTATATTTTCGGGAACATTTCGTCTGATAGTTCGGCTTAGAAAGACATTGAATTTATCTATTTCGTATCAAGCCTGCTGTCAAGGCGTTTCTAACCGACTTTCGAAAAGAAATTCGCCGTAAGTTCGCGATTTGAAATTTGACTTTCTCGAGATTCATCGACTTTTTTTTGTAAAGTATTCAAAATATTACACCCAGTTTTTTTCACCCAGAGCTGTGAAATCTTCTATTACTCACCTCAAAAATCTGCGATATTCTTCGTGGCTAACCTCCTTGGATACATATGTCCTAAAATACTCCAAATGGCTCTGTCTTTGATTAACCCAATCCACTATCCACATTGAATCATTAGTTGAAAAAAACCAAATTGTGGAGACACGTATACCAAACAGGTCACAAATGTACTCTATACATGATTTTGTACCCTGTTTAGTGTCCTTCCAGAACATAGTCAGACGCCCATACCTATCGATTTTGCACAGAATGTTTTTGTGATTTTTTATGCTTATTTTAGAATTCAATTCTAATTTTCTTTTCGATAAGCCTCGCACTCTTAGAAATGGCTCAGTTTCGTGAGAAAAGCCGAAATACCCTTTATCAAAAATCGTTAAACTTAGATTCTCGTCTTTTCTTCTGCACACTTTTATGATTTTATGGCTTTTCTTGGAGCTTAATGAGAGGAAAAATCTGAAAATGTTTTTGAGATCTTGCAAATAAAGTACGGCAACTCACATTTCAGTCTCCGCCATTTGGTTGAAAATTTCAGCCAGCACCAGAAAAGGAAGAGAAAATATCGGCAACGTCATGGTAATGGATGGGGAGCGTATTGGTAAGAGAGTAAATTACAAGACCTACAGAAGACATTATTGATTGTTTCGCGTTTTGGTCCATGGGAAGAAACCAGGAGTTTCTCATTAGAGCGCGATTTAATGAGATAATATTATTAAAAGGGCCGTCAACTATCCCAAAAAATGAGATTTTGGCGTTGTATGGCAGGTAGAAGAAGAAAGAGTGAAATAAGACGGCTGAAATTGCAAATTTTTTATTTTCAGTGTTGAAATTTTCAGTGTTGAAAAATTGTATTATAATTGCCTCAGCACCGGGATATGGATTGGGTGAGAGGTTTGGAAAGTAGGAGGAACCGATAATCAATCTGTAAAGAATTAGGAGTTGTTATAAGGCTTTCTGATGGAGCTCAAGTCAAGGAGTTCGAGGCAATTTTCATAGGAAGAGAAAGATGTGTTGCAGCATAGGAGGACAATTTTAGAGAAGTATCTGAGAGGAAGTTCTAGTATTTGAATTCCATCTCTTCGCGCCACCACCGATCCAGTCGTATTGGTGCTCGCGAAATTCGGTGGTACTCTGGTATAGGCTCAGAGATTTTTTAGAGGTCAATAAATCGTTGTAAAGTGTTCTTACAAGGGAACACCCCCAGCTGTCCCCCCGGTATGAGTCAAATTTTATATGGAATTAGTAGCCCCTAGACAGAGTATAAACATATATATATATAATATAATTTTCCCAAAACTGAAAACGGGCACCTATAAAATTGCTATGTTTATACTCTGTCTAGGGGCTACTAATTCCATATAAAATTTGACTCATACCGGGGGGACAGCTGGGGGTGTTCCCTTGTTAGCTGTTCTTAAAGAGTAGAATTATTGTCCTCTGCTCTCGGATTCTATTACCGGCTCACCACCCAATATGCAGTCTCTAAAGATTGGTTCAGAAATGTTTTGCACAAACGATTCCATATTTGCAACGATTTTGGACAGAGACTCATAGATTTCCAGGTTTTCATTTTTTTATAACTTTTGGTATAATTATTGGGTTTTCAGGGTCTCCAACATCAAATTGCTCAAACCAGAACTGAAATCGAAGCGGCTCGTCTTCTAGTCTACAATGACGCTCGAATGAAAGAATACGTTATTCCTTATGTTCGAGAAGCAGCAATGGCAAAACTCTTTGCATCTCAAGTAAGAGTTCCTTCGATTTCTCATTCTAAAAACGACTTCTAGATTGCCACGTCAACATCTGCTCAGTGTGTAAAATGGCTCGGAGGTGTTGGATTCACAAAAGAGTTTCCAGCGGAGAAATTCTATCGAGATGCGATGATTGGAGAGATTTATGAGGGAACATCGAATATTCAATTGAATACAATTGCAAAACTAATTGATAATGAGTACAAGTTGAAGGCTTGAATCTCCAAATTCTGTAAATGATTCTTGACAAATGAACAATTCATCTTCTTCAAATTTACTTTTCCGTCATCCATCTCAATCTCTATTAACGTCCTCCGTCTCAAAAGCTTTAAAAAAGTGAGAAAAATCAAGAAGATGCTTCCCGAGAGAGAGGAAGGAATTACGCATGCGAAACACCCTGGCTTTATGAGTTTTCTCCTCTTCCTCTACTCTTTTTTTTTTCTTCTCGACAAATGCCCCGTTTCCTTTCTTTACCCATTTTTGGTCGAACACACATTTGCATTGTAAATGTTGCTAAAAAATGTAGGTTCAATTGTACTTGCGATTTTTCAAAACTCTACAAATCTCCAAAAAAAAACAAATAGTGTTTTTGAATTCTTCAACCTGAATTTTTCATAAGGTTTAACTTTCCTTGTTGTCTTTTCAAAACATTGCAAACTCCAACCTGTTTTTTTTTCATTTTTTCATAGAATCCTTTTGTTTTGAATCAATCGTTTGCTGTTTGAACACTTTCCCTTTGTTTTCCCTATAAACTTTCATTTTTCTGATCCTGATCCTATTATTATTATTATTAAGGATTGATGATGGCTCAAAGGATTGCTCTCTCGTCACCCTCCCACATTTTGCACATTTCCTACTGACTAATATTTCCATAGAAACGAGAAACGAGAGAAAAGAGAAATAGATGGTGTGCTCACACAATATGCTCGCCGAAAAAAAAGAAAGGCTCCTCTCTTTTTTTTATAATTAGAGTTGGCGACTAGTTTGTCACTCTGAGAAAACTAGAGAAAAAGAAGAAATGCTTTTTAGAAGACAGAAGAGTTACTTTTTTTTTTCATTTGTCTTTTCTTACTTTTTCAATCAGATGTGTACAAAGACTTTGAAATGCTCTTTTTTCCCTTTATTTACGACCTTAAAACTTGAAGCGCTCTCCCTAATTGATTGACTTTTGGCTCTTTGTTTTTTCATGCTAAATTGCTCTCTTCTTTTTTCTTGGTTCCGAGTGAGTTTATTTTATAGTCTTTCCTGGAAAATCTTAGCTCTTTACATTCCAATCTGGACTGATTTTAGTCAGGTTTCAAATTTTGGGGATGTTTTCAGGCGTCCTACTGTTTTATTCAAAAATTGGGTTTCTACAAATTTTAAAGGCCATTCTCGGCTATCGATTCATACAAAAAAGGTGGTTTTGCTCGAGTACGGACTGAGAAAAATGAGATTTTTATAGTTGTATTTTTAAAATCCCGTTTTCTCAGTAATGACAAAATCACAACAAACATTTTTTATATGAATAGCTGAAATTCTCCTTGAAAATTTGTAGAAACCCAATTTTTGAATAAAACATTGGGACGCCTAAAAACATCAACAAAAGTAGAGATTTTGAAATTAGAAACGTGAAAAAATGCTCATTGACATAAAAGCGTAGATAATTTTAGCCATCTATTTTTCCAGGTGGATGAGGAATCTTTATTTTATTTTAGAGCAACTTTCTTTCAATTTTTCATCTTCAAAATAGATCTCGAATCTGCCTAAAATATGCTAATCCAAGCTCTCTGATTATCCGCTGAATCCTCTCCGTTTTCCCCCGAGAACTTTTCGGATAATAAATCAAAATGTCAGTTGTCAGCTGCTCCTCTACTCTCTTCCTTCTCGCTACTTTACTCCACTTTTTACAATAACTTACGAGATGAGAAATCAAAACTTTTCCAATTGTTTTGAGAGCGTTCTTTTTTTTTGCTTTTGTTGCACGATGAATCATTTGGAATTCTATTTTTTGATGGGAAATTATTTTTCTTTCTGGAAAAAAAACTGGAATAGTTGCTCTGGTAACATATGAACGGAATCTATTAATTATTTGGTTTTTGAAGCTTAATTCTTCATTTGTGGTGTTCTATAGACTATAGTGATTATGATTCTAGTTCCCAGTTTACTTCGAAATTGGAACGTTTTTCATATGAACGTCTACAACCGTACAAAATGCGGCCCTGCCCGGTAGGAAATTTCCGTCGAAAATATTCTTTAAAAAATTCAATTTTTCATGAAATAGTTTCTAAATTTCCTGAGAAATCATAAAAACACTAAAAGTATGAAACATTTTAAAATGAAACGAAAAACAGTCGAAAAATCGGATGTTTTTTTCCTAAAAATTGTGTCTCAAAACCCGGCCCGGCCCGTGTTCAGAAATGTGCGCCAACAACTAAAATTTGTACAACTTTATTTAGAATTTACCTAATCTTAATCCTAATGGTAACTATATAATAATTAGGCATTCTATTGGTCAATAATATAAATGACCACAGGTGAATTTGTTGTTCATTTCTCCGTGAAAAAGTAAACATTTGAGGAGCATCGATGGATAGGGAAAAGAGAGAAGGAAAAAGGAACAATTCCTAATGCAAACAATTTCTCTCGTCCATACCTCAGGGAATTACATTTCATCCAACTATGTTCGTCGATCCATTTTTTCTCTTTTCTTCTCCTCAAAAACTTAATTGAAATGTGTGGATGTTCCATATCCGTTCTAAACTGTCCTTATTTTTCAGGTCCATGAATGAGAAGACGTCGTAGATGTGTGTTTCTGGTGTTCATTGTTTCTGCATTTTTCACTCCGTTGGGATTCTTTTATTTAACAATTGTAAATGAGTCTGGAAGAGTGAGAAGGGATCTCGTTTTCACTTTTAAAATTTCAATGTTTCAGTTTTCGAGAAACTCGGAGAGCGGTTTTCAGACATCAGAAGCTACAGAGGCATCGGAAAGTGTTCATGTGGATTTCAAGAGGTTTTCAGATAACGGTACGGGAATCTGGATAAATTTTTGAGAGCTTTGTTTTATGTCTTCAGACTGCTCGAATTTCCCTCCGAATGTAACACGAGATTATCCAGAATGTTTGAATAAAATGAAATGGATTAGGAACGGATGGAAGTGAGTTTTTTCTTTTAAAATCATATAAATCGTATTTACTCTAATAAACAGGTCATCTTGAAAAACAAATTAACCAAAAAATGAATAGGACATTTCAAAGTATGAAATTTCAGCAAATGTAGGCATTTCTTTTTTCAAAACAGACTCTTTTTTAGGATTTCGAGTTTTTCCAGTGTTTTTCACACAAATTTTTTAGTCTTTATAACTGATGAAATAGATTTTCGTTTTTCAGAAAAGAAACATCAATTTTGTCAATTTTAGATAAATTAACTTTTTGAAAAATAGAGTGGTTATTAGAGTGAATATGGTAGATTATTAATATTTAGAACTCATCAATGTTATGCTGATAATCACATCGATGGATCTGAATGTTCCTTCCGTTATTATTTGTCAGAAGTTGAGCATTATTGTCCTCCCATGGTAGAGGAACAGCAAAGAAAAGGTCTTGCAAAGGTATTTTTTAAATTTTAAAACCGTTCAATTCTCCAAATTCTAGATGAGTCCCAGTATTCGGCGTCTTCTTCCAATTTTCGATGGAATCCCAAATTACATGAAAACAAGAATCAATCGATTATGGAAAAAATGGAAGGAAGGAGCTCATGAAGTAATGGAAAAATATTCAAAATCCATGACGGATAGAAGAAAATTGAATGTTTTGGTGTTCATTGGTTTTTTGGCGAACGAGCAGAAATTGAAATTAGCGAAGAAATCGGATCACGGAGGACCACTTGGGGAACTTCTTCAATGGTCTGATCTTCTGGCATCACTTTCGATTATTGGACATCATTTGGAAGTTTCGACAGATAAGGAGAGCTTGAGGAAGTGAGTGAAAACCATAAAATTTGGGCCCTCGGACATTTCGAAAGTGTGAGTTCGCGTTTTTGGCGATTACATATAAAAAAGCAAAAATATATGTGAAAAGTTCAAAAAATTAAGCAATAAACATGATTTCACACTTTCGAAATGTCCATTTTCAAAACAGGGCTAAGCGGTAACGAATTTCGGCAACTCGTTCAAATGCGAATAACTTTTTTCAGAGGAATCGGGTAAAAATACGGTCAACAGAGAAAATGTGCCTTATTCAAAAAACTATCGATTGGTTAAAAAATTGTCAAATTACATAAAAATTTAACACAGTTACGCCCAGTTTTCGAAAAAAAGTTGCCGAAACTACCGAAATCGACAACTTTTTGGCACAAGGCGTAACTCTGTTAATTTTTGATAAAATTAGATAATTTTTAAACCAATCGATAGTTTTTTAAATAAGGTACATTTTCTATGTTGACCATACTTTTACCCGATTTCTCTGAAAAAAGTTATTCGTACTTGAATGGATTGCCGAAATTCGTTGCCGCTCATCTCTATTTCAAAATTTCCCGGAGCCAAAATGTGAAGTTCAACGTTGAACTTCACATACCAATGTGGTACCAATGATACCAATGTGGTCCGTTTGCTAGCGACGGTGCATCCGTAACGGATCGTTTGCGGACGACCTGTGACATAAAATTTTCAGTTTTGTTTGGAAATATATGGGAAAAGGACCTTGTCAATATGTGAATGGTACTCGTCAACAATTGGATATCATTTTCACCGATATAATGGGATTGAACATTCTAAGACAGTACCATCGACAGTTTTTGCTTAGTAACAGGTGCGTATATCCAAGTTTTTTTTTGTCACGAGAATTCGAAATTTTTAGATGTCGAATCCGTCTTCTGGATAGCTTTGGAACCCATGCAGAGTTTACAACGAAGTCTTATTTTCTTCAAAATAAACAAAAACTATCTGGTCCATATTCTCAACGTAATCCATGGGGAGGACATGGATTGGATCTTCGTCAACATTGGACATTCTATCCACATTCTGATGATAACACATTCTTAGGATTCGTTGTGGATACAGAAGGAGTTAATGAGCTTAAAAAGAAGACGTCTGAGCCTTCTGCATTAGTTTATGGAAAAGAGAAATACATGTGGGAGAATGCGGAAAAATCGATTGGAGTATTGAAGAAGTTCGTGAAAGTTCATGCAACGGTGGCTGATTTGGAAAGCAACAATAAAAGTACCGTATTCGAAGGTGTGCAGAATCATGGATTTTTGAATTCCGAGGAAATTTCTGAACTTCTGGACAAAACGACCATATTCTTCGGATTAGGATTCCCTCTAGAAGGTCCTGCACCTCTTGAAGCAATGGCTCACGGAGCAGTTTTCATCAATGCCAAATTTGAAACACCGAAATCAAGGAAGAACTATAAGTTTTTGGCCGAGAAACCCACATTGAGAGAAGTAAATTTGAGTTATTTGAAACTATGGTATAACTGATTTTTCAGTGGACAAGTCAGAACCCTTATATGGAAAAAATCGGAGAACCACACGTTGTCACTGTTGATATAAACAATGAGGAAGAGTTGGGAAAAGCAATTAAACGAGCTATTGAACTCAAAGTTAGTATTTATCCACTTTAAAGTAGGATTACACTCATTTTTACTTTCTCAAATGATCGTCCCAATTTCAGTATTTACGAAAATAACTATATTTTTAAACAAAAATCGTTAAAAATCGAGAAAAATCTATGTACAAATCGCGAGCTTACACTTTTCTAAACTATTTCAAAAAATGTAGAATTTTTCGCTGATTCGAGTGAACCTAATATCGCTGCTCAAAACGCACTTTGAAGCGAGTTATGAACGTTAGAAGTTTCAGTCAGCGAGACGCAGAGAAAGCAGACACTCTCGTTGTCGAAGAGACGCAGAGAAACGAGACAGTGTCTGCGTCTCTCACAAAAACTTTAAGCGCTTCTAACTCGCTTCAAAATGGACCGTTTGGACTCGTTTTTGGTGCATTCGAATCAGCTAAGAATTCTAAAATTTTTGAAATAGGTTTAGAAAAATTTGATTCCGAGAATCGATTTTCTCTAGTTTTAACGACTTTTGTGCAAAAATACTGTTATTTTTGGTAAATACTGGACTTGAGGTGATCATTTCAAAACATAATTTTTAAAAAGAGTGTATAATCCTCTTTTAAATGTTGAAATCTGAAAAATTCCAGCCAAAACCATTCGTGCCATTCGAATTCAGTCCAGCTGGAATGCTGCTTCGAGTGGCTCTTCTTCTCGAAAAACAAGAAATTTGTGATAAAGTAGCGGTATCGAAGAGATGGCCTCCAGTGGATCAGATGAAGATATTCAGAACAGTGAATTCTGGAGATTCTTGTGAAATCGTCTGCCACTCGCAGAATTTGAAATGTGAACCTTCTTTCTTCCCGATTATCAACTCATCTCCGCTATTAAAACGGTAATGGTTTCCAGATTTTGATTCTTCAAATTCCGTATTATTTTCAGTGAATTCTCTTGTTCTGCAACATTCTCCGATGCTTCTCCATTTGCTCCGTTCAATTGTACTGTTCAATCATCTGCGTCTCTTTTCAGTTGTGCCTCCCGTCCTTCACCAGATTCCGAAGTCATTCGTGTTTGTCCGTGCCTTGACTACATTCCTCATCAACATGCCATTTGTAATAAGTGTCTTTGAGTTTAAGGGTATTTTTGCGCTAACGGGTTAGCATCTTTCCTTATATCGATACGAATTTTTTTTATAAATTGAAAAAGATAACAACTAAAATAACAAAAAAAAAGCAATAACAAAAGATACCGATAACGACAAAAAAGATTCTACAGAGGGAAAGTGGACAGATGAAAAGAAATAGAGTGAGTGGCAGAGAAGTAACTGTAAAAGGATTAGATCTGTGGCATTGAGAAGTTCGAAATTTCAATGAAAGCTAAACTGATGCAGTCCGAATTAGGCTCGAGCTGATATCGGTGAATAACGTGGCACTGGAAAGTCGAATGAAGCTGTAGATGTAGAAGAGGAAGGAGACGCTTGCCGAGAGTTGTCCGAGTATCCTGAAGCATAATAATTGAAATTTAAGTATATTTTTGGGAAACATACCAGAGTCATAGCCCGAAGACGATTTAGCCTCTTTGATGAAGGTCTTGTAATGTTTTGGCGCGACGATCGCCAGATTCTTCTTGTTCTGTCTTGGTCGATTAGGGAAACTTCTTTTAGTCATCCACGCTGTGTTCGCAGCATATATTGCGGGCAGTAAGCAATGTTCATAACTCTTAAATGATTTCGATTGGTCGATATATTCAATAGTGCTTCTTCCGAAATTGCTGGCAACGTTTTCTGCTCCTTCATACCCCGACACTGTGAATGATGATAACTGTGTGACAATTTGCGACGAGCGCTCGATATAGGTGTCACGGCGAAAATCATACTGTGCAAGAGTTTTGAATACCGTGATGCCGTTGTATGTGACTTGTCGCAGTTTCGAGAGGACATATGTGAGCTCAGCAGAAGCATCGCCGTTGAATTGTTTTGTCTCGCGCAGCTTCAATTCGATTTTTCCATCGGGAAGAATTTTCAGAATCATTGTTTCCTTGATTGAAAAGTCTGTCACATACTGGAAGAAACGTTGTCGCATTTTAATTTTCATGACACTTACATTAAACAGTGCAGTTCGTATTGTGTACATCAAGTTAAAGTCAACTTCGGAGATCCGGAGGGATTGAACAATAGCTGCTAGAAGATTCTCTTCGGTTCGAGTTATATGCGCCCTGAAAATTTTGGATTAGGAATTTTAATAGAACAAAAATACACTCACCATTTCTTCACTAAATGCACAATTGGAATTTTTTGTTCTAATTTCAACGGAATCGCCATCAGAGCAAGAACTGATGAACAGGACAACTTTTGAATCTCATCTTTGTTCCAAAATGTGGATTTCAGTGATTCCGTGATTTGCTCGGCTATTTTTTCAATACCATCTTCCATGGGGTATAGCAGAGATAAATGAGGACGAATTCCATTTTGTTTTCTTGGAATATAAACTTCTTTGGTTTTTTCATTAAAATCGCGGATTAACTTGTTTAAATCCATTATTTCCAGGCGAAAATCAAAATTTTGAGCTGAAAAACAAATAAACTTACGAAAAACTACTGGGAATTTCAAGATTGTGGGCTGAAAATTGAGAAAAATCTCATTGGAAAAAGTTATTTGCAGCGAAAAAAAATAAAATTTTGAAAATTGAGACGGTTCACCGAGCGGAGAGTGGCAGACAATGCGCCATACTTTACGCGCATTCTAAAAAGATTGATTTTTTTGTCGCTAATCGCATGAGAACCAGTATTAAATATTAGTAACAAACAGGAAAATATCTAAATTTATTAACCAAAAATTAAGGAAATGTCATTTATGTGTTTTCATGTGTCGGTGTAGATTCCCACTTTGAGTGAACTTCATCATACAAATTGTGCATACATATGGCTTGTGTCCTGTATGAGTTCTCAAATGTTTCGTCAATGTTGAACTGTCGGTGAATGCTTTTTCACATTGTCCACACGGATATGGCCTCTCTCCAGTATGAGTTCTGAAATCATAATCCCTTCACAATAATACGAAAAAGAGAAATCATAATATTTTGATTGGCACTCAGTGAATCCCCACAATTAGGATGTGAGCCACTGGATTAAGCCGGGTGGTAGGAGGGTTGAATGACAACAGGTGGTTATAATCGGATACTGTAGAGACGTACCTTCGATGAGTGACCAGAGAGGAACTTTGGGAAAACGGACGGTTACAAACTGGGCACATGAATGGTTTTTCTCCTGGAATTTTTCCTATAATTTACAGATATCATAACTTTCCGTTTCGCCTAACCTGTATGAATTCTCTTATGAGCTGTTAGATTTGCAGCTTGTGAGAACGCTTTTCCACATGTTGAACATCGAAATGGTTTTGGAGTTGACCTTGCCAATGGACGATGTACTACTGGAGGAGGTACCTTTTTAGTAAGCATTCGAGTCGGAGGAGGGTCCATATAACACAGATTTGTAGTTGGTAGTTGACTGGAAAAAGCTAATTTCAAAAATCCTCGAGTTTATCTGACAAGGGAACCATCAGATCCCGTAACTTCAGAAATTTCTCAGACTTTCACCATTTCACCATTTTTCAGCAATTTTTTTTTGCGAAAAAATTGTGCCAGTGTGTAGTTTACTCCCATTTACGTGTTCTGGCAGAATTTCAGCTTAAAATACCGCATAGAACAAAAAATATAGTCGTCCAAATACCATTGAATTAGTACTGCAGTGCTAAATTTGGCACTTTGAGCACCTATATCTCAGCTCCGGATGTCGGACGGAAACAAATATTTTGAGGATTTTATTGCTACTACGGGGTGAACATATGGTGAAAGTTTCAAGAATTTCTGAACTTACGAGGTCTGATGGATTCTTTGAGAAACAAGGAGTTTCGGCAGCTCATTCAAAAGTCAATAACTTTTTTCAGGAGGATCGGGTGAAAATACGGTCAACAGGAAAAATGTTCTTTATCAAAAAAGCTATAGATTGGTTAAAGAACCGTCAAATTTCATTGAAAATTAACAGAGTTACTCCCTTTATTACCGAAAAGTCGCCGAAATTACCGAAATTGGGAACTTTTTGGCAACACAGGGCGTAACTCCGTTCGTTTTTGATGAAAATTGACGGTTCTTTAACCACTAGATAGCTTTTTTAATAAGGAACAGTTTTATTGTTGACGGTATTTTTACCCGATCCCCCTGAAAAAAGTTATTCGCTTTTGAATAAGTAAACACTGATCTGAAACTAACCGAAAAGAATCGGTTGTTATATGAGTGGATGCCATTATTGGCTGAGCCGTACTCCCAATAGTTCCATGATTCGTCGAATGACTCATTCCCATATTTCCTGTCGTCGTTCCCATATGCTCCATCTGTGCCCATGATGACGTGGAACTCCAGTCGTGCTGTCTCCATCCTCCATATCCGCTGAAATGAGGGGCAACCCTTCAAGTGCAATTATATACTATTGTAAGTCATCTTTTTTCGTTTTCTCTTGATTATTCCCAATCTCTCGGGATCTTCTTTTTTTCGGATTCTAGAAGCACTTGGTCCGAAGCTTCACAAAAGAGCTTCTCGCCTATAAATGAAACACTTTTGAATCCCTATCTCTCGTGAAGATGAAGGTTTCTTTCTTCCCGGAATCCGATCATTCTTTGTCTTTCGACAGCCTAGCGACACCAGTTTTTTCCCAGTCCTTTGATGTTGATATTTTCTAGAATATGTCGATTGTTTTGAATTGAAATCCACTACTTTCTCTTTCGAGCTCTTCTCCTTTATAATAAATGTGAGTTTGTAGAGTTATTATCTTTTTTTTGTAGAGTTATTATCATAGCTCATAAGAAAAATTATTTAAATATTTTCAGTCAACGAGAATTAGGAAATTGATAGATTTCAAAAAAAAATATAATCAATCAATTTTTGAATTTTTTTTTGCCATCACAAAATTTCTGGATCCCAGACACTTCGCAAGTGAACATCTCGAAAGTAGAAATCTCGTTTTCGACTAAGTTTTCAAACTTTTCTCATATATTTTTTGGAAAAAAAACTCAAAAAAAAAGAAGAAAATTTTGAAAAATTAGGCGAAAAGGGGATTTTACACTTTTGAAATGCAAGTGTCTTACTTTCGAGATGTCTCACTTTCGAGATATCCGCTTGCGAAGTGTCTCAGAGTCAAAGAAGGTGAAAGATTTGAAACTGGTATCCTTATCTCAGTTATGAAAGATTTTAATGAGATTTGGACAACTATTTTTAAATCTTCTCATTTTTCATCCGAATTTTTTCTTCTGTCACAGTTTTCTAAGAACGAATATTTTGTGTTTCTATCAGCGATATGTCCGTAATTTTCACCGCGCTCTATTGAGAAGATGGCTAAAATTTATGTCTTGAGTTTTCCCGCTGGCCTGTTTCTTTTTTTTTAATTCTCAAGTTGATCTGGGTGGAAAATAGAAGAGCGGGAAAACTTGAATCTCAAGTTTCATCCATTTTCTCAATAGAGCGCGGTGAAACTAGCAAAATATCGCTAATAGTTACTCTGAAACCAAGGTAGCAGAGATTACAGTAAACATCTATCATCAAATCACCCAAAAATATCCCAAAAATAATGTATTTTTTGAATAAATACCATCTACATTTGCCTACATATTGTGGACAATTCTCTACATACCCACCAGCCTCTAATTAACCGAGATCAAAGAAAAAAGATTGCGCAAGCAATTAGTATTTAATGTAGCAATTCAAAATTTCCACTCACGCATGATCATTTCCGTTTTGAGCTGGCATTACTACGCTTTCTGTAGATGACGGTTGAGATTGTGAAGTGGCTACAGTAGCCATCATTGATGATGTGGAATCAGAATTGTAGAAGTCTTGATATCCATGGTGCATTTGCATCTGAATTTCTGAATTTCAAAAGAAGCAACACTTCATTCTCACCTGTGGAATGTAATTTGTCGAATCGAAGAATTCATTGTTAATATTACTCATCTGATAGTGATAAGACATTTTGAACTTATTCGATTTGAAAAAAAACAACTGTCTTCAGAATATTCAAGAACCAAATAAGGAGAAACTGAGAGATAATAACCGGTTATACAGTAATCCGGAAGAAGATCCTCCCCCTTTATTTTCACGGAGCAATCGAATAAATAAGAAGAGGGAAAGACAGGTGACAAAGCGATGAGAATTTTAATCCCTTCTACCGTAGTTATCTCGCTCAAGGAAATACGGCTTCGTTACAACTTCTTCCTACACATTCTGATTTCTTATTTTTCCAATATTTCGGAGAAAATTTTTTAGTGTTTTGTTCGCGAAATTGTTTTTAATGAATCATTTGATTTATCTTTTTTTTTGAGCTTTGATATTTTTGGGAGTTAGGAGAATCTGAAACGTCCATTTCTAGATATTCAAAAAAAAAATACAGAAAATTTGGAGCTGCAGAAAACGGAGAAATCCAAAAACGAGCTTGTTTGAAGATTCAGAGAAGATCTATTAAAAATTCAAAAATCTGAAAATCTGGTGCAAAATTTTTCACAATTCATTGTGTTAGCATTTCTTGGTAGTTTTTGATTTTTTGAAAGTTTCAGATTTCATTGAGAAAACGTTCTTTTTCTGCATGTTTGATTGTTTTCAACGTTTTTCGAAATTTCTACAGTACGAACTTTTATTCGAATGGTACCCCGATGAGCTCAAAATGAGCACTTTCTTGAAATTCAAACGGATTGAAATTAGTTTTATTAGAATCCTCGTCAAAAGTTGACTGGACACATCATAAATTATGTTTCAAATATCTTCTCAAACAGATTTTATGATCCATTTTGAGAATTCAGATATATTTTTTAGGTATTGGAAGTAACTCGAATCATCAAATCTTCATTCAGATAAACAAAAATTCAAAAGCTAATGATTTAGAATTCAGACTCCATTTCGTCGATCCTCTCATTGTCAGGAACCAAATGAATCTTCGGTGGTTGCTGGAAAACTTTTTTTCTCAATTTCCCCCTATTTCGAATCTCAACTTACCTCCAGAGCATACGCCATTATATTAACAGAAAGAAGTGGGAGGAGTGCAGTGAAGCAAGGAATGTAATCATCTGGTTTATTCTGAAACACATGAATGATTTGGAGACTCTCTTGAATTCAAAAACTCACGAATAGAGCACAAACTATTATCATTGGAAGAAGAGTGAAGAATCGAATCAAAGAGCATCCCATATTGCTCAAGGCGTATGGATTGACACGTTTTGAGCAGAATATTGCATCTGACCAAGTTTCGTGTATTATAAAAGGGACAATTGATACAGAAGATCCCACAACCAAACAGAGAGATTTGAGGGAGATTGAGAGGCGGAGGTTTACCTGGAATGTTGAAGAAAATATTTTATTTGGGAGAGAACATCGACTTTTAACTTCTTATTCGGATAACTGAAACTCACCTCAAATCCATCAACAGCCTTTTTCAGAATAACTGCTCCTAAAAGTAACTGAATTGAAATTATCACAGTGGTTGTGCACAAGATTATCAGTTTTCTTCTTGTTGCAATCCAATTCGGCAGATTTCTTTGAATCAGAATGTAAACTACGGGACAAAGTATTGCAGTTGAAAGTAGCAAGATTTGAATTCTTTGAGTTTCGATTTCCGGGATTCCTGCATCAATCAGCATTTTGGGTAATTTAAGAGATACTGTGAAGTGAGTCAGAAGAAGTAATATAGCAGATGCTGTGAATTGAATAATCGGTTTGGAGTATAACAGAAGACGTTTATAGGTAATCAATTCAGATGGAAGAGTATTTTCAGATGACATTATTCGATCGTCTCAAAAGGGAAAGAAAGGAAAGCCCCTTTAAGAAAGCGGATAAGACTGGAAAGAGAAGAAGAGAGTGAGAGACAAATGGGATATAAGTCACGCCTTTTTAGGCTTCATTTCTTTTCACAACATTTTTTATTTTTGAAAGAATTGAGCAGAAGAGTGTAATTGCCAGACATGGAAACATATTTTCTTACTTGAAGAAAAATGAATTTCAGAAAAATAGGTCTACTTTCAACATCAATCATTCATTTATGGTGAAAATTTGTTTGTAAATCCAGGAGCTGATTCTGGATCTGTCTTCTAATTTTCAGCATCCAAGAATGTTTTTCTCAAATTCAGTTTTCTTCAATCAGGTCCTTCAGTTTTGAGTCAAAATTTTCAAATTGTACATCATTAGATAGAAATTTGAATTTTCTAATAATGTGATAGATGAAATCGAAATTTCGTTAGGTCGGTCGGCTGAAAACCTAAAAAATTAGAATTTTAGTGCAAAAATAAAGAAAAATTTGATTCAATTTTTTCACGTTTTCTTGAAGTTTGGATTTCAAATCGGGGAGACGGTAAATTGTGGAAAATTTTCAAAAATTGTCCCTTCCAATGGCCCAGTCCGACCCGGAGTTTGCCAAGTCTGGCTATAGCGAAAACGTGGAAAATAAAAATTTCGGTTTTTCTAGACAGAGAGAACCATAACAAAAGAAGAATACAATAAACTCAAATTCATATTTTATTCATATTTGCTGTTGACGAGTTCATTACTTTGCGTAAGATTTCGAGTAGGTTGCCGATTTCTTGTATTGGTATTTTGGAGCAGCGGCTGGAGCTGGAGCCGGAGCAGCTGGCGATTTCGGAGCTGGAGAAGTTGGCTTGGCTGCAACTGGAGCAGACATTTTCGAAGACGATGCTGGAGCAGCTGGAGCAGCGGCTGGTGGAGGCTGAAATGTTCATTGGATTGGAGTTTGAAGACAATTGAACAAACTTTCTTTCCAAAGAGCTCATCATCGATATCGACATCAAGATCGGTGTTCTTGTGATTGCCAATGGCATCGACTGGGACGAAAGCTGATTTGTCTGCCATCTCACTCTTTACTGGCTCTCAATCGTCGACTTTGCTCCACACAAAAACACTCGGAAGACTATTGAGAAGTTTCCGTTGGTTTCACAATAACTGCTTTCCTTCCGGATTCTATCAGATCGACATGACCAACTAACCCAATAACCTTGGAAGTGACCACGTCGAATTATTTCAAATCACATCAACTTGAACTCAAGTAAAATGAAATCCGCGTGAGCGCCTCTAAACACATTGATAACATCTTGCCACGTATTCTACCTATAAATAGAGAAAATTGAATAGAGAAAATCAGTCAGTTTAAAGCGAACTTTGGCAAAAAACTCTCGACAAGTTTCCAACAACGATCGTTTGCGGTTCGTCATCGGAGCATCGTTCAGTAAGTTTCCGTGATTTTAGGAAACTTCCCCGCGGATGCTAAGCCCCGCCCCCTCCCCACACAATACACAGTGGACGGCGTATCCCGTGAGATGTCGGCTGTTTCCCATGGGGTCCCTATATAATAATCAGTGCATAAATACATTTTCGTTCTTCCGAGAACATATACTAAAATTGGAACAATACAGAGAAGATTAGCATGGCCCCTGCGCAAGGATGACACGCAAATTCGTGAAGCGTTCCAAATTTTTTGACTTATTTTAAACTATGTTGACACTAATTATAAACATTTCGACGAGACGCCAAAAAAGCAATCCTAGAATAGATGCCTGTCAGAAACATGACAAAAATAAGTACTAGGAGGGTGCAAAATCTCACGTTTTTCCACTGCAAAAATCGTAGAGGGCGCAACGTTAAAATCTGCACCCTCTCACTAGGGAATGACCAGAAGTCGAAGTGACCTTTTCCATCAAAACTTATACCATTCGAAAGCTCTGATCAAACCATTTACAAAAGTATACATAACTTTTCCCCTCGACGCCTGTGAGCCAAGTTATGCGTATCACAAGATACAATTTTTCAGTTGTTTTCACTTTGAAATTGAATGTTTATTTTTGACGCGGAATATTCTCTTCAAATTTCCAAATTTTCATTGGACTGACGTGATTTTCCTATTCAATTTCAAAGTGAAAACAACTGAAAAATGGTATCTTGTGACACGCATAACTTGGCTCACAGGCGTCGAGGGGAAAAGTTATGTATACTTTTGTAAATGGTTTGATCAGAGCTATAAGTTTCGATGGAAAAGGCCACTTCGACTTCTGGTCGTTTCCTAGGCAGTACTAATTTTTGGTCAGTTATCCGCCTATAACTTTCCTATGAGTGATTTTCAGACGGTGGAGTTTTGGCCTCTCAGAAATTCTGCATCGAATGGTACCAAAATCTAGAAACTAGAAACCTAGAAATCGAAATTGAAGTCCTAGTTTTACAAAAGTTTCGACAACTATTGGCAAGCGATTCATAAAACGTTTCCTGTTAGGATTGGGAATCAATTCAGACTATTTTAAGTTTGCCACAAATCAGAGAAAGTGCTCATTTTGAGCTCACCTGAATGATTATATGTTAGAGGTGATAATACGGTACATGAAAATTGTAATTCTATCCTTTTGTTCCCTATTTCTATTTCTAGAAATGAACATTGAAGTCATTATGAACGCCCTGAAAAGGGTAGAGTTGAAAAGAATGAAAACGAAAAAGAAATGAATGAAAACTCACACCTTCTGGTCTCATCCATCATATTTCAGTTTCCACGTGCAAGATGATGTCCCGTTTAACGTGTCTTCTCATCTTCACCCTACTTCTCGCTTCTCCTGCGAATGTCTTTGCCGATGACAGTTCGAGCTCAACAACCGAAGATCCAACAACAGAAGCAACAACACAACCAACGGACCCACCCACTACGCCTCCACTGAAGGTGAAAGAGGAAAGTCAGTGTCATCAGAAATGAAACAAGTATACAATCGTATATTTTCAGTGTGTCCAGATAATCAGAAAAACGTAGGAGAATGCCCTAAAGGCTCTTGCACATCAGGTGTTTGCTATCGTGATATGATGGGCAACGATGGTAAAACTACACAACGATGTTGTCGTAAGAAAATATTATTCTTTTTCTTTTTTGGAAATCAGATTTACAGCAAATTTGGGAGACTTCTGCAAGGAAAAACTGTTCGTCATGCATGCTCACAACCGACAATCTAAATATGACACATACCAGTACAAATACACCGCCCAAACACCATCGAAACCTGACTTGTGGTATAAGCATGAAAACCCAGCATCTGGTCCAGAAGGAGTCGCATGTCGTGAGTTAACTAGCCAACCTATACAGTCACTCATTTTCTTGTTTCAGCTGTTCCGAACTCGTTCACAATGAGAGTCGAAGATAAAAGGTATGTGCCTGTTGGATGGGTCGAGGATAAGAAACTAACCCAGTGTGATAAAAACACCGCCTGTGGTGAAGGAGAATTCTGTGATGCTGTTTGGAATCCAAGTTTTTTGGTGTATGGCGATGAAAACGGTTTGGATGGAAGTGGCGCAGATGGAAAGTCGCTTCGATTCTGCTACAAACGTGAGTGTGTTTTTTAGTAGTCTCTTTTCAGATCGTTGAATTTTTCAGTTCCTCCGATTGAGAGCAATATGAAGCACGTTGAACATGAAAATGGTCTCAAAATTTGCAATAAGCAGACAGATTGCGGAAGTGAGGATCAGATTTGTCATATTGTGGACAAAATAACATACAAGAACGAATCGAATCCGGGAACAACCGCAGCTGGAGTTTGTGTTCATGGTAAAGAAAGTATCTATCTTTTAAAAATTACATAATTATTTCAGTGGATGCCTGCGATGGACGTGCCTCACTTCGTGCCGTTCTGAATGTGAATAGTCAGATGTGTACTGACGATTCGTCTTGTGAGAACGCTGGAATGGCAAAGGGCAGCCAGGACTTCAATCCTCACTGTACTTCTTACTATCCTGCCGAACCAAGTCGCAAACTTTGTTGCTTCGAGAAGAATCCGGTTTGCCGAGTTGGAAAAGCAGTGACTCCATTCAAGAAATGCACCAAGATGTCTGACTGTACCGGAGATGTTCTCGTAAAAGATGCTCAATGGAACACGTGGTGTGATGACGGTGGATTGAACATGTGCTGTAAGGATCATGAGAATAAGAAATGGCAGTGTCCGGATCTTATAACTCCATTGTTCAATGAGCCAAAGTGTAGTGGATCAACAAATGATAACATTCACTCGGGAACTTGTCCAAAGAAAGGAGGACGTTGTGTGCATGGCCATTGCTGCCCACCTTGTAAGAGTTTATATTTATAGTTTATGGTTATTATCCAATTTTCAGTGACCATCTCGGAGAACGGTACCAAAGTGGTGCTTGGCCGGAATCTGTACGAAACTGAATTCCCTTGCAATCCAGAAGCCCCCGTTCCCACTGGCTTCTCGTATGTTTTCTGTAACTCAGAAACCAAGAAACTGATCGTTGTTGGTAAATTCCACAACAATGGAGACTCAATGACAAAGGTTTCTGGATCAAAGTGCACATTGAACTCGTAGGTTTCAGAGTAGTCATGAAATTGTAAAATCCCAATTTTCAGTGATTGCTCCAAAGATGGAAGTGCAGTTTGTGTCTATGAGAACGACAAGAACCATATCTGCTACTACAATCCACTTCGTGCTCTTCGCCCACAAGTTTCTTCTTTCTGGAAGACTATGTTGATTGTCTCTCTTATTTGTGCTGCCATCTTCTTGGTCACCTCACTCATCTGCTTTGTCTGCTATCGTTCCAAGTCTGTATTCGATAAATACAAGCCAAAGAAGAAGGGAAAGAAGGGAAAGGGAAGTGATTCGAAGAGCAGCAAGGGAAGTAAGAATAAGAAAAAGGGTGGAAAGAAGGGAGGAAAGAAGGGAAAGAAGGGAGAAGAGAGTTCCACGTCCAAGAGTTCCAAGTCGAAGAAATCGAAGACAAAGTCTAAGAAGGAAACGGAGAAGTCCGAAGCAGGCACGACCGGTGATGGAACCACGAGCTCTCAGATTAACTAGAACCTCTTGATATTAATTCATTTGTGATGTATTTGTGAAGTAAATGTATTTATTTTTGGTTTTTGTTGTACTTTTTCTGCTTTGTGACTTATTTGCACTCCTGGAAGACGTTTTAAAAATTGAAATTTCAGACCTTTTAAAGGGGTACTGTAACTGTGGAGCATTTTATATGGATCGATGCAAATCGTTGCATACAAGAAGAAGTCCTTTTGAAGACATCCAAAAATTGACAAAAATCAATTTACAAGCTCTCAAAGTGCTAAAAAAGCGCTTCCGGTCCTATTTTCAGCAAAAAAAACTTTGTAAAATTTTTCGGTAAGCGCTTTTTTGCCACCTGGAGAACTTGTAACTTGATTTCCGTCAATTTTTGGATATGTTTTCAAGAGGATTTCTTCTTGTATGCAACAATCTGAATCGGTCCTCATAAAATGCTCCACTTTTTTTGGAACACTTTAGTACCTCATTAAAAAAAACAAAAACATTGAATACATATTTTTCATTCATTTACTTCTCTGGAATGTTATTGATTTTTCTATGAATAAGTTCAATAGTTGGATTGGATGGTGGCAGAAATAGACCAATAAAGACGACCAGTTTGAAAACGTAGTACAATGGAATGTACTCGAGAATCCGATCGAAAAGAACGAAGAATCCAAAAAGTGTCCAATAAATGAACAGTATTCCAGACGATGGCTTTTCCGATGGTTCCAAATACGTCAGAATGATTGGCGCCGCGACGAGAAGACCGTTCGCCAAATAATGAGGCTCTTTGAGCACAACCAGAAGAGCAAGAATGAAAATAATAGTTCCTTTGACAAGCTGAAGATGCATTTTTAATATTTTTGAGACTCCAAATTATGTGTTACCGTTTCCACCTCCACACCAGTAATTTCACTGTAGCGTTTCGCCCATCTTGCAGTGATATACTTTTGGTCGTGAATGAGATTGATGAACCAAACTTGTACTTCCAGCTCCGATTTGCTCATTATTGGACAATCGAAAAGTCAAAACTGTTCAACAAAGCTCTGTATGGGGTCACGAATAAAGGGAAAAATCACGTCGAATTTATTTTTTAGACACATCCACACTAACAAAAAAATAGTCTATTTATCAAAAAAAAAAGAAAAACGATTTAAAAAATAATCTACTTGTTTTGTGGAGCAGCTGGAGCCGGTTCAGCGACAGTTTCAAGAATCGTTTCGTATCCACTAGTGATTGATTGGTTGCGGAAAGCAGGGAATGTCTCCCATGGTGAATTCAAATCGAATTTACGGAATTCTTGGGCCATCTCGGATGGTTCGTAAACGACACGCTTCAATTCTGGATCATAACGGACTTCATTGTATCCAGAGAGTGGATAATCCTTGCGGAATGGATGTCCTTCGAAACCGTAGTCGGTGAGGATTCGGCGAAGATCTGGATGATTGTTGAACCAAACTCCGTACATGTCATATACTTCACGCTCATACCTATAAACAGACAACATGTGTTCGGAAACTTCGTTGTATGAATCAAATGAATGATTGAAAACTTACCAATCGGCTCCCTTAAAGACAGGAGTCACAGAGTCAATTGGGGCGATTTCGTCGGTATAAGTGCGGACACGAACTCTTGCGTTGAAACGGACGGAATACAACGCGTAGATTACTTCGAGACGATTCTTGCGGGTTGGAACATCCATTCCCGTAATGAAAGTCAGATTTGTGAATTGAGCAGAATGATTTCCCTGAAAATCTCAGTTGTTTTAAATTATTTTTTCGTTTTGATGTTCACATACTTTGAGAAAAGAAAGAACTGGAACAACTCCAGATGGATGAATCAAAAGCTCCAGCTCATCTCCAGCAGCAAATTGAACTTTCTGTACAAACTTTGGAAGGCATTCGGCGGCATACTTTCCGAAGTTAGCCAATCGCTCACGTTTCTTCTCGTCGATTTTCCAGATGGTTGCTGAAATTTGAACATATTAAAGGGAATGTTGTGATAAATGAAATATTACGCTTCTTTGGCAAATCTTTTTTGTCTCCGGTGGCTTGAGTTTGAGCGACAGCAGCCGTCGTGGAAATCGGCGAGTTTCGGATGACTTGCCGAGAAACTGCCTGGCGGATCACACTACCCAACATTTTCTGTAAGATTTGTTCTGATGGACTCGTCTTCTAGAGATTATCAAGCATTCATTATGTAAAAAGTAGAATAACGGTAAAACAAGTCAAAAATAAAAATGTGTCGGATCGGTCGGTCGTCGGACACGAAAAAGACGCCATGCAGCCGGAAACGCGCCAACGCGAGGGGTTGACGCACAACTGGAGATGAAAAAATCTATGTTGAGAATCAGAAGAATGAAGCGCTTCATAACAATTCCATGAGAGTTTCTGCAAATTGACGAGTACTGGGATCATCATAAAGGGTTTTTTCTCCTTTTGAGTTCAATCTGTCACAAATTAATCTCAAGCCAGTGAGAATTTGCTGGAAATTGCCTGAAATAAAAACAACAGTATTTAACACAAAATTTATTAATTCTACCTGTGACAACTACTGCAGTTTCCTCGTCTTCCTCTTCAACGTCTGGTTTGTTGCTTCTGTCAAAGTGAACATCAACATTTGAACTCAACTTGATTTCATTGATTTTCGCGCCGTTCTTGCCTGCAAATATGAAAACAACAACATTCTGAAAACCTCTTTCTGACCCACTAAAAGGGCTAGTTATTCGTCATTTCGAGAGGTCGAACAAAACAAAAGAACAAAGAATCGTGTGCATAATGAAGTGCGAAAAACATATTGTAGTTAGGTAACCTGTTCTCAGTACTTTCCGCTTGCAGCCACTCACCGATGAGGAATCCGACGTCTTTCGGTGGAATTTCAAAAGTGTATTGTTGGTTATTATTGCGTATTTTAGCGACCAAAACCATGACATCATTAAGCGCCGATTTCAGATTCCAATATGGTCCGGTAATTCGAACAATTTGGTTTTCTTCTTCGGTTTTGTAGATTTCCAGTGCCACGCCATTCTCTTTTTCGACTTTATAGATGTTGATGCCTTCGTGACCAATAAATTGGCCCAATAATGAAGAATCCAAGTGTTGATATATCGGGAAGTTGACAATTTCACTTCTCATTGTGGTGATGAAATTTCCAGTGATAAAAATTTCGAGTATTACGGTGTGCAATCAGAAGTACATGGTGTTTGCGGACTATGACTGCGAATTTGGGAGGCAATTTAAAAAAATAAATCGCACATTTTTCAGAAAATGGGTTTCTAGAATATGCTGTAACTTCTCTGTTTTTCATCTACTCTCACTTTTACACCTCTCCTCGAATCCCTTTTGCCGTCATCACCTTCTTCATCAAATAAACATCCTTAAAACTTTTGTAATACCATTGAAAAAATCGGTCTCAGCTGTAATCCACCTCTCTAAACCGTGTTCTTCCCCCTTCCACTCAAAAAAACATCTCTCTGAGATCATATAGGAAGGGTTGAGATCCATGCGATGCGCGAAAAGGACAAAAAAAATTTGAGTGTGAAAAGAGACGCAGAGAACGGAATAAAAAAGTTGAGTGGGCGGAGTCAAATCGGGGGAAGAGAAGGGCGCCAAACAGTTTGGCACCCAGTCCCTTCTATTTCCATCGAGAAGACGAAGACCGACGATGCTTTTGCTGCCAATTCTACTATTTTTGGCTGTAACTATAACTCATCAAAGGAGTATCGTCCAGAATACAGTAAGAATTTGGATTTTTATTTTAGTTATGTGAACTTGTAGGGAGGATAATGATGCGTTTCTAGAATCTATATTCTATCATAATAATTCAAATTATTTCTCGGACCAACAAGTTAGTAACACTTATTTTGAATATATTCTCAACTTTCTGAAGATCATATTTATTATGCCAGTCTCAGTCGATGTTAGTCCCAATTTTCGGCTGCGATATCTCGGCCCTGATTTTCAGGTCAATTTTTCAATTTTTCAGCAAAAATAAACATTTCGCTTCGAAATTTGTTGAAGATCGTTCGAAAAACAAATATATTACTAATATATTACTGTAGAATTTTCGTGCCGAGATATCGCAGCCAAAAAATCGGGAAAATTCAGTCAGGACTGACATTGACGGAGACTGGCATAATAGTGCGTTTTTTAGCTGAGAAAAGTATCTTTGTGTACTGAAGTTTTTATCGGAAAATACCGAAAATTACGGTTTTACGGACTTTTGAAAGTCGGACTAGAGGTTTTACAATAGTTTCATATCAGAATCTTGTCACAATAACGGATCCTGTTTTTTAATGTACTTTCAATTATATTATCTAGATTTTTAAGCTACCGTACTCGTTTATCCCCTGTCCTGAATTTGCTCTTTTGCAAAACGCAGCCACCATTGAAACCACCAGAACAAAAAAACGTACTGAGCGAAAAAACTAATCGGTTTTTATGTTTTTATTTTATTCTCTCTGTGTGTCCATTACCGATTGGAATTGGTACAAAAAAAACTAGATGAGAGGTATCGAGATTGTATATTGTACTAATCCCCTCTTCGATATTTCGGACTGAATAGATATCTGTATATATGTTTCTGTTTTTGTAAATCCGTCTAATAGAAATATGGAAAATAGAAGAGAGCAAGAGACAGAGAAAAAGAGGGAAACACTTGAAATGATGACCGGATAATAGATGACCGGTGTGTCAACATGAAACAAAACAACAGCACTTGAAATCAAGAAGAAACTGAGAAATGGGGGAGGATGGACAGCCGATTTTTGTGCATTGAGAAGGAAAGCGATCTCAAGAATGGTTTGGAAATCATTCTAATAATTGAATTTGGGGAAAATATTCTAGGTTTTTAGAAGGATCATTGACTTTTTTGGGATTGAAAGGTTTTCCTAGCTGAAAAAGAGCAGATAAGTGATCTAGAGATCTTTACTAATAACAATAGAGAACTTTTGTATGTGTAACTCGGTCCAAACCGAACCGACTTGGACCAAATTTTTACAGAAAGATCAGAAATTTTTTCGAGTAGATTGGGACCGAAAATGTGTTGCAACTCGTAACTTGATTCAAAGTCAACAGATTCTCTCGAAACTTTTACAGTTTGTTCTTGATTATCTGAGAATGATGCCCATCTTTTTGTTTTCCAATAGTCTAATTTTCAAGCCCTTTGGAGCACAACGTCCGAGAAGCTAGTATCTATACTTTGAAAAGTTCGAGAATTCGAAATCTTGTCTATTGAAAAATTTCACTTTTTGGGATGGATGGAACTAGAAATTCCAGAGTTCACCAAAATTCTTGGTCGATTTTGTAACCTTTATAAAAGTTTTTCTTTACTTTCGAAATCTTTCAAGGATATTTCATCTGATTTTTCAAATGAAAAAAGAAGGTTCGTGTTTTTCGGGTTGCAGCTGCGCTCAAATTCAACCAATTCCAGTGTTCAAATATTTCTTAGAGACGCAGAAAGATTTTAAAGTAGGATAAAAAATAATTTTTGAAAAACATTAATTTTGAGCAAAGTTATGAGCATTTGAAACTGACAAAAAAGATCTACAAAAATAACGTAAAATCTAATAAGACACCCAAGTGAGCCCGAAATGAGCACTTTCTCATATTTCTGTGCATCTGAAAGTAGCCTCAATCGATTCCTTGTCAAAAATAGACTAGGATTAGTATGAAACTCGTTATGAGTTGATTCTCAAAAATTAGTTATGGAAACTTTTGTGAAATCTGACTTTTGATTTTGAGGAGGTTGAACAATGGAAGAACAAATCCCTCTATTAGAGGTTTTGAGGTATCCTCATTTTCTTGTAGAGAAAATATAAAAATTTTGCCCAAATTTCAAATTGGAAATTTCGAAATCCCTCCGAATTTTCTTCATTTTTAATTGGATAATCAGACAAACTCTGTTTCTGAAAAAATTAACTCCAGCTTTATCACTTTTATTCAAAAATTCAAAATCCCTTTTCAGGATTGCTCATTCCATTCCTCAAACTATTCTGTCAACTGGACGTACGATGAATTGAGCAACGATATCGTGTTCAAACTCACTTCTCAATCAGATTTCTCCAATTTCTATACTGCCATCGCATTTGGAAATGAAAAGCCGGTAAGTCGGTGTCCCAAAAACAATTAATCATCATTTTAAAGGTGGATGTCATCGCTGTATACGTTCGATCGCTTCAAATCGGACTAATTGATGGACATCTTGTGGATGATGGAGCAATTGAATCGGATGAGAAAACGAATGTACAAGCGTTACAATTCGATCTGCAAAATGGAGTTTTAACTGCTCAGTGTTCGTATTTTTAGTTTGATTTTTTGAAAAACTTGATCTATAACTTTCCAGTCGCCCGACCAATCGAAACTTTCGACACTCAAGACACTGATCTTGGAAATTGTATTGTGGGTTGTTCCACAGTATCCCTACAGTAATCTCTCTAATTTTCAGAACATGTTCTTCTTGACACAACCAAGAGAAATTATAACTGGAGCTCCATTGGAACTGGGAAATGTTGAAAGTCTTCAGAAGATCAGAGTTTGCGATATTGCAGTCACATGTGCCACTAAAATGCATAATGGTGAGATTTGGAAGCTGAGGAAATATGAAATTTCGGTTTCAGATGTGCTTGTGAAAAGACAAGAAGATGGAGACGTGGCACCAATTTGTGCGACTGGAACCGAAGATGAGAAGAATCGAATTGAGTGGACTGTGGATGGAGATATTGTTAGTTTCTTATATCACGGCCGGCTCCTGAGCCGCGGCCCGAGCCGTGAGAGGTTGTGGAATCCTGTTTTTTTTTTTGAAAAATATACTTTTTGAAAAATATACTTTTCTTTTGAAAAATATACTTTTCTGTTTGAAAAAATATACTTTTCTGATCAGAACTTTTGAAAAATATACTTTTCTGATCAGAAAAGGTCAGGGTCGCCGGATTCAACCATGACAACCGACCTACAGCCCGGGCCGGCCGTTGGCCGGCGATTCGACATCCTTGATCCAAATTACATGACAATACTTATCTTCTCGAATTTCAGGTTCATTTCTCTGTATTCCAAAATGCTAAAAAGGGAAGATGGTGGACAGCAATTGGAGTGGGACCATCAATGGAAGACCTGAACATGATTCTTCTTTTCGCCGACACTGGAAGAATGAAAAAACAAGGAATCTTCAGAACCGAAGGAATAATGAAGCCACAAGAAGTTGAATACGAAGGAATCTCGGTGAAAAGAAGTCTGGCAAAAATTGAAAATGGAAAGGCTCATTTCGAGATTTCCATTGAGAAGAAGTTCTTCTTGGATAGAGCGGTGGGTTCCCTTTTTTCTATAATCTTTTTTTCATAATTTTGTTTTTAGGACGAGCAAGGATGTTTCCCAATGAAATATGGAATACTTGCTGGACAATATCAACCTGATTTCACCGTTCATAAACATCAGGAAATCCCTAGCAGTCTTCTAATTTGTAATTTAGATGCTTGTAAAGCTCCCGTTGAGCCACAACAAGAAATTGATGGAGAGACTCCAAAGAAACCGGAAGGAGAACTTGTTAAAGGAGATGAAGACGTTGTTGAGGCTTCTGGAGTTACTGAATCAACGAAAGCAACTCCTCTGAATAATGATGTAGAGGGATCCGGACTTCCAGTTGAACCTAAAATTGAAAACCAAGTTCCAAATACAACTCCACATACTGCAGAAGTGGCAGATGACAAACCATTGACTGGTGATGAGGCTCCGACGTCTTCTTCTACTTCTGCTCCAGTTGCTCCATCAGAATCTTCGTCTTCCACTGCTGCTTCAGTTCCTGCCGCCGCTTCCACCGCCCCATCCACCCCTATCCCTGAACCAGTTACCCCAGAGAAAAGTCCGTTTTTCTTAAGATTCACCCAAAATTCATTGGAATTTACTCCAGATCACGTCTTCGCAGTGGATAATCAAACGACGAAACAAGTGAAATCAGACGAGGAGAAAACGGAGAAACCGACATCCGAAAAAGTGAATGATGCTCCAGAAGAGACGACGAAGGCGCCAGCTGGAGAAGGATCAAAGAATGGATGTGGAGCCGAGCATGAGGATTTGAAAATTTGTGAATCCTATTTTTCTGAGTACTTGGGAAAAGTTAACGATTGGTCTGAGAAGCATAATATGACGATTACGAGTCATATGTGGAAGGTGAGTTTTGGAGGGCTCATTCAAGAGCGAATAACTTTTTTTAGAAGAATAGGGTAAAAATGCGGTCAACAGAAAAATGTTTCTCATTAAAATAGCTATCGATTGGTTCAAAAACCGTCAAATTTCATATATAATGAACAGAGTTACGTCCTGTGTTCCGATATTTGAGATTTCGGGAACTTTTCGGTAACACAAGGCGTTCAAATCTGAATAACCTTTTTTAGGGGGATTGGTTTAAAATATTGTCAACAGAAAAAATGTTTCTTATCAAAAAAGCTACAAATTGGTTACAAATTTTTCCCATTTCATCAAAAATTAACAGAGTTACGCCTTGTGTTTCTAAAAAACTGCCGATTTTGGTCGCTTTTCGGCAAAACAAGACGTAACTTTGTTAATTTTGAATGAAATTTGACAAATTTTATACCAATCGGTAGCTTTTTTGATAAGGAATATTTTTTTGGACCATATTTTTACCAGATCCCCCTAAAAAGAGTTATTCACATTTGAATAAGTGGCCCCGCGTTGGATTATAATTGTGGAGATTTTTTTCCCACACCAACTTGACTAATCCGTGGGAAATTGAATTATTCCAGGCTTGCACACTTCTTTCCGAAGTTCAACATGTGACAACAATGTGCTGTACAATTTTCAGAAACACGTGTGCTACGCATCTCAGTCTCTAAATTCTAAATTCCTATTTTTTCTCTCACAAAAAAACAAAACTCCATTCCGCAGTGTCACATTATTTATTAGTTTCACCCAAATTCCTTCACATTGAATAAAAAAGTGCTCTATTGATCAATTTCTTGTTTCTTCGTCTTCTCTTCATTTGAATAGTTCGATTGAAGTGCAGACTTGGCCATTTCGGATTCTTTCTGAAAAAAAGAAAAGAGATTTGTCAAGGTTATTTAGACGAAACGATCACATAATAATTATGGTTGTGTTCGTTTTTCCGTCAAGGACATTATGCCTGAAAAAGCTTTTTCTTCATGTGGAGGATTCTTCTGGCAGATGACTTTTCAAAAAGAAAAAAGTTTAGAGGTCGTATGTGGTATGCCCCTGATGATCCTCTCTAATTGTAGAAAAGATGCGGAAGAACAACGAAGGAACTGGTTTGCAATTGCTTACCGAGAGAAAATATTATACATCTTTTGTGGAAAGTTTTTACTCTTTTTTGAATATTCTAGAGTAATTTGGGGATCTTGGGATTTTTCTCCAAACTATTGAATGTGTGAAAAAGGACGAAGAAATTTGTTCGAGATTCAAGATTCGTATCAAGTTACATCTTTGAGAATCTCAGTGGCTTGAGAATGGCTGGAAGAAGAATGGAGTTTTATCAAAGAAATATGTTTTTAGGAAATTTTTTAAAAATTTTCAGCGGTAAGATTCAGAAAAAAGAGCTTTTTTGTGAATCTAAATAGAATTTTCAAAAAATTGCTGAAAACTCAAAAAATGACGGTCATTTTGTTTTTTGGCTCATTAAAATTGATCAAATTTGAAAGAAGTTATGGCGATTTGAAACTTCGAAATATATTTTTTTTTTGAAATTTGAAAAATCCTATATTTTTTCGGGAAACGAACATACCTGAAGATCTGTATTAGAAGTGCATGCCCTTCTATTTTTCCCGCACTTAAAAATATTTTTGAATTCTCAAAATGAATCATAAAATCTGATTTGAAACATAATTGTGAGTCAACTTTTGGAGAAGATTCTTATAAGACTAATTTCAATCCGTTTGAATTTTGAGAATGTGCTAATTTTTTGCTCATTCGGGGTGCCCTTCTATTAGAGGTGTCTTTTCAATACAGATTTTACCGTAGTTGTTGATCTCCCAACTATTAAAGGTGAAAAAGCTAGCCGAAAGGATCAAAAAATTCATTTGAGATTCAAGAGACCTGATTCGTTTCAAGTTACATTTTTGAGAATCTCTTTTGGTTTTATAATAACTGGTGTAAGAATCGAGTTCTATCAAATATTTTTCTAGGAGAAGAAATAATGTTTTTTTTCAAAAATATTGGATCCAAAAAAGAAATTTTATAAGACATAAATGAATTTTCTTTTCAGCATTTTTTACTTTGGTAGATTTTTCTAAAAGTTATAGGGATTGATTTCAACTTCTATAGAAAGTCTTGACACTTTAAAATCCCACCTGCACAGATGAATAAAACTCATTCAATGGCTGCAAGAAAGCCATGTTCACAGCTACAGTAATATGGAGAGAAATAGCACCGAGATACATCCAGAATGGACCCAGAACGCTGAAATTCAAAATTCTTAATGTTATCTTTCGCCAGTTTACCCACCTATAAAACTTTTTCTCATTAACAAAATGTGCTGGCAACTCGTTCAAATAAGAAGATCTCTTTCCAATTGCCATCAATAGAATTATCGAAACAGCGAGAATATCAGTGAGTAGCATCAGAGTCATTGTGATTGTCGTGTGAATTGTTATCAACATTTTTCGTTTCGTCAAAACTCCGAAAGCCGCCAAAATTGCTCCACCAATATAAACAGTGGCCACTGGAAGAATAACCATTCTGAAGACTTCGTTGCTAACGAAATATCCTTTCGATTCAAGAATAAAATAGACAGCAACTTCCAATAACATTGTAAGAATCTGCATTGAAACTGTGAGAAGAGCAGCTTTCGGAGCACCGAAGAGCTCGAAGCAAGCAGCTGGGCGTGGATTTGAATTCGGCGTCGAATGCATGGATTTTCTTGAAAACGAAGGTTTCTCGCCATAATTTTTCAAACGTTTTCGAGGTGGCCAGTGTGCCTTATCGATAAAGTTTTATCGGAATTTATCGATAAATTTGACGGTAAATTTATCGAGAATTTATCGATAAATTTATCGATAAATTTATCGACAAATTTATCGATAAATGTCGACAAATTTATCGAACTTTATCGATAAATTTGTCGATAAATTTATCGATAAATTTGTCGATAAATTTATCGATAAATGCTTTAAATGCGCACAGTCATTCAAATTTCAAATTTTAGCATGAGCAAGAACTTAGCATGAGCAAGACAACGACACTCCGCAACGCTTGTTGTTTATCTTTTAACGATAAATTTATCGATAAATTTATCGATAAATTTACCGGATTTTTATCGATAAATCGGTAAATTTATCGATAAATTTATCGAGAAAACTCCGATAAATTTATCGATAAATTTGTCGATAATTTATCGAATTCCTCGTTTATCGATAAATTTTTTGTCGATAAGGCACACTGGAGGTGGCATTATTATATTGAGAAAATGGATATGTGTAGGGTAAATATAGGGAACAGAGGGGAATAAGGAGCGAATGGGAAAAGAATAATAAGAATAACGGAGACAGAGAGAGAATGAGATTGAAAAGAAAACGACTTCTCCTTTTTGGGAAAAGGAGCAGAGCTCTTTTAATCGAGAAAGAGAGGATGTCAAGAACAGAATTGAGAAAATCATTTTTTGTTTTTTTTTCTCTAGCTTCGTAATTAAAAAGATTTTTGAGTTCAAAAATAAGCACTTCATAATACAAGTTAGCTTTCGAAATAACTCTGATGATTTATTTATTTCAGAAACAGTAAAATATTTAACCAAAATTGTCCAATTAGACTTGTACCTTCAAAAGCGATATCACATGCATAAAGAAATCGATAGAAGGAAGAACACGATTCCAGGATTTATTCGGAGAAGCGATTTCTCTTTCATTCTCTGTCTCTTCGAAACTGTGCAGCCTCTCCGTTGTCTCATTCTCTTCTCGATTCGGAAGGCCATAACCTGTGACGACGATTGACCTAGAAGTGGTGAAATGATTGTATTTTTTCTGGTGGAAAAACAGAAAGAGACTTTTAGGCTCATGACTTTCAGTCCGGTATTCACATTCTTTTCCAAAAGTTTACATCTTTCTGCTTCCCAACGCACGCTTTGTTGTCCCCGCGGGGACTGGGCCGAGCCCGGCAGCAGTGCAACGCCAGGACGACCCTCGGAAAGTCGGAGCAAGCCCCGAGTCTTTCCTAGGTTCCAAAAATCATATAACCTTTATTACACTCATTCGAGTGTATACCGTAGGTTAATACGATAAGAACAGATACTACACTTTGATCTTAGCTAATAAGCCGAAGAAGCGATGCATTAACGGCGAGGCGACGGGGCTAGGTGTTTCGTGTGTACCGACAAAAACCGGGCTCGCGGCAGCCACCATATGCGTGTGGTGAATGTTCGGATGCGTGTGGTGAATGTTCGCAATGCCAGAGCTCACACAAAAAATCAAAATTTTTGCAAAAAATTAAAGTGACTACAGCAGTGGTTCTGTGGTCACACGGAGAATTTGCTCAAGCAAACAATGCTCCGGCTCCGCGGCATTTTTTAATATTTGTATTTTGAATTGCCGCCAAAAGTAGTTGAGGAAAAAGCGCTCTGCGGTTACGCGTTAGGGAGTTCTCTGAGAAGAGACGACAGAGAAAAGCGCTAACCTCTAATTTTCGAACTTGTTATTTTTTGTTGGAATTTTCCTAATTTTCCTAATTTTTTAATTATGCCCCCAAAAAGGAAGCAATCTCTTGTTTCTTCTGATGCTGATATTAAATTGACACATCAGGTAATTGCTCAAGTGTCGAAAAATAAATTTAAAAATTCATATTGCAGCTCAAATTATTGCATGTCTGTGGGTATTGCTCACAATTGGTAGGAGGAAGCCCGGAACAACATTCAGATCATGTGAAGAGCCACGAAGTATGTTTACTAACTCCTCAGTTAACACAATAAAAATAATCTTCAGAACGAAATCACACAGTGCCGTTCATGCTGCCTTCCTGTGAAACTAGGCGAAACGGAAAATCATTTAGACGAAGTACACTGTCAGAAATTTCATTTATTTCTCCGAAACCATAAATATTGTTTCAGCGAACTATCGGAATTCTGTCAAATTCAGTCTTGAAAAATCTCTTATCGAACTCAGAATAGCTGCTAGAAAAAACTACTCAAGCTTTTGGGGACTTTGTTTGCCTGCATTAGATAGTAAGTCAATCAAAAAATTCAATTAATTTTGTAAATAATCACAGCGACACTGCAACGGTTCTCTGTTATCCAACCACGATGGTGGAATCACTTCAAAAATGGAAGATCTATTGGAGCTTTCCTTATTCGAAACTCGAAACTCAACTGGAGATGCTGTATTTGTGAAAACAAACCAACTGTGATTTTCAATGAGACAATCAGCATGAGAGCTTACGTTCTCTCTCATTTGGAAGAATTTCATCTAAAGGAAATTATTCAAAATGAGCCAGGATTTTTCGAATTCGAATGGTCTCAACTGCACGATGAATGCGATTTCGACATGAGAAGTGTAATGTCCATAGCTGAACACCGATTGAAGATCACCAATAGAAGCTTTCGTACATTCTACACTGTCAACTTGTCACGGATGGATAACGGTGAAAAGTTTGTGAATTTGCTGAAAAAGAGGAATCGCATGGATGACGATGTTGATGTTCGATACTGTCTCGTCTGCTGTAGTCTGGTCCCTGTTAAATCGATTTCAAACCATTTTCGTGCGGTCAGCCACGCTTATCTCGAATCGTAATCACTTTATAATAATATCCAGAAATATCACATTCATTATTACAGTGTTCCTGAAAGTACATCGTTTACACTCATTGATCGAAAGTCCCAAAGTTCTCCTGCAGAACCTATAATCACGGATGAAACAACGGTTGCAGAGGAAGAGCAGAGTTTCAGATTTCCGGAAGAACTATTTTTATATTCTCACGAATATGTGGTTCGTGATAAGTCCCTTTCGGTGATAGTTATTTTTCCAATTTCAGAATCTCAGACGAGACGAATTCAAATGGCGTTGCTGTCTTTGTCCGAGAGCACATGCTCTGCCATTCGCAACGTTCATTATTCTGAGAATGTATGCTCTACGACATATCGAGAATCATCATAAGCTACTCTTCACAAATGAGTTCTTGAATTTTGAATGGAAATCTCTTTATCGTGAGATGCAAGCTTCGTTCGACATTCGATCATTCACACCATTGCAATACACTTTGAAAGGGGAGAACACATTCAATAAAAGGTAACTGTTACCAAAAAGGACTTGGTTTTATTTCCCCCAAATTTACAGTGATCCCAACGACTACATGCTTCCACAACAGTACTATTTTCTTCCAATGGAATACGCCGAAGACACTGCTATCTGTGGTTTCTGCTTCCGCTCTTTCAATCACATCAATTTCTTGCTTCATATAGCAATGCACGGCTTTGCCACTCATTCCAGGTGGAACAAATTATTTTTTTCAAATCGTAATTCATGACATTTTAGTGAAACACTGGAACTTCAACCAATCGAGTTCAGTTCAGTAGCCATGGAACTGATGGGACAGCACAATTACGCAGACGATGGCTCTTGTGAAGACGAACCACATAAAATCCTTTCTGTCAACGGTAAACGATTGAAGGCCAAAATGGATTTGATGAATTCTCAAAGAATTTCACCATATTTTTCGGAGTTTTCTACTCCATGCAAAAGTGAACGAGATACGGATGGCGAGCAACAAACGGTATTTTTTGTGAATAAGAGATATAGAGATAATTCTCAGAAATTTCCAGCCACGAAGTCGAAAGTCAGCTGTAGATGCTAAAAGAATATTGACAGAAACTTTCAAAATTCTGAAGGAGAATGCTCGTAATAGAAAAGACACTTGGAACCAATCATCATCGTCTTCTTCTTCCGATGACGATGATAATTCTGAAGATGAGAGATTCGAGAAGAATATGGAGAAGGAGTCAGCAAGAGTATCATCACAGAGATCGGAGACGCCGAGATCTAGAAGCAGGCAACAAAACGTTCCTGATTTGAATAAAATGAAGCCAGCCGAAATACGGAGATGGATTCGAAATGAAGCTGATAAAAACGGTTGGACATATAAAAGCGAATCATCATCATCTTCAGACGATTCTGACTCAAGTGATCCGGAGGCTATTGATAACATCGATAAAATGAGACCAGCGGAAATAAGAAAATTGATTCAAAAAGAAGCTATTAAACGCGGCAGAACGTATAGCTCAAGCAGTTCTTCGGATTCAGAAGATTCGGAATCAAAAAATGTGCCGACTTTTTGTGATAAAAGGAGTTCAATGGAGAAGGATGAATTTATGAAGTTGTAACTGTTGGATGGTACGGTTAGAATTCGCAAGGCTATGGAGATGGATCATATATCACAATCTAGACGATTCCGACGACTAGAGTTTTAATATAATAGTTGATTTACGATTTTTTAAAACTGGTTCTGTTAATTGATCTCTTTAATTTTTTTTTATAAATCGTCTCTTTTTTCTCAAAAACTTAATTTTCATTCATTAAACTCCTGTTCGACAGCTCAGGTTGATTTTTTGGAAAATTTCTTTTACACTGCTCATAGCTTAAATTTAGATGACTACAAAAACCGTTGAATTGGAAGACTTGCCAAATGAGATGCAACAGCTTCTGGTCGAGAAGTGTGACTTGATATCGAGGTTTGTCATAAATAGATCTACCTTTGACGAATTTCAATTTCTCAGATGCAAACTTCGTGCTGTTTCGGTTGGAATGAATGAGTTGGTTGCTTCCACAAAGCTATTCATTCCGGTTGTCAGAATCAAGCAGTTGTCAAACGACGGAGTCATGGTGAAACTCACTATCAAGCCTTTCAAAGACGAATATACTCTAAAATTCAAAAGAAATGAAAATGGAGGATTGCGTTTGTGCCAATCATTTCGCCGCGACATCATCGTTGAGGATTCAGAACCAGTCGATCAAGCAGTCGCCTGGTTCAAGACCATGTGTTTGCAGAAGAACGTTTCCATTGGAACGCTCACCATCGAAACTTCTGATAAAGCTGAATATATTGTACGAAAATTCGGGGAATTGCTTCAAAATACAGAGAGATCTATTAAAATCAAGAAACTTTGTGTTGATGGATCGGGAGCAGCGGATTTGATGTGGAAGTTTATGGAACGCTGCGAAGTCAGCGAATTGAAAGAATTGAGAGTAATGACTACAGAAGAGAATGAAAACTTTGAGTTATTTGGAAAACAAGACGTCATTGTCAAAGGACTGGAAAATCTCGAGGTATTTAAGAAGATAGAGAATATTATAATTATCTTTGGTTTTTATAGATTGATTGCAATTCCATCATAACCGATGAAGTATTGTCTCTTAACGCGAAAATCCTCTATTTGAAATCGGAAAATGCCACCGAGGATATGGTCAGTTGCCTTATAGAAAAGTTTATGATGAAGAGAGAGGCTGGATCGGCATTCTGCATCGAAAATCCAACAAATAAGATTTTCCGAGATATTCTTCCTAATGGATTCTCAGAAGCGAAGGGCTCCACTAGTTACCGGTATGTTCTGGAATATACATTACATAATAAATTGTCTCACGTTCAGTAAAGATTACGAAAACTATCTCGACAATCTCCCCACCGTCTATCTCCGCGTCAGTGAGGACAGTGTTCGTTTGGAAGTTGGAACAAACACACTTTATCGTTTCTGGACCAACAACGACGACGCTGTCATGATGCCAAGACCATTGTTGTCTGACGATTCGGATTCCGACTACGATGTTTCTGACCATTTCGAAGACATGGGGGACGATTATTATTATGATTACGATCCGGATTCTGATATCCTCGAAAGATGGCTCGGTTCAGACATCGAAGACGAAGACGAAATCGATTTTAACGATTTGTATTGAAATCATTATTCTCTTTTTCTGTTGTCTTGATTCTTAAACTTCTGCACAAGTTTTACTCGACTGTTTTTGTTTTAAAAAAGTTTTTGCAAGACTAAAGCGCACGTAAACGTAAGATCAAGTCGCAGTTCTGGTTTCAGGTGCTTTTTTAAAAGATAGTTTTGAGATGGATTCTTCAAAAAAAAGATAATATTCGATGGTCTCATTGGTTTGTGGAAGGTAGAGGATTCTGAGACGATTGTGAGACGGCGATGCTGGAATAATCAGAAAAATACACATGTCTCTGAGCGGAAGGACCATTCAAGTGCTGTCAGGAATTGCGGTTTTAGTAGGGTACTGTTTCATGTAAAAGTATCCATAACAAGGTTGTAATGAGTTCCGACTTCCATCGTCCGGGCATTTTTTTCCTTCCGACTTTCACTTCCGGATCAGAAAATTCACGGCCGACTTTTAAGTATCCATAAACTCCTGACTCGTTTTTTGTGATTCTGAAGCGTCCTAAAAGTATGACTTTCAACGATCTCTTTAGGTTTAAAAGCTCTTGTTCATAACCATTTTTCGAAAAAAGTTTGAAATTAACTGGAAAAAAGTTTGAAATTAACTGGAAAAAAGTTTGAAATTAACTCCATTTTTCGAAAAAAGTTTTAAATTAACTACGTCGAAATGAAGGGAACAATGATGATATTTCTATGTATTATCAAAAGCTCAAAAATGTAGAAGAAAAGTACCACAAGATCAATGATCACGTCTCTCCTTCGAGTAGAGGAAGGGGAGTACAAAAGAACACACATCAATGACCACTACGAGTGTATACCTACAGCTGTTATCCCACGTTTTTGTCTTTTTCTGACTACAACTAGGCTACAGGTTTATGTAGGGACTCTTAGAGGGTATATAAAAGAGTGTTTGCAACTCTCTTTTCATTCTTTCGAAAAGAATAGTGCCATAGATCAGACATATTAGCATTCTCCATTGTGTTAGATTCTTTTTATAATAATTCCACGTCCATCTTTCCAGTTTTTATCATTGTCGAATCTTTCCATTTTGATAGTTCGACCATGACTGCTCTCCGACGTCTTCTCACCCCTTTCCAAGACTTCAAAAGGTCCATATTCTGGAGCCGGGTTCCAGAATCAGAATTAAAGTATCACAATGCCTCTGGGAACGGTAAGTTATCTCTGATTTCGGAGAAACTCAACGTGAAATTCAGATTCCGAATTGAAACCTGTGATAATGATGATTGGATGGGCTGGAGCAGCATCAAAACATATGGACAAGTATAAAAAGATTTACACCGACAGAGGGTTTTTTTTTTGAAATCGAAGCCAAGAAAGTAGAATGATTTCAGATACAAAGTCGTCTCCATCTGCCCTCCACTTTTCCATTACAAAGTTCCCGATGAGTCAGTTGGGAACAAAATTATGCCAATTATGAATAAGATCCAAGACAAGTACAGTTTTTTCAATGATATCATTAAGGTTTTCAAAAATTTCAGACCAATCGTGATTCATTCCTTCTCAATGAATGGAATCAGAGGACTGATTTCTTTGGCCAAGGCTTCTAAAAACCCGAGATTAATTGAGAATCTGGAAGGAATCATTTTCGATAGGTATCTGTCTCTGGAATCTGAAAACGTTTAAGCTGTTTCCGTTTTCAGTGCTCCATCCCTTACACTTCCCTATCAAAATGGAAAAGCAATGATGCTCTCAAGACCTTCTGTGACCTATATGAGTGATGACAACCGGGCAATCGTTTTTCAACTTCTCAACTCGATTCGAGACGCTGTGGTTTGTTTTTGAATCTCGAATCTACAGATTTACAAAATTAAGATAACCCCACTTTCAAAACTATTCCCATCTCTTCGTCACTATTTTCTCTACTGGTACATCTATGACAAGATTCAACTTCCGAGACGACAACTTTATTTGTATTCTGAAGCAGATTCAATGATTCCATTCAACGATTTGGAGAAATTCATTGAAGAACAAAAGAATCGAGGAAATCAAGTGGATAGTGTCAATTTTGGTAGTACGGAGCATGTGGCTCATTTTCGAACAGAACCAGAGAAATACACAAAGAAATGTGTTGAATTTGTTAGTAAACTTTGATTGAATAAAAGATTTATGATTCAGTTTTTGCTCCCATACTCAACATCAATCAGTTTAGCAATCGTATTGAGTTGAATATTGGATGTTCCCTCGTAAATGGTTCCGATTTTACAGTCTCGATAGTACTTTTCAACCGGAAAGTCTTTTGTGAATCCCACGCCTCCAAGCCATTCGAGACATTTTGAGGTGGTGGTTGTGGCGATCTGAAAATGAAAAAATGGTAATTAATTACTATAGAATCTGTAGAAGGACATGCCTCCTGTTTTGTCCAGAAACCTGAAAAGATAGTTCTGCAATTCTCAAAATGGCTCATAAAATCTGTTGGATAAGAGATTTGAAACATATTTTGTGAGTCAACTTTTGACGAAAATTCTGATAAGATTAATTTCAATTCGTTTGGATTTCAAGATTGTGCTCATTTTGAGCTCATCGGGGTGCTTTTCTAATACACGGTATGTCTCATGAAACCACTTCTTGGGATCTTAATTTTGAAAAACCAATATTATATTTCCTAATAACAAATTTCTCTGGTAAAACTCCATTCTTCTTCTAGTCATGTCGAGATTCTCAATGAATACTACAGTAGCCCATTACAGTAATGTACAGTAATCCTTTAAAAAGTCAATACTCCAATTAATACTCCAAGTAACTAATACGAATTTCATATTTTTGATGAAACTGCATTTTTTTGTTAGTTTTCGATTTCAATTTTTGCTCATCGGGGTGTCCTTCTAGCGCAGATTTCATGTTTTAGGATACCTGTGAAGCATATAGTTTGGCCATGGCTGCTTCTCTCACAAACGAAAGTCCGTGTTCTTTCATACGGGCGGCATTGTAGACAAGAAGACGGGCGGCTTCGATTTCAGTTCTTATTTGAGCAATTTGATGTTGCATTCCCTGTATCAAATGAATAAAGAAATCCCAAGGCATTTTCTCACTTGAAAGTCTATAATTCTTTGCCCGAATTGTTCTCTTTGTTGAAGATAAGGGATAGTTTGATCGAAGCATCCCTGAGCCAATCCGAGCATTTGAGCTCCGATTCCAATTCTTCCAGCATTCAGACACTCGATCGCGTACTTGTAGCCTTGGGGAATAACATTAGTACAGTGTTATACCGTAAAATTTGTATTAGAAGGGCACCCCGTAATTCAAACTTATTAGAATCCTCGTCAAAAAATGACTCACAAAATATGTTTCAAATCAGATGTTATGATCCATTTTGAGAATTCAGCAATATCTTTTGAGAAGATAGAGGACATGCCCTTCTAATACAGATTTTACGGTATCTACCAAAACTATGAACCTTTTCCAAACTCTCCGAGAATCGCTGATTTCGGAACACGAACATTGTCGAAATGGATGGGACAGGTGGAAGATGACCGAAGGCCAAGTTTATCTTCTTTCTTTCCAACAGTAACTCCCTTAGTGTCCATATCCATCAGGAAGCACGTGATTCCTTTGTATCCCTTTGCTGGTTCCGCATTTGCAAATACAAGAAGATACTTTGAATGCCCTGAATTCGTAATCCACATTTTCGATCCATTAATCACAAAATCATCTCCATCTTTCTTCGCAACCGTTTTCAATGAGAATGCATCTGAACCGGCACTGACTTCCGAAAGAGCAAAAGATCCAGTGAAACCAGTCACAGTTTGCGGGAGATACTTTTGTTTCTGTTCTTCTGTTCCCAATTGAATAATCAAAGGAGTGAAGAGAGTGTTGTGAACATCAACCATCGCAGAAACCGATGCATCCACTTTTGCGAGTTCTTCAATAATGAGGACTGCATCGAAAAATGTTGATGCGGGGCCGCCGTACTTCTCAGGAACCTCTACTCCCATCAACTATAAAACATTCTTGATTTTTTGTAAGGATTCAGATACCTACTCCATTATCAAAGCATCCTTTGATGACAGACTCATACATTTCCGACTTTTCATCCATTTCTCGAACAACTGGTTTGATGACGTCTCCAGCGAAACGACGAACTGAAAAAGAAAATGGACTGAAACTAGTATACCGTAAAATCTGTATTAGAAGGGCACCTCTAATAGAAGGGCCTCCAATTAGCTCAAAATGAGCACATTTTTGAAATTCAAACAAATTGAAATTAGTCATATTAGAATCTTTTGTCAAAAGTTGGCTAGACAGGTTACAAAATATGTCTCAAATCTCGTCTCCAACAGATTTTATGATTCATTTTGAGAATTCAAAAAAAACATTTTTAGGTGATGGAAAAATAGAAGGGCCTGCCCTTCTAATACAGATTTTACGGTATTTCAAACATCTCCTAACCAGTCTCCACAAATGATTTTTCTTGCTCCGACAAAACTTGAAGTGGATAAGGAGTCACATCATCTCCACGTGTCTTTCTAGAATATGATGCTGAGGTGGCAGTGAAGATTCGTTGGGGGTGGCTCAGGCGAAGAGCTCTTGAAAGGAAAGACATCTTTGGATGAAATTGAGAACTAGAGCTGACGCTTTATTGTAAGATCTTCCCTACGTGGCTGCAAGATCTTCAAAGAAAAAGTTTCACTGCCTGAGAGGTCACGCAAACTTCAAATTAATAAACAAATTTCGGCGACTCATTCAAATGTGAATAACTTTTTTCAGGGGGATTGGGTAAAAATATGGTCAACAGCAAAAATGTTCCTTATCAAAAAAGCTATCCATTGATTAACAGCTCGTCAAATTTCATTAAAAATTAACAGCGTTACGTCTTGCCAAAAAGTTGCTGATTTTGGCAAGCCCGGCAATTTTTCGGCGATAAAAGCCGTAACTCTGTTATTTATTGAAGAAATTTGACGATTTTTCAACCAATTTATAGCTTTTTTAATAAGGAACATTTTTTTTTCTGTTGAATGTTATTTACTCCGACCTCCCTGAAAAAAGTTATTCACACTTGAATGAGTTTGAATACCTGAACTGGATGTGCTGGAATAAATTTATTGGTAACAAAAAAAGCAACAATAACAACAAAAAAGTGAAAACAATAATTATTTGAAGATCATATTCAGGAGTTCACTACTCTCCGTGTTCACATGTTTCGATCTTTCCTTCTTCACTTTGACCGCCTTCTTCTGTTCAACATCTCTCTGGAATGTGTCCCATTTTCCGCCGGACGCCTTCACCTTCGCTTCAAGCTTCCTCAAATGCTTTCCTTTTTCAACTTGTTCTTCGAAGTGAGCAGCGATACGACGAGCCTGAAAATGTTAAAATTGGTTTCAGAATTCTTCAATATTCCTCATACCTGAGCCACTTCCACATTCATTCGACGCTTCTCAACTTCCTTCTCATACTGAAGCTGTTCCATGAGATGAACCCATTTGAATCCAGACAAGTACCGAATATTCCACAGCATACTAGACACGGGATCTTTGTTCTTTCCACCGATCGGTGAATTGTCGATTTGTTCCGCGAGCGCTTTTGCGATTTTCTTCTTTTTCAATTCCATCCAACCTTCCGAATACTTGTTTTGTGGATTTTTTGTGTGCTTATTGCGCTGAAAAATAGAGATTAAAGGATTTGAAACGAATAAAATTATTCTACCGCTAGAAAAATTCGTCCAACTTCGCCAGGACATCGTTTTTCAAAGTATTCCCGCATCCGAACAACATTGTATTTTGGAGGAATCATTGAGAAATAAACTACCTGAAAATGGAAAACTTTGGATGAATTCAATTCCAGTTAACATACTCCAGTTTTCCTTTGTTTCTGTTCTGGATCTTCAAAATCTTCTGTTTCCATTTCTTCATCGTCTTCTGGATTTTCCTCTTTAACTTCAGAATCATTCATATTTCCAACTTCATCATCATTATCGTCTTCTGATCCAACTTCTCCCTTCGGTTCCAATTCTTCTGAAATTTCGGGATTAAATTGGGCAACTCCAGAAGAAAATCTACCTTCTTTCACTTCTTCGACAACTGGTTTCTTAGTCCCCTTTTTATTAATTTTCTTTTTCTTGAGAATCGGTGCCATTATTCTGAAAATTTTTCTTATTTTCTGTGGATTGGTAGTCATTAGCAGAGGTATAAGCACATTGCATCTTACAAAAATATGAAAATAAGGGGACACATCGGTGGAAACTTTATTAAAATAAACATTTATGGTTTTAAAACATTCGTTGTGCTGGAAATCGGGCAATATAAAAGTACAAATAAGTTACATCAATTTTTACATTTTGGCGAATTCTAAAGCTTTTAGAGAGCTTTTTTGACTTCTAAAGCTGGTGCTCCTTGATCCATTTGACTTCCTTTTCGACTGTGATGCAAATCCGTCACCATCTGGATTCCGGCCTTTCTTGCCATCCTTCCAGCCACACTTCGAGGTCCTAAATCCCACAATTGTGCAGCAGCCAGAGTTCCGTGTCCTGCGGCAAAGAGAGCATGATGAGTTGTATCCGATGCATCGTCTCCGTATTTAATTTTTACATTTTGTACAGTCTGGTTGGCAATGCTTCGACAGAGATGACGAGAACCATCTTCTAAACTCATCCAAACAGTGGCTACACCTGTGATACCTCCTCCGAGAATTTCTGGAAACATCATTGTTGAATCAAATCTTAATTTCATTTACTAACCGATTGTTCCCGACACAAGTCCACCAGTTTTTCCGTCTCCAAATCGTCGTTGAGCACTGTCCGCTAGTTTTCTTCCCACAGAAACTCCCATATCTCCTATTTTGTCCACTGAAATTTCAAAATAATTTTGTTTCAAACTTAAGAGGGAATGACCCGAAGTGTTACCCTGGTATTTGGCTCATAATTTGTCAAAATACATCACACGGTGTAACTAGTGAAACCACAAAGTTATAGGTGCGCTCTCCCGGGTTTACCGGAATTAGGGCTTCTTTTGTAATTTTTGGAAAATTTTTGATCACTCACATAAAAACAGTCATAAGTCAGTAGAACAAGGAGCATTTTTGATGTTCTTTTTTTTGTTTGATAGCACATGAAACAATTCACAAAAAAGTCTCTCAGAGCATATATCCATCTACGATACATGCGCTTTTCTGAATTGAAATACAAGGTCTGAAGTATACTGTAGTTTCAAAAAGTGCCAATTTTTGGCAATCGGGGAACGGGGGACTACCACTATAGGAATCCTTGCACCTAGTAACCAACAAATACCTTCTCAAACATAGGGGTCCGGCTCGAGTTACGGAAGATATTTTGATTTTTTAAATTTTTTTCGAAATTTCCATGTATCCTTATACGATGGATTTTGAAAAAAATCATAAAAATTTGATGAGGACTAATTTCGGTTTAAATATGATTTTTAACAAGATTTCTCTGAAAATAAAACATCCACATTAAAATTAGTCCTCATCAAATTTTTATGATTTTTTTCAAAATCCATCGTATAGGGATACATGGAAATTTCGAAAAAATTTAAAAAATCAAAATATCTTCCGTAACTCGAGCCGGACCCCTATGTTTGAGAAGGTATTTGTTGGTTACTAGGTGCAAGGATTCCTATAGTGGTAGTCCCCCGTTCCCCGATTGCCAAAAATTGGCACTTTTTGAAACTACAGTATACTTCAGACCTTGTATTTCAATTCAGAAAGGCGCATGTATCGTAGATGGATATATGCTCTGAGAGACTTTTTTGTGAATTGTTTCATGTGCTATCAAACAAAAAAAAGAACATCAAAAATGCTCCTTGTTCTACTGACTTATGACTGTTTTTATGTGAGTGATCAAAAATTTTCCAAAAATTACAAAAGAAGACCTAATTCCGGTAAACCCGGGAGAGCGCACCTATAATTTTGTGGTTTTACTAGTTACACCGTGTGATGTATTTTGACAAATTATGAGCCAAATACCAGGGTAACACTTCGGGTCATTCCCTCTTTAGTATAACTTACATAGATATCTAGTACATTTGGCAACAGTTTTTGTTCCTTTATGCATATAAACCACACTTCCCTTCACAACTGGAGATACTTGCATCGGTTTGTCGGTAGCCATAAGTGTCGTTCGATATTGTTCTCCGTTTTCTTCAACTCTGGATATCACCTTCACAGCTGTCGTTTCAACACCCCATGCAATCCTCTGACCGCCTCGAATCAAGAAATTGGCTACTTGCGTCGCGATTTTCTTCTTTTCTTCCTTGCTAAGATTCGAAATTGGTTCTGTTTGTTCCTTGAAGTCCGTGAACTCTCGAAGAACGATGTGAAGCTCCTCAATCAGCCGCGGTTCGGTATCAGAAGACAGCATAATAGCTACGGTCATATCTGAAAAAAGAGACAGTGGTTTGAAGCCTTGAATATCGAGACTCACTTGGATTTTCTGCGGTTGGATTGGCCAATAGATATGCACCGAATTCGTTGCGAAGAACTGGAGTTTTCGCTCCCATAAGCGGATAAACCCATGGTCCAACTTGCATAAATGCAAGAATATCCGAGGTAGAATTATCATCGGTTGGTTTGGGGAAACGAAGAATTTGGAGAGAAGTTGGAGCAGTTGGAGCAGTCGTTTTCTCGCCCTGAACAAACAGAGAATGTTTACCGAACTAACAAATAAATAACTTACGTCGATAGTGAACAGTTGGACACCTTCTGGCAAAAAGTAGATAAGGTCAGCTTCTTGAGATCCAAACGAATCCAGCTGCATTCTGATTGCCTCTTTCTGGAAAAATTTGGAAAGTTGTTTGAATCGAAAAATCATTACAAACCTCATTTTCTACACTCTCCTCGACTTCCTTGGATTTTTCCGATTTTGGTGCACGTGGACCTTCTTTTTTGAGAACTTGAATTCTGAAATAATAATTTTGAGATATTTTTCTACAAAAACGACTCTTGCCTCACCTTTTCTCAACACTAGACTTTGCTTCTTGGAGCATTTTCCACATTTCGCTTTTCTTGGCATTTTTCATTTTCTCTCCCTCTTTTATCAAATTCAGTCCTTTTTCGTACATCGCCAGAGTGTTCTCCTGAATTTAAATTGTCAATTTTATATATTTTAAGATAACTTACCCAATCCGCAACTTCATCGTAACACAATCCTTGTTCAATTGAAGCATAGGCTTCGGAGAAAACCGCATCAACTTGAGCGGTGTCTGGGATTCTCATGAAAATCGAGAACATTTTCTGAAAGTTAGACTGAAACTTAGTGTCTGAACAGGAGTGAAAAAAGACAGAAGAGCGAAAGAAACAGAGGATCAAAACGGGCGCCCTCATGACAACAACAACAACAACGAAAATAAGTCTCGTGCTCTGCGTCTCTCCTTCTGAATTACTCTCTCACTTCAGTCAGTGGTTGAATGCGCGATGAGTCACACGAATTTCGAAATCTCCGTGTGCTAGGCGACGTATAATGTGGCTGGGGGCTGTCAAAGTGAAGTCCAGTAAAAAATCACTTTATCCGGTTATACAAATCTAAAATAGAAGGTAATGAACAACTTCATTCCTCTAGAAAATCAATCGACAATGTGACGATGAATCTATTCGACGTAACGCTTGTTCCAGAGTGGGATGAACTGTCCGACGGTCTTCCATTCGCAGAAGTAGATAGCCATGAGGAAAGCGGATCCACCGTATGCGGCGTATGTTTTGAAGCTGCAAGAGAGAATTTTCTTTTACAAATTATATTCCCAAAAAAAAAAACAAACTAGTTTGGATTGGTGGCAGCGTTTTTCAGGAAACGAGCTGGCTTCATGTACAGCATGATTCAACCTGTAACAATTCAGTGATTTTTAATAGGAATCCTAACATTATCGAAATTATAAAAGCGAAAACAACGCATTGGGTTGAATAGTTCCGTAGTTTGACTAGATAAATAATTTATTAGACTTCCGATAACACAGAAAAAAGAAAGTGACCCCGGCATTCAATAACGCAATAAATTAATGAAATTGAGATAACGAAATAAATACATTTTAAAGCTAATACATGTTTTATCCCAAGAAATTGACGACGACAAGATGGAGGATGAGGTTGGCAAAGATGAAGTCAGCGAACGCACGTTCTGTGGAGACAGAAGTGAACTCCGATCGATTCTCTTGATTGACTTGCATTCGGAGGCATGCTGAAAAAGAAATGATTGTGTCTATTTCTAGTGAAAAAACGGAAATTTTTGAAATTAAACTGTTTTTTAAAATTTAAACCTAGGAAGCGACAAAACTTTTCAAATGCTTTACAAATTACACTTTTCATCAACATCACAGATTTTAGAACACTATTCATTGTTCAATTTGTCTCGCAAAAACCATCGAAAATGTTCCGGGATTTCTTTTCACATTCATTCTTTCCTTTGTAAATAAATATTACAAAAACTTACATGCTAAGACGAATGATGTCACAGTAGAGATGAATCCGGAGAGGAACGAGTTGAATGGGAAAGTTCCGACGAGCAGGCAGTAAATGAACTGGAAGATTCCGGTGAAGAGGATGTACGTCATGTAAGCGTCGATGATCTTCAGCTTCGACGGTGTGGTCTTCTGATAGTCATCAAACAGTTTTGTGAGGACTGGTACAACCTGAGCCGCCATTCTGAAAAAAGGAACATTTCAAGGAGTTGAATCAAGTTTTATGTAAACAAGAAGGACAAAAAACAATTCATCCAGAAAAAAATCAGCGTAGAGATCTCTCAAGATGGACCTTGATCCTTGATGCCCTGCCACTATCATTGATGCTTTTTTAGATTTATTACTCAAAAATAACTTTTGCGGGTAAACACAAACAACCATAGTAAATAGAGGAGCGTATTTTTGCTGCTGTCGCAAAGGTTTCAGATGACGTGGACAAATATAAGGAAAGCACATAAAAGAAGCAGGAAAGAGTAGTTGCAAATTGAGTTGGAAAATTTTCTAGGGAGAAACGCAAAATTGAAAAGCAGTTTGCGGTTTTTTCAGCCATATACAAGGGGTCCAACATTATCTTATCGCTAGGGATAAAGATGTCAGAATGGGCAAACATTTTGCAAAAACCTATGTTGATGTAACCTTAGTCGATAATATTTCAATTATCATACAAAAGATGAAGGGCAAACTAGATTTTCTACTCATTAGAAGTCGTAAAAGTTCAACGTGGCTCCAGAAATCTGAAAAATCGAGCGGGCGGCGATTAAAGGAGCACACATTTTTGCCAACACATTCGTTGCAAGACCACCGGTGCCCCGCCCACTCGCAACCGTGCGGCATGCATTTACGCAACTTCGGCGCACGCATTTTCTGTTTTACCGATTTCTCCGTCTTCTTCGAGGCACGAGGCGTTGAGGACACTCGGCTGACAACAGAGACAACAGAAAAAAGTCAAAGATATTTTGTCAGTTTTTTCCGCCCCCAAATTCGAATTAGTGTCTGACCGAATGGGTAGCCATCGACATTGAAATTCTCTGTACTCTTTATCCTCTAGGCAAAAATGCTTTACACTGTAATCAACCTCCTAGCGTGAGTTTTCAGTGAAAAACATTGAATACAAGAAATTCTGTTTTTTTCAGACAGATCTACTGTAATGGCCCAATTCTTCAGACAGTTCAGGATTCGCACATGTTTCCTGATTCGAAACATTTCGTGGACATGTCATTGAAATATGATCCCAGTGAGGTTTTTGATTTTTAAAGTTGTCAAGTTGGGAAAAACTTAACAAACAAAATAAATTCATCAATTTCGTTATCTTTATCGTCTGCGAGACCGGTTTTTGCAATTTGGAAGGTGTGAAAAGATATTTTAGCGCGATCTTTGTTAAAATTGTGATTGTTAAGAGGAATTCGAGAACCTTTCGAGCAACTGTCGTGTAGCCATGATACAAAGAACATTTAGAGCTTGAAAGTCAAAGTTCAGTCTCAGTACTTCTGAAAAACACAAAAACCATGCCATATCATAAAGACGAACGAAGAAAGTTAATTGAATTACTTCACTCCACGTGACTTTCGAAAAAAAAATCCTTCAAATGTCTGTAATGAATGGGAAGTAAAGATGATTGAAATGCTGACCGGTTCTGTTGAGAAAATTGGTTTTTCAGTTACCACACTACGCCATTTCGACGAGCTCGGAGATCGGACTTCGGATATGATTATTTTAAGAGAATTTGTGACATCTCATTTCAATCCACCGGGAAGTGAATTAGTTGAATGGTTTCCACCAGATTGGGTCGACTTTCCTTCGAATTTTCTGAACATTCACGATTATCATCATCGGCGATGGGCGCTGCATTTACATCGAATTTGGAAGGATCTGTGTAGAAAAGTAAACTTATTGAGTCGAAAATGAAAGACAAATTCTTTGTTACAGGTACGAGATGATGTCAAACATCGGCAGGACCACTACTCCCTATTATACGTTCCCCATCCATTCATTATTCCTGGAGGCCGATTTCTAGAATTTTATTATTGGTATGTGCTCTGTTTCATAACCTTAAAAATGTTCTGTGTTCAGGGATACATTCTGGATATTGAAAGGGCTTCTTTTCTCCGAAATGTACGAAACTGCTCAAGGAGTCATCAGAAATTTGGGCTACATGGTTGACAAGTTAGTTTTGAACTGTCAAGTGCAAAAATAGTCATAAACAAGAAGATTATTCAATCCTCTTGTTCCTCATTCTCTTCAAAATTTTTTTTATCAAATTGACACCAAGATCAAATGATAAGGGTTGATTGATGGACTCACACTCTTTTTCTTCTGAATAGACATGCGTTGGTCATGTGACATAGAAAAGAATGTTCGTTTTTTGATTCGAATTAGGGTGTGGTACAATTGTCCTCGGTACATCGAGGAAATTCTCATCTTTTGAAAGTGGTAGAGGAAATAGATACTATTTTTAGTTCTAATATATTTTCAGTCACGGATTCGTTCCCAATGGCGGTCGTGTATACTACCTCACTCGCTCTCAGCCACCCCTACTCACTCCAATGGTCTACGAATACTACATGAGCACCGGAGACCTTGATTTTGTCATGGAAATCCTGCCGACCCTCGACAAGGAATACGAATTTTGGATCAAAAATCGTCAAGAGTGGTTCAAAGACAAGGACGGCAACAAGCAATTCCCCTACTATCAGTACAAGGCAAAACTGAAAGTACCAAGACCAGAATCATATCGAGAAGATTCCGAATTGGCGGAGCATTTGCAATCGGAGGAAGAGAAAATTCGAATGTGGAGTGAAATCGCATCAGCCGCCGAGACTGGATGGGATTTTTCGACTCGTTGGTTTTCTCAAAATGGAGATACGATGCATAGAATGGATTCTATAAGGTGGATATTTAGATTTTGATTAAAACCTCCAGAATTTCATTTATAGAACATGGAGCATCGTACCAGCTGATTTGAATGCTTTCATGTGTGCAAACGCCAGAATTCTCGCCAGTCTCTACGAAATCGCTGGTGATTTCAAGAAGGTGAAAGTATTTGAACAGCGATACACTTGGGCAAAGAAGGAAATGAGGGAATTGCATTGGAATGAGACTGATGGTATTTGGTATGATTACGATATTGAGTTGAAGACTCATTCGAACCAATACTACGTTTCAAATGCAGTTCCTTTGTATGCAAAGTGTTACGATGAAGACGATGAAGTCCCACATAGAGTTCATGATTATTTGGAGGTTAGTTTTCGAAACGATCTTCACAAGAAAAAAATTAATTATTTCAGCGTCAAGGCGTGCTGAAGTACAAAAAAGGGCTCCCGACTTCTCTTGCAATGGGAAGTTCTCAGCAATGGGACAAAGAAAACGCGTGGCCTCCAATGATCCATATGGTTATCGAAGGTTTCCGAACAACTGGAGACTTGAAACTAATGAAAGTTGCCGAGAAAATGGCTACCTCTTGGTTAACGGGAACATATCAATCATTCATTCGAACTCATGCAATGTTTGAAAAATACAACGTCACTCCGCATACCGAAGAAACTTCTGGAGGAGGTGGTGGAGAGTATGAAGTTCAGGTAATCTCAAAAATAGATGTCGAAATTACTAGAATTCAATTTCAGACCGGTTTCGGATGGACGAATGGCGTTATTCTGGATCTTCTGGACAAGTACGGAGATCAATTTGCTTCTTCTAGTTCTTCTAAACTCACTTTCACTTCTGTGAATATCACTTTTCTAGTCATTACTCTGTACATTTTCTCATAGATTCCTGTAGATTTTTACATCAATTCACTCTGAATAGATTCATGTATATAGATCATTTGCTCTGTAGATCTTTAGAATTTTTGAAGCCCCAAAGAATTTTTTGCCATACTAATTGCCTTCATACAGTGTATGTTAATATATCAACCATTTATGTTTTTTTTCCCAAATTTCCGGTTCTATTTTTTCTTCTTATTAACTATTGTGTCCCATCGGGTTTTTCTGACAAACTTACTGCTTTTTAGTTTATAAAATTCTTTTTTTTTCCAAAAGTTCCGCTAATGATCTAAAAAGGAGTTCCGAAAGTTTTTATCTTTGCCCTATAGATCCTAGATTCAAGAGAACTGAAGTTCTAAGATATGGGAATCACTGGATTATGGAAGATCATCGAGCCAACAGCTACCGAAATTCCTCTTGAATGTCTTGAAGGAAAGAAATTGGCAATTGGTAAGAGAAATAGGATTTCAAAAAATCCAGAAATTTCTAGATGTTTCCATTTGGATTTATCAAGCTCAACTCGCGTATCCTTCTGATCAACCAGTACCTCATTTACGTCTTCTCGTAAATCGATTATCGAAACTTCTTTTTTATAAAATTCGCCCTGTATTTGTTTTTGATGGTCCACAAGTTCCTGCTCTGAAAAGACAAGTTTTGGAGTCAAGAAGACAGAAAAGACAAAATGATGATGACATTTTGACGAATCCCAAAAAGATGGGAAAGTTGAAGGTTTCGAGATCGCTATAATTCTTGAATTCAAGCTGAAAAATTCTAGGAGATTGCCGCTGGTGGTCTAGACGACGTCGCACTATCGAAAGCCATCAAAGAAGTGATAAGTCCATCAAAGAAAGTGGTTCTGAATGATGTTTACAAAGATATTCCATCAACAAGCACGAACCTTGATAAACCATCTGCACATCACAATGATCAATTGGTTTACGGAGAAATTGAAAGTTCCGAAGATTCAGATGATAGTGATATTATTGTTGAAGAGAGCCCCGTAAAAAAAGAAAAAGAAGAAGATTCCGTGATTTTCTCTTCTAGAAAACAGGAAATCCGAAATTTAGTCGATAAACGAGAAGTGATGAGAAATAGCCGGCTCCGACCAGACATGGTTCGTTGGAATTCACATTCGAAAATAAAAAAGTTTTTTTAGATTCCACAAGACTCGAAAAGTTTCAGTAACTTCCAAATGCAACGTCTTCTTCAAAGGGGACGACTCAATGCACAAATCGAACAGGTATCTCTCGATTTTTGCCAAGTACCAGCAAAATTGAATTTCAGCTCGCAAAATCATCGACAACGACTTCTGGAGCACTTTCAGGAGACAAAATTAATGTGACTGGACCAGATGGAACATCTCACGTTTTGAAATATGCACATAGTGACGAGATTCAAGAAGTGCAACCTGAATTGAAGAGAGAATTCGATAGTCTATACCAGGCTCCACTGGAAATGACTCTGGACGTTTTTAACGTTGAATACGGTGGAAAAAAGTTGAGCCGAGAAACGACGCCGGATGATGTGAGAGAGGAGATTGTAGAGAGGATTGAAGAAAGATTAATTGACAAAAAAGAAAGAGGTTATCAGAGTAAATCGGGAATGTTAGAGGCTATTGCACGAAAAAGAGTTAGGCAGCATTATGGAACTGAGACTGTTGAGGATATTGAAGAAGAACGAAGACGACGACGAATTCAGGACGAGGAAGATGAATTGATTGGTAGGATCTCCTTTTTCGGAAAATCGGAAAAAAATTTTGCTCGAAAAATTATCTTTTTCCTTCAAAATTATTAATTTTTCGACAATTTTCCAAAAAAAAATCGGGTAAAAACGAGAACAATTCCGATCATCCCTGATCCCAGAACAAGCCTCCAAAAATACTGCTTCCAGAAGTCAGCGACGATGAGATGGCTCTTCAGAAAGTTTTACTCGAATCTGCTTCCAAAGCTTTAGACGAAAAGATGTCGAGTTTGAAGAAACTACGCCCAGAAAGCGATGAGGAAGAAGAATGGGATCCACAACGAAATGATATTCCATCCACTTCCTCAGCAGCTCAAAGAAATCTCGCCGATGAATATGTTCACTTGAACTATGACGAAGATGAAAGGACCCCTGAATTGTATCGAGATCTTCAAGAGTTTCTCACGAATGCTGGAATCCCATGGCTAGAAGCACCCGGAGAAGCTGAAGCTCAATGTGTTGAGTTGGAGAGGCTCGGGCTAGTAGATGGAGTTGTTAGTGATGATAGTGATGTGTGGGCGTTTGGAGTGAAGCACGTCTACAGACACATGTTCGCGAAAAATCGAAGAGTTCAAAGATACGGAGAGAGGACAGCGGCGAATCGGGAGAATTGTAAACTCTTTTGTAAGGAGAGTAGGGATTTATCCATATTGAATAGCAATTTTAAGGTTTGCAACGAGAGGACTACATTTCAATTGCTCTTCTTTCTGGTGGAGATTATTGTTCTGGACTTGTGAAAGTTGGTGCAATTGGAGCACTGGAATTGGTTTCAGAATTCGTGGAGAAACGGGATGATGAATCTCTGGATAATGTCGAATCTAGGGTAATCAGAATTGAAGTATTAACTTCAAAAATAAAGTTCAGATTCTACGACTCCTGGAAAAAGTGGGACATTTATTTTTAACTTCTCCGGATGAACAACGATCTGTTAGTCGAAAGGCAATGATTCTGAGAAGGCACGTTACTGAAGCGAATGAGAAGGATTTAATTAAGAATGTAAGTTTTTTTCGAAGATATAAATTATTAAATACATTATTTTCTAGGTTTGCTACAATAAAGACGCTGTGCACGCATACCTTCGCCCAACTGTCGATTCCTCATCTGAAAAATTCCGTTGGCGTCAGATGAACATCCCACTGATTCGACAGATTCTTCACCAACGTCTCCAGTGGCCCGACAGAACTCAACATCATGAAGAACAGAATTCTTTTGATGCGTTTGAAAAATGGAATACGTTCTTGCAAGCAGGCGGACGAAGTCAAATGCGACTGGATAGATTCTTCGCGCAAAAACTAGACAGTTCTCTCGAGTTGAAGTGGTCCAAGAAAGTTGTGGAAGCACTTGAGAAAATTGGTCGAAGAGCAAGTGGATTCCAGGAGAAAAAAGAAGAAGAAGACGTTGAAGTCCTAGAAGTTAAGAAAAAGAAAAAAGAGACGAAGACTCCTGAAAAAAAGGCAACACGAGGAAAAGGGCGAGGCAGAGGTCGCGGAAGAGGTGGATCCAAAACTGCGAAGGTTCAGGAACCAAAGACACTCAATCTATCTGAAGATAGTAGTTCTAATGACTCATTTGATGATTTTAAAGTGTAAATATTTCATTTATCGCTCACAAAATAACTATTTGTATTTTCTGCCTTTGAATAAAAGTAACTTCAATTTTACTAGGTTTGAAATATATTAATTTCTGTTTGCTCCAGTTGTTCCCATCTTCTGATTATTTTTATTATTAGATTATCTAAGGTTGGACATTCTAGATTCTAGAATGCATTCTTCTCCTTCCTCATAATTTAACAAAATTGTAAAAATGGCCAATTTCGGCTTGTGGACGAATGTGCGCCCCACTGCGCATGTGTTTAGTTGGCATTTTTCCACTCGCCGAAAACCTCTTATTTTTCAGTTTTCTCTCATTTAAATTCCCTTTTGAACATAAATTTCATAAAAAATTCAAAAATGTTATATTTCAGCCAACATCATGCTCAAATTTGTGATATTTTCATCGATTCTCATAGCGCTTGGATCGTCAATTGAGCTCACTTTCGAACTTCCAGATAATGCAAATCAATGCTTTTATGAGGATCTGAAGAAGGATGTCGACACAGTTTTCGAATTCCAGGTTTTTAATAGTTCCAGTGCATAATTCAAAAACCCTTTGTTCATTCAGGTAGTCACCGGAGGCCATTACGATGTCGATTTGATAATCGAAGATCCAAATGGAAAAGTTTTGTACAAAGACACCAAGAAGCAATACGATAGCATTAACTTCAAAGCAGAAGTTGAAGGAACATACAAGGCTTGCTTCTCCAACGAATTCTCCACGTTCTCACACAAAATTGTATATATGGATTGGCAATTCGGTGATCAGAACGCTCTTCATGCCGCCGTTACACAAGGAGCTCATGCTATGACTCAATTGGAGAATTATGCTGTTGCTATTGGAGACAAACTGAGAACGGTGAGTCGCTAAACATTTAAAGAGTGCATTGAACAAAAAAACTTTTAAAACAACTTCTGAAAAATAAAATTTTCAGATTGATGACTACCAAACCCATCATCGACTTCGCGAAGCTACTGGTCGCAAACGCGCTGAAGAACTCAACGAACGAGTTATGATCTGGTCTCTCGGACAATCAGCCGTAGTTGTTTTCATCGGTATTGGCCAAGTCTTCCTGCTCAAATCATTCTTCAATGATAAAAGAACTCGTTATTAATCGATTTCATTCGCTCTTTTTTTTGTAAAAATCAGCCTCTTCAAACAAATGGGTCTTTTCAGTTGTTTTTTGCCCCCTTTTCCCTTTGAATAGCATAAGAATATAATTTATTGATGATTGTTTTCTTTTTAATTTACACCCGAAGAACTTTGGTGGCCTTACAAGAAATTATTCAAGAATTTCGCCATTCAGAACAGCTTGATATTGCTCGAGTCTCCGAAGAAGTGCGTCGTTCTGGTTCAAGAGTGTCTGGATTCCATTGATAAGGGTCTTGCGCTTCTCACGATTACGCTTGGCCTGAAACGGAATAATTAACCTATGAAATTAAATAGAATTTTCACCTGATTCTCTGGTGTCGTCTCAGTGATAATGTTCATTCCATCAAGTGTTTCAAGATGTCTCTCAGCTTCTTCATTGAAAAACTTGACTTTCTTTTCCAACTTTTTCCCTAACTCGATCTGTTTTGGTTTTTCTAAGAATCCACGTTCCCAGTCGGCAACATCTCTCAGATTAACATCGTAAGTCTTCTGAAGATTGCTCAAATTATGCTTCTCGTACTGCATCAACATTTTGAATCCAGCGTCGTCGGCCATGGCATTCTTTCCTCCCATAACGATGATTTTGTCGTTCTCTTTGAAGTTCATTGTGGATAGTGAGACATCGGATTCGCCTTGGAGAAACTTTCCTGGAAAATAACTGTTGTAATTAATTATTCAAGGATTTCAGATCCTACCTCTATGCAACAATTTCATCGTTTCCACATCAACATCATTGTCGGCAGCAATCCGTTCTCTGAGTTGTCCGAGAGTAGAAATGGATTCCTCTCCTTCCGTCTCTTCAAGAATATCGACAGTTGTTTGAATAGAAGAACAGGAGACAGTCACTTTCATCTCTGAAATTGAATTTAAAAATTGATTGTAAATTTAGGATTAAAAACGAAAATCAGACGAAGCAGTGGGAAAATAGAGGATCTCTGAATAAGGAACTGAAGGAAACTCTCAATTCAAAAGTATTCCAAATGAAAAATAAGAGTTTCTAGAGAATTCGAGATCATTCTTGAAAAATTCCTCACCGATTAAAGTCCTCGTGGAGTACACAAGCTTTCACACCAGGGCGCGTTTACAGCCCGCTTTCAAACTTTTTATTTTGGAATGAAGTTTTTTTTGCGCAAACTGTTTGGCAGTCATTTTCTCTTGTTTGTCGCACTCTGAAAAGGACGGGCGGCGCGAGAAAAACGTTTTCGAGGTCAACAGAATCAACATCGTTTATTTGTGTGTTTAGAAAATTGTGAATTGCAATTATGGTTCTTTTGAACATCGTTTCCACTCGTGTTGAAAATTTAGTTTCGAAAAAATTTAGTTTCGGAACCTCTACTTATCATTATTCCAACAGGCACCTAAGAAATAAAGTTTCGTAAAACATTTTTGCATCATATTCGTCTGCCTCTTCCCGCCTTTTTCTCCCATGCTTTCCCTTCTTGAGCCACTATTTTTTTCTCTTCAGTTTTTTGAGCAAGAGAAGAGAGAATTCACACGAAAAGAGTCCACGAAAACAAGAGTGACTAGTGAAGCGAGAGTGAAGTTAGAGATACGTGATAGAAGACTTGTGTACGTGCCAAATCTCCTCAGAAAACGTTTCGAACTCAATTTTATTCCTCTGATTTTCAATAACTCCTCGAAATAGTGTGAGAAACAGACAGGGGAAGAACAATGTTCGTAGCCCTGGGCTCTCAGATTTATCGACGATATTTCGGACGTGGTGAGCATTTTTGGCCCCTGGTGCCATAATATAGAGAGAAAGAGTGTTGTTTGCTTCTCTATTGTTTTCTTGTTGTTTTGTTTTCCATTAGTTTCACGAACGAAAACTGATCAATGATCAAAGTTTTTTGCTGCCTTATCAGATAGTGACCCGAAGTATTCCCTTTTTCGATTTTGTCCTTTTTTCACTCCTTTCACTAATATCTTTCTTATTTTTCCTTATGATTCGATATTATGCTCTGAAAAGTACTCTGAATATTTGCAGGAATGGCAATGGCAAATAATGGAAGTGTGGCCAATAAGGTCTGCCTGATTGTCATCGATGGATGGGGAATCTCCGAGGATCCATACGGAAACGCCATTCTGAATGCTCAAACTCCAGTGATGGACAAGTTGTGCTCAGGAAACTGGGCTCAAATCGAGGCTCATGGGCTTCACGTCGGTCTTCCAGAAGGTTTGATGGGGAATTCCGAAGTCGGCCATTTGAATATTGGAGCCGGACGGGTTATCTATCAAGATATTGTCCGTATCAATCTCGCCGTCAAGAATAATCAACTGGTTTGTCCTTCAGAATATCTTGAAAATTCCTAAATTGATTTTTATAGGTGAATAATGAAAGTTTGGTGGATGCATGTAATCGTGCCAAGAATGGAAATGGACGTCTCCATTTGGCTGGACTTGTTTCTGATGGTGGTGTTCATTCACACATTGGTGAGTTTTCGATTTCATAAATCTTTTATTTCGGTTCCTTCTTCAGATCACATGTTCGCTCTGATCAAGGCTATCAAGGAACTCGGAGTACCAGAGCTCTATCTCCATTTCTACGGAGATGGACGCGACACTTCGCCAAACAGTGGAATCGGATTCCTTCAGCAGACTCTTGATTACTTGGAGAAGACTGTTGGGTATAATTTCTTTAACAGGCTATTTTTGATAGACTATAATTATTTTTTTCAGATATGGAAAGCTCGCCACAGTTGTTGGACGCTACTACGCTATGGACCGCGATAAGAGATGGGAGCGCATCAACGTCGCTTACGAAGCCATGATTGGAGGTGTTGGAGAGGCTTCGGATGAGGCTGGAGTACGTTATTGAATTTTACCGGAGTTACAATCCGAGCCGGCGATTTTCTCCTCTTTAAATAGAGACCGCAACAAAATTTTCAAACTTGTCGTATCCCAAAAAAAGTTATATCATTGTGTTCCCCTTCTCTAAAATAGTCAGATTCCAAATTTTCATCCAAAAATGTTCGCCCGTAACAAAGTTACAGCGATTTTAGTGCGCAAATTTTAGTACTGAGTTTCTCTTGGGAGGTAGGCGGCGGGTCTGGACGAAGTGGATAACCACACAAAACTGATCACTAATGAAGTTCAGAAATAGTTTTTATATGAAAACAAAAGAAGAAAAAACTATTTAGACACTTTCGGAGTTGAACCCCACTTCAATTTTTCGATGGTCAGAGTCACTATCCACTACGCCATGGAGGCGAAATCGTCGCGCGGCGCGGAACTTGTATACGAATGAGAAACTGTCGGCGGTCGGCAGCCGCCATTTTTTCAACGAATTTCTCAATTTTTGAGGGATTTTTTCCCCTAAAAATGCCGCACAATTTTTTCGGCGAACTCGTTCAAACAAACCACATATACCATTTTGTAGGAAATTTTTTGTAGATTCAGATCGTAGTAAGAACTCATGCGAGATCGACCAGCGTCATATATAAAACATGGAAAAACGGATAAATCTCTGAAGCATGCTTCTTTTAGACACGGAAAAAAGTAACCTCAAGATAGTTTACAGCTATGAAATTTGGTATATAGGTAAATAAAAAGTTACTTTCTTTACTGCTCGACTAAAAAATGTGGGTCATCGCTGAAAAAATTTCAGAAAAATTGTTTGAAGTTTGAGCACATGCTGAAAATTTCGGCGAACTCCTCTTGATTATCCTTTCTTAAAATCTATTAATGCATCTCTTTGGCTTTCAGAACCTATAAATAACTCGACCGAGATCCCCTATAGCTGAGCCAGAAAATGAGATTTTCTAAAAAAACCTTCAATTTTTCTCATTTTTCAGAAAAACTGTTCGTTTTCCATGAAAACTAGTAAGATTTTTGAAATCTACGTATTCGATTACATTATGAGAGCGAATTTCGAAACGATTGGCTGATCCTCCGCCGAGTTACAGGCCTTCAAAGTGCGCAATTACCCCCCAAGAGAAAAATCGAGAGGCCACGCCCCCTTTCATTGCGGTGCCTATCTTTAAATTGTGATTTTCAAGTCAACATTTATATGAAAATGTAGGACTTGATGAGATCTACAGAATGGTAGTTAGAATGTCTAAATTCCATATCTAAATTTTCCATAAATCGTAAGGAAGCACCCGGGCTGGTGATTTTGGCCCGTCCTTTTTCTGGCGTTTTATGAAAAGTTAGATATGGAATTTAGATATTCTAACTACCATTCTGTAGATCTTGTCGTGTTCTACATCTTCATAAAAATTTTGACTTAAAAATCAAAATTTAAAAAAGAGAAAATCGCCGGCCCGTTTCGGCCCGGATTGCAATCCCTAATTTTACAGTCAAATATTTTAGTCTAAACTGTTTTTCAGGTTGTTGAAGTTGTGCGCAAGAGATATGCGGCTGATGAGACCGACGAATTCTTAAAGCCAATAATTCTTCAAGGCGAGAAAGGACGCGTCCAAAATGATGATACTCTTGTATTCTTCGATTATCGTGCCGATCGTATGCGTGAGATTTCTGAAGTACTCTGAAATAAAGCTTCAAGTTTCATTCTCGGATTTTCAGGTTATGGGAATGGAGCGTTACAAGGATTGCAACTCAAAACTCACTCACCCATCTAATGTTCAAGTCTACGGAATGACTCAATACAAGGCAGAGTTCCCGTTCAAATCCTTGTTCCCACCTGCATCAAACAAAAATGTTCTTGCTGAATGGCTCGCCGAGCAAAAAGTGTCGCAGTTCCACTGTGCTGAAACTGAAAAGTACGCTCATGTCACATTCTTCTTCAATGGAGGACTGGAGAAACAATTCGAGGGAGAGGAGCGATGCTTGGTCCCAAGTCCAAAAGTCGCCACCTACGATCTCCAACCAGAGATGTCCGCCGCTGGAGTTGCTGACAAGATGGTGGAACAAATCGCGGCTGGAACACATCCATTCATTATGTGCAACTTTGCTCCACCAGATATGGTTGGACACACTGGAGTTTATGAGGCGGCAGTCAAGGCTTGTGAAGCCACTGATATCGCGATCGGAAGAATATTCGAGGCTACTCAGAAACATGGATACGCTTTGATGGTTACTGCAGATCACGGAAATGCGGAGAAAATGAAGGCGCCAGATGGTGGAAAGCACACCGCGCATACCTGCTACCGTGTTCCATTGACGTTGAGTCATCCTGGATTCAAATTTGTCGACGTATGTTTATTTATGGTAGATATTCTTTCATCCCTCTTATTTACAGCCAGCTGACCGTCACCCAGCCCTTTGCGATGTTGCCCCAACTGTTCTCGCCGTTATGGGACTTCCTCAACCAGCCGAAATGACCGGTGTTTCGATTGTTCAAAAGATCTAATCAGATAATCATGTTCTATGAACTGTTCCAATTTTCCTACTATCTAAATCCTTGCTTATAGTCTAAAGATTCCATTGATTCTGCACCCCATTTTGTAGTCATAATTAGAGTCCTATTTCTTGTGAATAAAACTAACAATTCCACCAATTTTCTATACTTCCTGTTGTTTTATGATAAGCTATTCAGAAACCCTGTCCGCTGACTCATACGCTATTTTTTATTTACTTTTTCGTTCGATAGTGTGCTCATTTGTTCGGAAACCCCTCCCTAAACAGTTGCTCATCCCTGCGTTTTGAAGGGTCAATTGATGTGACATGTGGCCAGTAGACACTCGGTGAGCACATCTGCAGGGGCACACGGCTTTTCGAAAGATTGATTTGATCGGACTTTTAGTGGCGAAAAAATGTTTCTTTTCTCGTCATTTGTCTCGTTGCACTCTTTTTTCCTTCCTTCTATCTTATCGGCAGTGCTCTGACTCCATTTTTTTCATGATGGTTTCTCGAAAAATCTATGAGAAGAAAGGAGGAAATGTTGCAACATCGCTATCGCACTTTTCCCATTCGGCGAGTCAGAAACACTTTCTTCAATAAATGGGACAAGTGACGTGCATGACCCTGACCTGAATACGTGGCTTTTTCGGCTCGGATTTTAGGCCAGATTCTGGAATTTTTCGGTTTTAGGCCTTTTGATAGTCCTGAAGTTTCGAGTTGTTATTCGATTCATGTTCATTTCCCTTTCACAAAATGTATTCTTTCCGGAACTTTTTTCGTTGAGATTTTTACATGGTTCGACGCAGAATTTTTTGGGAGAACAATAAATCCTCTTAGAGCATAGTCTGAAAATGTCCAGTTCTTGATTTATTAGCCAAAAAAACAGGCCAAAAAGTAGTCTTCTGCACTCGCTCAATACAATTTTTAAAACCAGTTTTTGGCTTATAAATTGGAAATTAGACATTCTCAAACTATGCTCCAAGAGGATTTAATGTTCTCCCAAAAATTCTGCGTCGAACCATGATTACAAGGGAACCATTATTCCATACCGACACGGAAAAATTTTTCTACATTTGCTCATTTGTAGTTTCAAATATGGGCTTTCGAATGTGCTCTGTGGCTAACTGCTAAGATTTTAGAAAGTCACAGAAAACTTCGAAGCAAGATTTTAGTGACTTCTAGGGATCTTAGCAGTTAGCCACATAGCACATTCGAAAGCCCATATTTGAAACTATAAATTAGCAAATTTAGGAAAAATAGTATGTCGGTATGGAATAATGGTTCTCTTGTTAGCAAAATATAATTATGTTATGCCCCCTTTAGCCGTATAATTTTCAGAACTCCAAGCAGGAGTATCTCGATAACCAGGTTTCCCCCCGTGGCCACGCTCTCTTCTCGGACGAACTGAAGAAGGTGGGTACTTTCATTTGAACTCATCAAACAGATAAACAAAGAATTTCCGCATTGACGTTGTTGTTGTTCATCTAAATGATCACGTCATCCCTCTCTCTTTTCATCCCACTCCTTTTTTATATTGCTCCCAAAGAGCTTTCTCTATCTCTTTTCAATTCTAGCATGTCTGTTTATGGAAAGAGCCGTTTTTTGCTTGCTTCTCCGCGGCGGCGCCCCATCTCTGCATCTTTCCGACTCTAGTATCCCAGTGTTCTTTCCCTTTTTAAGCTTCTTTTTTCACTGTTTCGTTGCTTCTGCATTCATTTCCGCCCACATCCAGAGGGAGAGAGCTCTTGACATTCACTTTAGTCGACCTTACTTTTTGAAACAATTTTTGTTCGATTTTTTTGGATATACTCATCCCCCAGAATACTTTCACTGATCAGGGTAATCCTTACCAAGTAATAGGTGAATTTTTGAAAACCGGTTTCTACTTGTTATTGAATTCGCTTTCTGCATTTTATTCTCGAGAACCATCTCAAATCTTCTTTTCCCGCATAGCATAACAAGATCTTACGCGGAGATCCTCCTTCCGTTAGTGATTCCTAATAATACAAACGATTTACCCGAACAAGGAAGTTTGTACCGAAGAGACGAAGAAGACACTTTCGTTTCCATTTTCACTTCTCACGCATATACGAAGAAAAGGGAATAATGACCAGAAAGCAGATGAGGGACAAGGCAGAAGGGATGCGACGTCGACGAGATTATAATTGATACGGTTTTTCGAAGATGAAGTGTTGGAGAAGCCCGGTTTGGGGCATTGAACACAGAGACGACGATAATAAGGATGAAGAGAACGGATTTGTCAAAAAAAATGAATAGCAAAGAATCCTATTGAAAGAGAACCTTTGATCAAATCCGATGTCAGAAACAGAAGACGAAGGCAATGTAATAGGATGAGTCCCAAAAGGAGCGCATGCTCATTAGAGAATGGCTCATCTTGTTTTTCATCGGCATTTCAGAAGAGAAATTTGTTTTGAATGTTAAATAGGAATTCCTCAGCTTTGGAGAAGAACTATACGATTCCCAAGTTTGTTTTTTGAAGTAGAAGTATCAGAGTTATTCTTTCTCCCATACTTGTCAATCACTGGTTCTGCATAATTACATCAGGACTCTCCCACCACTCTGTTCCTTTTCTTTTCCTTCTTCTTCTTGGTTTCCCATTTGGAAGTGTCGTCTCCAGAACTAGTGTCATTCCCCCGTTCTTTCTCTCCTTCACTTCGCTTCTCGACAATTTGTTCTGGACGACAATAATGAGTGGATGGAGAGGAACAACTAGAGAAAACTTCCACAAGATACTGTAGCCTTTTTTCTTTTAAAAGTTGCTGTATTTCTTCTAAAAATACTGTAGTTCTTCCAAAAAATACTGTAGCCGTTCTCAGAATCTTTCAGTTTCTCATCTCCTTTTTCAATTCTCGACTCTGTTTTGATTTTTTATCACCCCTATTCATAAAATATTTATTTTTCCCTTTCTCCCTTTCGATTCGCTTTTCACTTTTTTTTATAGCTCTTCTCCTATTTTTCCGTGCTTTTCCTATTCGGAATACATCTATTCGTAGGATTCAGTTTTTTTGGGATTCCTATTGTAAGCTGTTTTTCTCTATTGTGCTAGGAAATATGAGCTGAGGTCCTAGTGCTAAAGTCTCCGCGACATTTCGAAAGTGAACTTTTTGAAAGTGAGACATCTCGAAAGTGGAGATTTCGAAAAAATGACATTTCGAAAGTGTGAAATTGCGTTTTTGCCTAATTTTTGGAACTTTTCGTATATATTTTTGCGTTTTTAAATATAATAAAGCATTGTTCATAAGATTTAATGGATCATAAAAGCTAGAAAATATATAAAAATTCCACAAATTGGGAAAAAACGCGATTTCACTCGAAATGTCCGTATCAACAAATAGATTCGAGGGAGACCTCCGTACTACTAGAACCGTTCCGAATAGGGAATTTCTAAACTGTTTAATTAGAATAGACAATTGTACCTGTTTAAATATCATCCATAGCTTTTCCTCTTTTCACAAAACCGACAGTATCCGCATCTCTCCAATATGACTCATTTGTATTGTATGTATGTCTCTTGATGAATGTGTTTGATACACGTATAATTTACGCACTTTTTTTGCTGTCACTTCGTTCGTCCGGCTAGTACTAGTGTTGGTTGACCAACACTGAAAGAACTGCGCAGATGAGAAGTACCCCCCTGCGACGATCGACGAACGTATTCTGGTTTTTTTGTCGAGGTTTTATGTTGTTGGGAGAAGAATTGGGAATGGAAAAATCCGCTGGATTGGATTGAAATCATAAGTGGTTGTTCCCCAAGGTTCTTCATTCCGTTCCCAGATATCTCGACATTTTTTCTTGCTCCATACGAATGCGGACCCTAATTTTAAAATTTTGGGTTTTTATACGGGTTGATTCAGAAAAAATCGCAAAGAGAAGAAAACTAAGCAATTTTTGAAATTTTTCGCAAGAGAGTGTTCTTCTTCTAGCGTTTTTCTGAATCAAACCATATAAAAAAACCCCGCGATTTTATAATTAGCGTCCGCCCCTTTATCAGCTCATCTTCTCATAGCGAGATCTGTTTGTGGGATTATCGCACCTATTGAATCCTATTCGGATAAAAACGGTTACCTGCGGCATGCCGAAAAAGAAGATCGAGATGGCGCAATAACCTTTCCGATTCAATCGAGTTTATCTGTCTGACGGACGTCATCTCCGATTTCTTTGCCGAGTAATTGGAAGCGGCATGAATCCTAATTTGAGATTGAAATTGACCATGAAATACGATATAATTTGAGTGGGCGTGGTCTCAAGAGTCTACAGATTTTTTTAGAATCAAAAGCTCCGTAATATGTATACTGTAAAACCTCTAATAGAGGGGCATGTCCTTCAATCTTCTCAAAATCAAAACTCGAAATTTACAAAAGCATCCATAACTAAGTTTTGAGAAGCATTTCATAACGTATTTCATATTTATCCTGATCCATTTTTGACAAGGAATCGATTGAAACTACTTTCAGATGCACAAAAATTTGAGAAAGTGCTCTTTTCGGGCTCACTTGGGTGTCTTTCTATTAGAGGTAATACGGTATCTCAAGTTGAACGGACCGGATTCGTTTAATCTCAACTTTCGAAATCCCAAGAAAGAAGTGCCCTTGGAAAGTCCTTGAACACTTTTTTTTATTCCACTGGTCCTTCTTATTCGGTTTGCTCAAGGTCTTCTTCGTACTATGTTACGTGCACCATTCGCCTTCACACTCGACACTTGCCTGGTCCCGAATACCATTGTAAATACCATCTCCTTCATTCATTCCTCCCTGCGCTTCTCGTTTTGCCGAGATCTCTACGCACTGTCTGCATGGTTGACCTAGTGTGTGAGATGATCCCGAATGAAAGACCTCTCTCGTTGCGCTGGACAAGAGAGGCGGAATGGGCGGAGGCCCCCGTCCGACACTTCCTTTAGTTAAACGAAGGTTGTGACTCTTTTCCTGTCTCTCTCTGCTATGTTTGCCTCTTTCGGAATGTCTCTACGACGACCTGACCACCTGGGGCGAACCTCAATTCCCGAGAACAGTTGATTTCTTTTTGGAAATTCACAGGTGTTCCTCAACCGGGCATGCCAGATTCTAACCAGCCAGCTGATTATAACAATTACTTCTATGTAAGCATTGTCCAGATGTTTTCTTTCTAATTGTAAACTATCAATATCTCAATCTGTTCTTTAAAAAAAATCGAAAATTTCTGGAAACTGCACTTCCTTGTCTATCTCAAGCTTCTTCCTTCTCTGATCTCTTATTCGAAATTCTTTGACTATTTCATCGAAATCTTCATCCGGTTCTCTAGATGAAGTCATCGCCAGATGAAGTCTTCGTCCCCCCGTCCTCAAATTCATTATTCAATTACACTTCCGCAACCTTAGTTCCCTTCCTTCCATTTTTTTTCGTCTTCAATCAAAGAGTGAGAAGCTTCTGTCTTCTATACAATCTGTGTCCACCCACCGTCTTATTCTTCTGCACAACACAATGATGTTGACGTTAGAAATTGAAACAAAACCGATGATAAAAGCTGTGGGCTCTTGTCGTTTTTCAAACAGTTGATAAGATTTCCACCGCCTGTTTGTACTATCGAAAAGTAAATGTTTCAGGCACTCGTTCTGAATTCTCGATAAGAGAATAGAAACAATCCGGGTAGAGGTAGAGAGTGTACGTAATTGACAAAATGATAGGCACTAATATGGCAGGTCTACTCCTCCCCATTTGGAGTAGAACTCGGTAGGAAATTATTAGATTCAAGGAATTCTTGATTCCAAAAACGGTCAGAATTCTTGTTTTGGTTTCTCAAGAATTCTAGATTTCTGATTCTTAGATTCTTAGATTCTTAGATTCTTAGATTCTTAGATTCTTAGATTCTTAGATTCTTAGATTCTTAGACTCTTAGATTCTTAGATTCTTAGATTCTTAGATTCTTAGATTCTTAGATTCTTAGATTCTTAGATTCTTAGATTCTTAGATTCTTAGATTCTTAGATTCTTAGATTCTTAGATTCTTAGATTCTTAGACTCTTAGATTCTTAGATTCTTAGATTCTTAGATTCTTAGATTCTTAGATTCTTAGATTCTTAGATTCTTAGATTCTTAGATTCTTAGATTCTTAGATTCTTAGATTCTTAGATTCTTAGATTCTTAGATTCTTAGATTCTTAGATTCTTAGATTCTTAGATTCTTAGATTCTTAGATTCTTAGACTCTTAGATTCTTAGATTCTTAGATTCTTAGATTCTTAGACTCTTAGATTCTTAGATTCTTAGATTCTTAGATTCTTAGATTCTTAGATTCTTAGATTCTTAGATTCTTAGATTCTTAGATTCTTAGATTCTTAGATTCTTAGATTCTTAGATTTCTCAAAAAAAGGGGGAAGTTGGTTATTGAGGAGCAAACTATAACTTATACAAATAAGATTCTGAACTTTCTTCGTTATCAATAAGTATCTTTATTTAGAATTCTAGAACTTTCTAACATAAAATCATAAGTCGATATTACGAGTTGTCGTCTACACTTCAATTAAGTGCACAATTGAGTTTCTTTGTTATTCTTTTCAAAGTCATGTAAAGAACAAAGGTTCTTTCAGGCTCACACTCCCCCAATCATCTGTTGGATGGAGTAGATAAGAAATAGTCAAAGTTTTTCTATACCATCGTTTTTCTCTTCCTGATATGTAGGTCATTACGCCCCCCAAAGCGATACATCATGATCGTCAAGGCGAGATATACAGATGTACATCGTAGAAGAATATATCCAACTGGTCTTTTTCATACTTTTTTCGCCGATTTTTTCACAGTTTCGAATTGAAAACAGATGGTCTCGAGAGGCATGACGGCGCCGGACAGGTGCGTGTACTTTCCATATGGTATGAAGTACTATGAACCATCTATCCTAAATTCTATTCATATTCTATATGTTCCCAAATTTTAATCATATTCTCTTCCTCCCTTCCCCCGTTTTTTTTTGCTCCGCCCTGTTCGTTTGAATCAACTGACCTTCTCTCAATGAGATCTGATAGGTAAACTAACGGCTCTCCCTCGGCCCCTACTAGTTTAGCAAACAGTGAACCGGTGCCGGCTCTCTCGATGCTCTTTTTGTGGTCTAAAGGACTTTTTTGACATCTAACGTCACCCTTCTCTCATTTTGGACATTAGAGTGTAAAGCCGTTTTTTTTTTGAGACCATCAGCTGATTTCCTTTTGTCGGGATTCTTTGTTTCTGAAACCGTGTGGTTTCAGAAATCATTTTGGGATTATGCAAATTCTGTTTTTGAAAATTGAAATCAACAAGTTTTTTCCTAGTCACCATTTACAGTTTTTTCTATTTCAATATGCACCCAATTTGTAGTTCCCATTCCCATAAATGTTGTTTTTTTACGATTATCTCTTAGTGTTGATCCATAAAACCTTCTTCCCCGGAGACCACTGGAGATAACAATCAAATAGAGGAGAGATAGTGATGGATGAAGGAGATTACGTTTATTTTTTTCTCATTTGCTACCGAAGTAAGTAGATAGAATAACCTTATTTTTCCCGGCTTTTTAAATACTTTTGGACCTCAAATTAGTACTAAATTAGTTTCATCAATTACTCAACACCCTGAGACCCTTCTTCTCCTCTTATTTATTCTGAATATCCTCTCATTTTGGCTCCTTTTCCCATCTGTCCCTTCTTCTCTTTTGAAAATCTTACTCATCCTTTTAACAGTTACCCTTATTTTCCATCTCTGCGCTTCTTCTTCTCTCTCGCTCTATTTTCATCTCTGTTTTGTTCAGCGAGCATTTACATAGACAGCTAGAGACCGCATTGAAATAACACGTTCTTTCAAGAGACTCCAGTTCGCGCAAGACATCGAATTGAGAGAGGGGGCAGTTTGTCGACGTGTCCTAGGGCCTAGTTGGCGAAGCGTTGTGAAATCGCGTTTCAGGCCTTTAGTTGGGTCGCTTCTTATTGAGAACGTCTTCAAAACCCGGACTTATTAGGGTTTTCTATCTATATTCGCCGTTGAACTGGCCGATAAGTACCCTCTGAATCTGATTTTACAGAGGGTACACACATTTTCACGTTTGGCCACGTGTCTTCCATCGGAACGCAATGGACCAGGACTTTGACCTCGATGGCATTGCACCATTGGATATTAAGGATACGTTAATGATGTTGACTGGAAATAATCATGAATCTGTTATGAATAATGAAGACGATTCCTGGGATGATCGGATGTATGACCAATCGTTGAACGGATTCGATGATTCCATTTTGAGAAATTGTAAGTTTCTTTGCCTTACTTTTTATTACATTTTCTTCAACTGTTGTTAGTCTCATTTAAAGGCGCATGCAATTATTTTGAATGAGTCTCGCCACGAATGATTTCGACAGTAATCCATGTGGTGCAGAAATGCACTGCGATGATTCATTCGAAATAATTGCATGTGCCTTTAAATCGGACTGAAAACAGACGGCGAAAGTGTAAGTAATATAACCTATTATTTTCTCGCCAAAATCATTCACATATTTTATTAAAATAATTTCAGTTAACGACAACACTGACCCAGAATCATTTGCTGATGATCTATTGCAAACCCTCGAACAAATTGACCCTGAAAATTTCAATTTATTGGGAAACAACAATGATGCTATGGATGAACACGACTACAGTCTATCACCACAAGACTCTGGATCCCTTCCAATTTCCCCAGCAAGCACATCACCCTCATCATATCATTCTTCCGGCGGTGAAGATAACATGGATAACTACCCGTTTGCATTCGATATCCTCCAACAAGCTGAAAACGAGATATTCCGTACCAAAGACGATGATTACGAAATCTGCAGTGTTAGTTGTTTTGTCCATTCTATTTTTGCTGATTTTCTGGAGAAACTAGAGCTTCTCCCTGTTTTTTCTTTTTTGCTTCGGGTGTATTAAGTTTCACCCAACATTCTAAGCAAAAGGTCAGAAGAAGCATAGCACCAGTGTTTAGGATATATGTTGCTCTCTCCGTCTTTTCCATTCTGTTTATTTTTGGGATGTATAAACAATGACAGTGTGGGAGGGAGAAACAATGGAAAAACGAATGGATTTATGATGATTAGAAAAGTTATGTATATTACAGAGTGGACCCCTGGTTGCCTACACAAATACCACCAATTCATCAGTGAGCACTCAACACCACCAACCACAAAAGCCACTGAATCAAGGCTTCCCTCATCAAAACTCAAATGGTCTTGTTCGATTCAGTGAGTTTTTTCTTGAAACCGGAGCATATCTATTTTAGATAGATTTTCTATAAATTCCCTTGCAACAAAAGAACATCAAATAGTGTGTTTGATGATCGGCGAAAGAGAGAGAGAGAGAGTTCCAAATTTGAAAGCATTTCCTTTTTTTGCCCCCGATATTTGTACAAACCACCTCTCCTCCGTTTTTCCGTCCACTAGCAAGCACACAATCAAAAGGCGTGAATTGAACGGACGGACGGAAAATCGTCGTTTTCTATTTCTCTCGTTCTCTTTTTGTATGTGGGTGTTTGCACAGTTGGGAACGGACACAGGACCGAGAATCGATTTGATTCGATTTTGACAGCGGTGAAATTGGAAAAGGGAATCGAATCGGGAGGCGAAAACCTAAAATATGGAAAGAGGAATTTGGATTCTAGATTTAAAAGAGGATTCCGTGTAAAATGAGTTCATGGTTCAATCGATGCAAAATTTCTTGCTGATTCCGAATATCACATTAAAAACGCTCAAAAATGCTCCTGCGGCTCAAAAAATGCATTCAAAGTTGCAAAAAAGTTATCCCTCGCGGCCGAACTTCCGAACATGTTTTCCACGTGGGTTACAATTTTTGCACTGTCCACGGGAAAAGTTAGACCAGGAGGGATAACTTTTCTGCAATTTGATGGCATTTTTAGAGCCTCAGAAGCATTTTTGAGCGTTTTTATTGTTATATTCGGAATCAGCATAAAATTTTGCATCCATTGAACCATGAACTCATTTTACACGGAATCCTTCTTTAAATTACTTGTTAGCTTTAGACAGATATAAAATTTATTACTCAACAACTGGTTTATCCATCGATTTAACTGCAAACATCAAATCGTTTCGTCATCTTCCCTTTATCGATCTTATCTCTTTTTTCCTAATCCCAACCGATCGCACGTAACATGTTTCATTCCCCTCTCTATCTCATCGGCGGTTAGCACCCAGATAGAGAGGCTGGTACCAACTTGTACTACATGTAGATGACATGAAAATTGACGGGAGAAACATGAAAAAGATGAGATTACATCGAGAACAATTTTTGTTTCAGAACCCGGCCAACAACGAGTTCTCAATCCGGCGAGCATATCTCTCAATGCATCATCCTCCACATACATTTCATCAACAACAACAACATCAGCATCCACATCCTCATCATCTGGATTCGTGAAACCATCCACAGGCCGAAAGTATCCACAGCTCACACTGACCGAGGAAGAGAAACGGTTATGCAAGAAGGAAGGAATCCAACTGCCAGACTTCTATCCACTCACAAAAGCCGAAGAGCGAGATCTGAAACGTATCCGCCGAAAGATTCGCAACAAGCGCAGTGCACAGACAAGCCGCAAGAGGAAGCAGGTGAGCTTTTGGGGGGTCATGACCTTTTTACTGCCTAGGCTCATCACAAGGGAACAGGTCATGTTGACCTAGTGCCAGGTGGTGGCGACCTCACAGTGAGCACAGCGGTAGACTTGTTTGTGACAAAAAAAAGTTTGAGCGAAGATATTTTGGCAAATATCCAGAAAATAGGGAAGTTCAGGTTACTGTACTTTGGCGCCGTTATGTTGCAAAGTGCAATACGATTTATCGGCATTGTCACATAGGTGTCAGCGTACTCACTTCCAGAAACTGCCAATCTTGTATTAATAGTATGCTCAATGTCTAGGACATGTCATTTTTGTATTTCTCTACTCTCGTGAAACCTAAATTTCTTTTTTCGTCAATTTACTAGGGTAGAATAGTCATCAAACATTGGTGTTCTTGTTATTGTTCCAATTCACTCAAAACATGTGTTTTTCGCACTGTCAGCTGACGACACTTCTCATCTTTTCGCATCTACACGTCTATTTTTTTCCGAAATAGGCCATGGACATTGCGGGGGGTGTCGGGAAGAGGGAAGAGCGTGAGAAGCACGAAGGCCTTGAGACTTGAGAAAATAAAATTCCTCGGGATTGACCTATTGGACATCGGAACTGTGTCATAGAAAAAAGAAGGAGAGCCATTCGAGTTAATCTAGATAAGATAAAATCTGAGCGGTTGGGGGTTTAGGACGGCGAATGCAATGATGATGTCAGTAAATTAAGTGTTATTATGGAGGCATCATAAAACAATCAACCTCTATTTTGCAGGATTACATCGAACAACTTGAAGACAGAGTATCGGAATCGACAAAAGAAAATCAGGCACTCAAGCAACAAATTGAACGATTAACCAGTGAAAATCAGTCAGTGTTGTCTCAGCTTAAGAAACTTCAAGCTCAATTGTATCAAAGTGCGAAAAGAAGTACACAAGCTGGAACATGCCTCGCGGTTATTATGCTCTCGGCTTGTCTTCTCGTTGCACCACAACTCAATCCATTGGCTCATCAAGATGCTCAGAATGCCATCGAATGCATTGACGAGGCTTGCCAACCAACAGTCACATCGCCGAATTCTCCGAATTCGGCTCAACAAGCCGTCGGCGCCGTTCCATCTGCCGTTGTCCCATCTGCAGGACCAGTCATGGTTACCTCCAACGTGAATCGGCAACTTATTCGGAACTCTGCGATGAATCAAAACAATAACAATAACAATCACAACAAGTATCACTCTCCTGGAAACCTGAGCCATCATCATATAGCACTCGACAATTCGAATCATTCTCCGCCAACATTACAACCTCAGCAGCACTACCAACAACAACATCCACCTTCAACATATCGTCGTGGTGCTGACGACACGATCGCAATGGCGATGGCCAAGATCGGGGCACGCAAGCCCTCTTCGACGTCATCGTCGTCAGCGTCGTCGACGGCTTCATCGAGATCTTCATCGTCGGCAACATCGCCAATCTACCGTACCTCGCGTACGCTTGGAGCATTCGAGGATCAGTGTGATGCTGCTTCGGATGACTCGAATTGTGCGAATATGCCACCATTGGTGCCAATGAAGATGACTGGACATGCACAGAAGAGAAAGATCGTCACTGTTAATGGACAACCAAGAGTGACCTACAGAGCAATTCCAGCTTCAATGGTGAACAATGGACAGTCTACTCAATTCTACAAGATGCCACAGCAACAGCAACATCCAAAAGTGCAATATGTGTCGATGGAAAGACCGATCAAGTATGAAGTGGTGAGTTTTTATACCTCCTCAGTTCTCGCAACCCTTTTCAAATCTTATTTTTAGTTTCAGCTCAATGATTACATCAAAGTCGAGGACGAGACTTCCCTCCGTCTTCCAAGTTCTTGGACATCATCTGCCACACGTCTTCAACCACAAGTCAACGTGTCTGCATCTCGAAACATGCGTCCGTTGACAGTCACCACCCCGATCCACTTCCAACCGACACCGGCCAAAAAAATCAAGACTCAAATGTTTTAACTCTCTCTCCCTCTCAAATTCTGAAATGTTTTATCCGTATATACTGCATGCTCTCTCCAATTTTCTCGGTCATTTCAAGATCCGGTTATTAAAACCAAGTTATAATAATTGTCGCCTATTTTCACTAGAGTTGACCTCTGCCACCTACCTTCCCTTGTCTCCATTCTAATCAAAAAATGTATTTATTCAAATATTCAAAATGTTATTAATCGTTTAGAGTTATATTTCCCTGCCTGCTTGTCGCCAATTCCCATCCCCCCAAAATAGTCGTCGCCCATCTGAGATATCCCAAAATACAAACAATTCTAATCATCTGTCATCATCCCATTATTACTCCAGAGTTTTCCATGTTTACCCGGGTTCCCTTTCCGTTTTTTTCTTTTTTCTTTTCCCTTTTTTTCGAAGGCTCCTTCACTTTGCCCGACTCTTTTTGATTGTTAAGTTTTACCCCCTTTCTTGTTTTTTTCCGTTTCTTTCACACAGTCAACCTTTTTTGTTCCCCTTACAACCCCCCATCCAGACTTCAATCACTTTCTTTCCGATTCTCTATCCACCCTTTCCAATCAAAAAACTTCTCTTCCCCCGCCACGATCAAGTATTGAAACAATACCCCCTACAGTAGCCGTTACTCTTTTTTCGTGAAAATTTCATTTTTTAACCCAATCAGATTTGAAGCACACTGAATAAACATATTTAGTATTTACATCAAAAATCAATCCACAGCCATTTCGACGTAAACTTTTGTTTCCTCTGGAAATCTAGAATCCTTTAAATTATGGAAAATATCAATTCTAATTCCCACAATGAGATGGATTCAATCGATCATAATTCTTCATCTAATTGCTATTTCAAAAGGCAGAAAACTGACAGAAGAAGAGAATAATCAACGTCTGGAGCAGTGTGGAAAGAGGGAGACAAGTTGGAAAATGAAATTTTCAAAATTTTCAAAAAGTTGAAACTGATTTCAGACAAAATTTTCAACGGAGGCAAAGTTATTCCAAATCGAGCCCCATGGGCTGTAGTTGTTTCGGGTCCCAGCCATTGTTCTGGAAGTTTGATTTCTCCACGACACGTTATTTCTGCAACTCATTGTATAGCAGATCATACGGAATTGGAATGGACAAAAACAAAATTGAATTATACGTTTGATCGAGAAGATTGCACGGAAAATGGGTAAGTTTCTGGGCTACAAATTTCGGCGACTCATTTAAATGTGTATACCGTAAAACCTCTAATAGAGGGACAAGTCCTTCTTTTGTTCAACCTCCTCAAAATCAAAATTTGAATTTCACAAAAGTATCCATAACTAATTTTTGAGAAGCAAATCATAACCTTTTTCATATTGATCCTAGTCTATTTTTGACAAGGAATCGATTGAGGCTACTTTCAGACGCACAGAAATCTAAGAAAGTGCTCTTTTAGGGCGCTCTGGGGTGTCCTTCTATTAGAGGTTTTACGGTAACTTTTTTCAGGGGGATCGGGTTAAAATACGGTAAACAGAAAAATGTTCCTTATTGAAAAGCTATCGATTGGTTGAAAAACCGTCAAATTTCATCAAGAATTAACAGAGTTACGTCCTCCCGAAATCGGAAATTTTTCGGCAAAGCACAATTCTGTTAATTCTTGATGAAATTTGACGAATTTTTTATTAATCGATAGCTTTTTTGATAGGGAACATTTTTTCTGTTGACCGTTTTTTGACCTGATTCCCCTGAAAAAAAGTTATACGCATTTGAATGGGTCGCCGAATTTTGACGCCCAGCCTTGGGAAGAGGGTTGAGCGGCAACGAATTTTCGGCAACTCATTCGAGATTTTTTTAAAAAGATTTTTTTCAGAGGCATCAGGAAAACATACGGTCAACAAAAAAATGTTCCTTATTTAAAAAGCTATCGAATGGTTTGAAAATCGTCAAATTTCCTTGAAAAGTAACAGAGTTACGCTTTGCCGAAAAGCTGCCGAAGTCGAAAATTTTTTCTGAAAGGCATAACTCAGTTAATTATTTGTGAAATTTTAGGATTTCATAACCAATCGATAGCTCTTTTAATAAGGTGCATTTTTTATGTTGACCGTATTTTTACCTGATTCCCTTGAAAAAAGTTATACACATTTGAATGCGTCGCCGAAATTTGTTGCCGCCCAGCCATGGTTAAAAAGTGTCGAAAATTAAAGATATTTCCAGCCATCTGATTATTCCTGAAATCCCAGCGAGCAAAGTGTACATACGGAACAGGAATTATGAATTTATTGGACGAGCGAAATTTGTGAGTGTCTTTAAAAAATACTCTTAATTTTGAAAAAGTCTAGGTGTACTTTCTCAACTTCTGCCACATACTCACCAAGGACGAATTTCAAATACAGCATCCGGATGATGTTATGATTATTGAATTATCTGAAGACGTCGAGTATGCCTCGGAAGTTCAGCCTGCTTGTCTAGCTAGTGGGTTATTCAGAGAGTAATAATTTCAGATCGGATAAATTTCAGATAGTATGGAAGATAGTGCAGACGGTGAAATATTGACTCTATTTGGATACGGAGACAATCGTTAGTCTGATTTTTTAAATAGCTAGAATTGAGCTTTAAAATATTTCAGCGAAACCTGGAGTTAAGGAGACTCCTTTGAAGGATAAACCTGAGAATGCAACACTTTTATCACAGGAAATAGATGTTAGGAATTTGGAAAACTTATGGATTTTTTATGCCTCAGTTTTCAGATTTTGCCAGTGAACGTGGAAGGAACGGTGAATCGGATGTATCCGAGAATATTCAAAGCAAGAAGTCACGGCAAGAATAGTATTATGTGTCCGGTATTTATAAAGTTTAAAACTCTGAAATAAGAATAATTTCAGGGAGATTCTGGAGGTGGTGCTGTTAGTAAGATCAATGGACGAATCACAGTTGTTGGAGTAGCACAGAGATGTAATCAAAACTCTCTTGTTTTTTCATACTTTTTTCAATGTTTCAGCTACTTGTGTACATTTGCAAAGAGGTGAAAACGGTGAGGAGATTTATGGAGCAGTTGGATTTTATGCGGAAGAAATCTGCGATCTCACTGGAATCTGTACGCCTTTGGAACCGGACGCTTCGAAAGGGATTTTCAATGTCTCAATTTTCTTGATTCCAATTTTCTTTTGGTTTATGAAACAATAAACTTTTATTAGATGGTTGACTAGGATTTTCAGAAAAAAGCGCTCCAAAATACGAAATTTGAGAAACGAGGAGCATCATCCTCAGATATTCAGGAGCAAATTGTGAAAATCTCAAAAGAATCGGATAACTTTGAAGCGAGTTATGAGATAACTTACGACTTGCAACAGATTTTTGATGCCGAAGTTAGTACTGAAAATTCAGAAAGAGCCGTAATTTGCTCAATTTTTGCGATATCAAAAATCTAAACATTTAGGCATAAACGTAGATAAATTTCTGATCTTTTTGTAAAAATCTCATCTAAATCAGTTCAGTTTGGGCTGAGTTACAGCATGAAGAAGTTTTCCAATTTTATTAGTAAAGATGACACTAATAGTTCTGCTAACTAGAAAACCATAATTTTTAGAGCTTCAGCGCATTCCAAACATCAAAACCTTGAGATCTCGAAATTTTGAAAAATTCAGACGTGATCTCTATCTTTTTTTATTTCATCTGATTAGACTTCCCAACAAAATAGTTTCAGTTCCAATTCTAGCAATGAAAATTCTCCACTTGAGTGTAATCTCCTACCTAATTACATGTTTTGAATGCAAAAAACTGACAACTGAAGAGAATGAAAAACGATTGGAAGTGTGTGGATTGACTGCGAAACGTAAGTTGGGAAAGAAGACTTGAAATTCGAATTGAAATGGAAGTTATATTTAGCAAAAGTTTTCAATGGAAGAAAAGTGGAAAAGAATGAAGCGCCGTGGGCAGTAATGGTTCATACACTGAAAGGAGAGGGATTGGGACATTGTACGGGAACTATTTTATCTCCGAGACATATACTGACAGCGACCCATTGTTCAGCGACTGGAGATGATACGGAATGGATTCAGAATGATGTTGGATTCAAGTTTGAAAAAGATGAATGTGTTGATGAGGAGTTAGTTTTTTGAATGTAAATATTCTCTAGATATGTTTGATTTTTAGAACTTTAATTGTAACGGAAGTGAGTGCAAGTAAAGTTACAATTTTGGCAAGGAACGGGACTACTATCGGGAGAGCAAAATTTGTAAGTTACTAACAGGTCTGGGCGGAAACTCTTTCAAATGTGAATAACCTTTTTCAGGGGGATCGGCTAAAAATACGGTCAACAGAAAAAGTGTTGCTTATTGAAAAAGCTATCGATTGGTTTTAAAATTTTTTTTTTTCGGCAACTTGTTGGCAACACAAAGCGTAACTTTGGTAATTTTTGATGAAACTATAAGATTTTTTTTGATGAAACTATAAGATTTTTTTGATGAAACTATTAGGTTGGTGCATAAGTTTCTTCCGTTTTTCCGAATTTTTTCCGTCTAAAATTTCTCACTGAGAGTCGATTCCAGAGAGCTAAAATGTATTGCTAGAGAGTCTATGTCTCTTCGTTAATCACCCTGCTAGTCCCTAGCACGAGCCCATCAAATCTGGAGTTATGGCATTCTGAAGTTGTGAGGGTACTACTTTTTCGAACATTTTTTGATCAGCATATTTCTCATACAAAAAGCTGTCTACCAGCTTAAGATCAAATATATTTAAGTAGAAAATCATTCAGAGTACAAAATTAACACAGTTTGCTCAACTTTACTGTGAAAAATTAACCTAAATCACAGCTTGGAAATCACTGTTCAGTTTTGGTAAACAACCTTCAAACGGGATTTGCTCATTCTCAAAATTGGGAAAGGCTAAATACTTGAATTCTTTTTTCAAACAATATTAAGCATTCAGTCTTTGCATTGGCTAAATTTAAACTAACTACCTAAACTGTAAAAATAACGCGATTCGTTTTTACTCACATGTCAGGTACCCGATTTTCACAGAATTTTGGGATGTTCGTGAATCTAGTTCTTTTCAAATAAGAGCTATAGGATTGATATTGTGCCAAGTTATTTATCAACTAATTATACATCAATTCTTATCAAAAATTTATCCCGCAACATTATACATTCTGAGAAAAAATGTATCAAACATAACTGGGTCGAAGTCAAAAATTTCGTATTTTTACAAAAAATACTAATTATCTGCGGATCAAATTTTTTCTGCAATACTTGAATTTTTGGTTTTCAAAATTTGTTTTGCAAACAACTATAATATACAGAAAGTATCATAATTGGTTTCATGAATGTATGTTCTCACAGCGATTTGCAATAGCCAGTCAAAGTATTATCTACCTAAAATAGAATGGTCAAATGTTTCACCTCATAATTTTCCGGAAACACGATATTTATCTAAAATCTTTTTTGTAATATTCAGAGAAACTCTTCATAATTCATAATCTGTTTTCTCTCACAACAACAGCAGTGTTGAGGTTTTCAAATGGCTCTGTAGAAAATCTGATGCGATGTACTACCGTGACTAGTGCTAGAAGAATCGTCGTTACAGGCGAACGATTGAGCCTGCTATTGAAATATTATAGTGCCTGAAAGTCAATGAGTTGCTCTTCCAAATGCAAAAAAAATTGTATCTGTGAAGAACCTGAGAAGCCAGATAATGATGGTCAAAGTTGAGTCATAAAAAACGGAAGAAACTTATGCACCAACCTAATATAAGATTTTAACGATTTTTTACCTATCGATAGCTTTTTAATAAGGAACATTTTTTCTGTTGACCGTATTTTAATACGATTCCCCTGAAAATAGTTATCCACATTTGAATGAGTTGCTGAAATTGGTTGTCATCCAGCCCTGGTTACTAACTCATATTTTGTATTCAAAAACCCGAATTTCAATTTCAGCTTTACATGTTCAAATTCTGCCGGAAGATCGTGGATGAAGAAGCTTACCACTGGCAGACTCCAGACGATTTTATGATTGTTGAGGTGGCAGAAGATCTGGAATATTCTTCTGAGCTTCAGCCGGCTTGTTTTGCAAGTGAGTGTTTTTTAACTTTTCAAAAACTTTTAAAAGTTTGAGCTTAACGTCTTCTGATTTTCAGGAGATATGAATGACAATCAACTAGGAACAGTTCTCGATTTCTTTGGTTACGGAGACAATCGTATGTTTTTTTGAAGATATTCTGATTTGATTTCTCCAATTTCAGCACCCGCCCATCTCCCGGGGACCCCAAAATCCTTGTCACCCGAAACTCCTCGATTGTTACATCACAAGATCAATGTAATAGTTTTTCCTTCTTTTTCCTAAATTTTCTTTAAAATTTTCAGATAATTGAATACAGTTCAAATGGAATTGTAGCTCGAACGGATCCGAGAATCTTTGTTGCCAGAAGTGTCACTTCAAAATCGATCGTATGCCCTGGAGATTCTGGAGGCGGAGCCATTAGTAAGATCGATGGAAGGAATACTGTAGTTGGAGTTGTCATGCAAGGTTTGACATTCAGAATTATTGTTGGTAGAACAGAAATTTTTTAGGATCCTGTATAAAAATGAAGCGAGGAAAAGATGGTGTGGAGATGTATGCGGCGGCTGCATTTTATAGTGAAGAAGTTTGTGAATTGACTGGAATTTGTAATCCGAATGGGGGAGAGTCGAAGAGAAGCATGATAATGATGACTCTATTGATCTTAACTTTCTTACAGTTTTTATTTGAATAAATGAAAATATAAGGTTTCTAGATGATCCACTAGTATAAAAATAACTCAAAAAATATGGAACGCTTCCTAAAAAAATGATAGGTTCATGTTTTCGGTTTGGAACCAGATCTTCATGAATTTCAAAAAAGTCTGATGTTTCTGTTAAATTAATTTTTGTAGCAATGTAAACTATTAAATGATATTATGGACGTATTTAGATCTTTAAGTTCAGATCCATGAAATCCAAAATTAGACAAAAAATTTGGAACGCTTCACGAATTTGCGTGTCATCCTTGCGCAGGGGCCATGCTAATCTTCTCTGTATTGTTCCAATTTTAGTATATGTTCTCGGAAGAACGAAAATGTATTTATGCACTAATTATTATATAGGGACCCCTTGGGAAACAGCCGACGTCTCACGGGATACGCCGGTCACCGTTCATTGTATGGAAAGTGGGCGGGGCGTAGGCTTCCCAGCAACCAATAGATAATCTTTACTATTAACAAACGCAAATTTCTGTGTGTCTGTCTGTCTGTCTGTGCTGTGTCTGTCGCCGGCCCTAGCTCCGTCCCCACTAGACCGATTTTTCTCAAATTTTGGCAGGCTATCAGTAATTCCTGCTTAATGATGCCCATCTATTTTGATTTTCAAAATTTCAAAAAAAATTTTAGACATGCCCGAAGGGCCCCAGAGGGGCGTAGCCCGTCTGGTGTAAAGTTAAATGAAAGGATCAACCGAAGATAAGGGGATTTTTGAAAACCAAATTGTTTGCCATGAGCTCAATTCTCATAAACTAAATAGTGCAATATGAAAATTAAGGAGCGCTGTTATTCCTACCTCATGTTTCGAAGGTCATAATTAGAGACGACATCATAATTTTCAAACTGTTATTTTCGAAGAGATTTTCATTGTAATATGTTGATCTGTTTGAGATCGCTAAATTCCCGAATTTTTCATCCAAAACGTTCGCCCATTCTCGAGTTATAGTCATTCTTCTGACATCATTTTTGCACCTTGCATACTTCTCCCGGGAAGAGAGTACTTACATGAGGTATAGTGCCTGGCGTAACCCTTGAGATGTCGGCTGTTTCCCAAGGGTCCCTATATAATAATTTGTGCATAAATACATTTTCGTTCTTCCGAGAACATATACTAAAATTGGAACAATACAGAGAAGATTAGCATGGCCCCTGCGCAAGGATGACACGCAAATTCGTGAAGCGTTCCAAATTTTTTTGCCTAATTTTGGGTTGGTCTAGATTCAAAATATTCACGTTTCAAAATTATTCCTCAACGTGTCGACATTCTCATGGCCTTTCCACGCCTATTTTTTTAAACAACGTGTAGATAAGGATCACTTTGAATCTCCCTCTGCCCAATCAAAATTCAAATCAGTCTTTCCTTTTTTATTGTTTTCCATTGACGACTACAATTGTTTCTGGAAGTACGGAAACGTTTCTAACGTTGAACGATGTACAGATTCAACAGAGTGAGTTTTCTTCCACAATCTTCTGAACCATTGAATTTTTTCAGAAATCAAAACAAGACGTGCCCAAGAAACCGCACTCAAATGAGGGTAGTAAGAACTCGAAGAGCTCATCTGCCCCATCATCTGGATCTTCGTCCCATCAGAGAAGACGTCCACCGAAAAGTGAATCCGATTCGAAGAGTGAGATGTCGTTGTGAGTTTTTGATTGGAATTTGACCTGAGAAATCACTTGCTTTCAGAAAGGACCCTCCACCAAAACGAATGCAACCATCTCCTGTTCCGACTCCAAAACAGACGACCCCAAATCGAGAGAGTCGAAATCCGGTGCAGAAGATTGTGAAAGGAGTCGCGAATCGGATGTCAATCACTCCGAATCGACAACAACAGAAATCCATGTCAACTCCGCCGACATCGGAGATTCGGAAACCGACTTCAGTCAGATCTGGCGACTTGAGGTTAGCTGAGCAATCCAGAATTCTCAACTCTACCCAAAAATTTGTTTCAGAAGTGACCATCTCGATAATGGACAAGCGAAGAAGTCGAAATCAAGAAAAAGTCTTTCGAATTCATTCAGCGGAAGCAATGATTCGGTCTACTCGGATACTCCAAAACCCAAATTTCCAGCCAAAGTAATCAAAAGTGATCGTTCTTTGATTGGTTTGGATGGAGAGAGTGAACCGGAGAATCAGAGAAGAAGAGGATCTTCGAGAAAAAGACAAACATCGGAATCGCCGAGTTCAAGAAGGGACAAATCGATGGAGGAGAGTGCATCGGAGGTAGCTAATGCTTAAAGGCGCATATCTCGAAATGGGGCGGAGCTAGGGAAAAAAAACAATCTTCAAAGTACGCGAGGACTTTGAAGATTGAGTGAACAATTCTAAAAATGCTAGTGTGTTTATGTGGATCGACTCATACTTTTGAAATAATAGGAGTCTCAGTTGTGGAAAAATTCCAAAAATTAGCTGATTTTTTGATTTTTGTACTGAAAAAAGATTCATATAAAAATTCATTTCTTCACGAGCTACCCGAAACCAATATTAAATTGAAAATATGAGAAATTAGCTACCCGAACGGACCCTTTTTAGCACCTTTGACAGCCTATATCTTTTTTAGACAAATTTTCAGAGATTTTTCTCAAGTGAGGCTCCCATTATCTCAAAATTCTGAGCCGAAATATAGAAAAATCTAAATCTTTTAGAATAGTTTAATTTTCAGACGAAAGATTCAATTTCATTGGCTGATGACGAAGAGCAACGTGAATCGTATCGAAAGTTGTTCAAAGACTTTGCCATGGAATCACAGAAATTGACTCTTGAAGATTTCAAACAAGAATTCAGTGAGCTTCCCGGTGAGCCATCGTCCGAGCAATGTCTCGCATTCAATCACGGATCCAATGTGAAGAAGAATCGATACTACAGTGAGCATTTTAAGCGTTGAATCTTTAATAAATCTCCAAATTTTCAGATATTCCATGCCTCGACATCTCGAGAATCTGTCTCACTTTCATGGCCAACAAATCGAATCCATCTTCAGATTATATTCATGCGAATCACATCAAAAGTCCCTACTTGAAACGCGGATATATCCTGACTCAAGGACCAAAAAAAGAGACGATTTGTGATTTTTGGAGAATGGTTTGGCAGGAAAGATCGAGTGCAATTGTGATGTTGTGTCAATTCGTGGAGACGAATCGAGAGAAATGTTGTGAATATTTCCCAAGAAATGCCAATTCTCCATCTCTTCGTTTCGATAAATTAACAGTGACTTTTGAGGAAGCAACGAATAATAAGATGATTGTGACGACTCGTTTGAATGTCTCGTTTGATGGAGAATCTCGTGTAATTACTCATTTTCAATGGAAAGAATGGCCGGATTATCAAGTACCTGGATCATCGGAAATTATGTTGAAAATTCTTCGAAAGATCAGATCTCGATCAACTCCACCGATTATTCATTGTGCTGCTGGTGTTGGAAGATCGGGAACTTTGATTGCGATTGAGATTGCACTTCAGTCGATCAATACTTTCTTCAAGTTACCCGATATCAAACAGGTAACTTTATTATTCAAGATTCCCATCCAATCTTGAATTTCAGATCGTAACGAGTCTTCGTCTGAATGGACGTGCATCATCTGTTCAAACTCTTCAACAATACATGCTCATCTGGAAAGTTCTTTTGGATTTTGGAGTTTCGAATAAATTGATTTCCGAGGATTTGGTCAACAAGTTTGCCACCACTTATCAACGTTCTCTTCGTACCCATAATCAGTCTTGATTCCAATCTTTTTTCGTATTTGGTGGCCCCAATTTTATCGTAGATAAATTATTTGATGAGTTTTATGGGTCTGTCTTTTTTTCAATGGCACAACATTAGAAGCTTTTTGAATCCGCTCTGTTTTGTGATTTAGATCATAGAAGCATTGACGAAACATTTGGAACTCATTTTTGAATCACTGATTTTCGCGTTTCCCGTTGAAAAAGTGTTTTCATGTTTTCGGTTTAGAACCACATCTTCATGAATTTCGAAAATTTTTGCTGTTTCAGTGAAATTTTTTTTCTAGCAATGTAAGTTTGCAAATGATAAGTCGGTTGAAAACAACTTGTTATATAGAAGATTGTCCTCAAATTTAGATCCATGTTACCCAAAAATAGGCAAAAAATTTGGAACGCTTCACGAATTTGCGTGTCATCCTTGCGCAGGGGCCATGCTAATCTTCTCTGTATTGTTCCAATTTTAGTATATGTTCTCGGAAGAACGAAAATGTATTTATGCACAATTGATTATATAGGGACCCCTTGGAAAGCAGCCGACATCTCATGGAATACGCCGGTCACTATACCTATAGTCTCTTCCCATGAGCAAAATCTATGTGCTCCTGGGAATCCTAAGCCCCGCCCTCCTCACTGTATGATGTATAGTGATCGGCGTATCCCGTAAGATGTCGGCTGTTTCCCATGGGGTCCCTATATAATAATTAGTGCATAAATACATTTTCGTTCTTCCGAGAACATATACTAAAATTGGAACAATACAGAGAAGATTAGCATGGCCCCTGCGCAAGGATGACACGCAAATTCGTGAAGCGTTCCAAATTTTTCCCCTAATTTTGGATAACATGGATCTAAATTTGACGACGGCCTTCTACAACCGACTTATCATATTTAAACTACATTGCTATCGAAAGATTCTCGAACATACATCGAAAGATTCTGAAAAACACATAGAAAAAGTTTATGAAAACCCGTAACTTCATTCAAAAACAAAGCACAACCAATGTTCTCTATCTTATTCCGATGGTGCTCCCGGTTGTTTTCGAATCGTCTGACGAAGTGGAACTGGTCTTCTGGTCTTCGGAGCAGCTTCCTCTCTAACAGTTCTCTTTGCACTATTTCTCTCCTTCCGATTCGCCGTCTTCTTTTTCTCTCCAGTTCTCGACTTGTTCCGATTCTTTTCCGAAGATCCGTCCTGCTCTTGTTCTTCGTTCACAACAATATCCATTTCCAGACTTGTGTTCTGAAATGAAAGAGAAATAAAAAATATCGGGAAATGAATTTCACCGGCATCTGAGTTCTACAAACTCCTTTCAGATTGTTGATTTGCATTCTTTTCAAATCCGATGGTTGAATTGGAACGAGAGCACCAACAAGTTGTTCCAGAACTTTTTGAAAATCCGGTCGATCATCTGGTTTTCTTGTCCAAATCGAGCTCAAAACTGCTTGCATGGAGGCTAATTTCGTGCGGTTTTCAATCGTTGGCATATTGGCTCTTTTGATTTTCCGAATGATCGCTGTATCCTCTTCTCCATCAAACAACTTTGCTCCATTGTTATACACTTCAAAGATAACAACTCCAAACGCCCAGACATCAGTTTTACTCGAGAATTCTGATTCCCTTTGAATACATTCTGGAGCCAACCATGCGAGTGGCGCTTCCTTGAGTGCCTCTTTGAACGCCGTCTGATTGTTTTCCAAAGTTTTGCTCAGACCGAAATCAGCGATTTTGACGTGGCCTTCGGAAGAAATTAGGCAGTTTCTGGAAGCCAAATCGCGGTGAACACATTTTTGAAAGTGAAGATATCTCATTCCGCGAGCAGCCTAAAGAAATGTTAATTTTCGTATTTAAAAAAGGTGACTCACATCAATGAGAAGAATCTGTCTCTCAAAATCCTCCATGTCTTTTCCAAACTTTTTGAGTGCATCTTCGAGACTTCCACCGGCACAAAACTCCATACAAACCATGAATGGAGGAAGATCACACGCCAAACCGTAGAGCTGAAATTGTTCCCTTTCAAATGGTCAAAACCAGGGAACAAATCTCGACAAAATTAAAATTTGAATAACTTTTTTCAGGAGGATCGGGTAAAAATACGGTCAATAGAAAAAAATGTTTCTTGTTAAAAAAGCTATCGATTGGTAAAAAATCGTTAAATTTCATCGAAAACTAACAGAGTTACGTCTGGCCGAAAAATTTTCAACTTCGGGAAGTCGTAACTCCGTTAATTTTCGATAAAACGTGACGAGTTTTTAACAAATTGATAGCTTTTTTAATAAGGTAAAGCTATCGATTTGTTAAAAACCGTCAAATCTTATCGAAAATTGCCGAAAATTTTCCAATTTCGGCAATTTTTCGGCAAGGCGTAACTCCGTTAATTTTTAATGAAATTTGGCGATTTTTTAACGAATCAATAGCTTTTTGAATAAGGAACATTTTTTCTGTTGACCATATTTTCACCCGATACCCCTTAAAAATAAATGTCATTCCCAATTGAATGAGTTGTCAAGATTTCTTGCCACCCAGCCCTGGTCAAAATCCTTTCAAACTAACCAAAATGACGTTGAGATGTTTGTAATTCATCATGATTCTTGCCTCAGCAAACAACAAATTTCTCGTCTCCATCAACGCCGCCGATTCCTTTCCCGTATCCTTTGAAACCTTGATTGCCACATCCTTCGCCTCTCCATCCTTCTTCAATAACTTTCCTTTATACACAATACAGAAATTTCCAGATCCAAGTCTTCCAGAATCATCGTATCTCACTTGAGAATGTCTCAATTGCCACGGCGGACGTTTCAATGGTTTTGACAATCTGATTTTGCACGCGAGACGGTGGTGTTGGAAGTATTCGATCATTTCTTCAAGTGTTGGGAATGGTTTTGATTCGTGTGTCACTGATTTCCCATTTTCTTTGTTATCCTTGAATTCTTGAATAAGAACGTATTCTCCTCCACGACAGTCAATTAGATAGTGATGGATGCAGTCGACGTCACCAACTCCAATTTTTACGGATAGAAATAGTCCAAGGGCGACTTCAGATTTAAGAAAGGATGAACGAACGAGGAATGTTCCAGGACCAGAATCTTTCATCAGGCGTCTGAAAAGAAGGCCTAGTCTAGAATCCTAGAAGTTTCAGAAACTTACGCGACTTCTTCTTTCTTCTGAACCCCATGATAGCATCTCAACTGATGAACTCGAAATTTCTCAGCCGTCCCCGTCTTCTCCTGTTTCTCTTGAGATCGTTCGCATCCCTCTCCTCGTCGCATTTTTTGAAATTGGTTGCAAATAATCTTTTCTTATTGACTTTTTGTTGCAACCGTCGAAATATGTGCTGAATATTGTGATATTCGGTGGTGAAAAATGTTAAGAATAAATATGGTCTCGTGGATTCGGAATCTTGGGGGAACTGGAAAACAATAAGGTTCAGTTTTTTGGATGGGGTTTTCACGGGCGAAATTTCAAAATTTCAGATTTCATTTATAAGAATCTCCAAACCTGGATCATTTTTGACAAATGGATTAATTCGTATTTTTCATCAATTATCAGAAATTTGAATACCACAAAGTATTAGAAGAAATTGTTTTGGGATTTCAAACTGAAAAACTGATGAGTAAATATATTTCCTGTTTCAACTCAATTTTTTAATAGTTGTGTTTAGAAACTGTCTGTTAGTGCGTGTTTTCTTGCCTTAACTTTACAATTAGTTAATTGCTCGGAATTGAAATATTTTGGTTTTCAAATCGATCTTCCGGTCGTCAGAAAATCTAAAAACTTAGTATTTCTGCAAATTTCGAAACTTTTATACAGATACTTTTCTAAATCATATACCGCAAAACCTGTATTAGAAGAGGATGCCCTTCTATGTTTCGAAAACCTGAAAAGAAATACAGAAATCGAGAGTTGGAGTCTAGTTCCCAAAACTTTCACTTTGAGTTAATCAAAACTTAAACTTCTTCTGATATTTATAAAACTGAGCTTCCAGATTCATAATTCTGAACTAACAGATATTTGAAAGTTCCAAAAATCTTAAAATTAAAGGGCTGAAACTTTGAATAAACATCAGGAAGGTTGATCACAACCAACCCAAAATCTGCAAAACTTTTCAATTTTTCTGTTGGAAATTTCAATCCCAAAGTCAGGTGCTCGTGAGAATTCAAAAGTTACAATTTTGCTGTTAAAGGGTTTAATTTGGAACAGTGAGTTAATTTGGAGCAAAATTAACAACCCTATTATTCAACTTTCGAGTCGGAAATTTCGACAAAGACACCTCATTTTCTTGTTTTCCCTTTCCAGTCCACCCACCCAAAGCCACAACAAAAAGTGAACCTCACTTTTTCCGTCGAAATCTCAAAAAACAAAATTCCCTTTTCTGTTCACCTTTTCACCTCGTCTATTATAGTCCGTTTCCTCTCCCAAAAAAGTCATCTTCCTCTATTTTTTTTCTTCATCCAAAGAGCTTTTTCTAGAGAAAAGAAGCACTTTCACACCACTTCCTTCCATAATACTCTTTTTACTTATTCTTCATCTTTTTCCACATTTTTCCCATTGTTTCCATGACAACTTCTAAGCTCTTTTTCGCAACAAATGTGCTTTATCCGTCGGCTTTTTTCCTCCTATTTTTCTCCTTCTTTTCGTATTTCTTTTCTCTTTTTCTCTTCTCCCCAAATATACTTTGATTACGTCACAAAAGTAGGTAGAGAAGAGGAAATGTGCAATGTTTTGAGAGTTTTTAATTAAACAATTTTGCAAGGAACATTTTGAAAGTTGTATGTTTCATGTTTCTGGGTTCATTAACATTGAGGTAAACTTCGAAAAAACGTCAGTTAATGAATGCCATTTCCAAAAAATGTTCTTTTGGTAATGGTCAAAAATTGGCATCAAGTTTCGCATGTTCAAACAAATTCTTCCCTTGTGTTCATGAGGAAAAACATTTTTTGAAACTGGAAAATTAATTTGCAGTGAATACGAAATTTACGACCCATCATTTTACGATTGTTCCTAATTTTTACAAAAAAATTTCAAATATTCGTTACTTCAAGCAATAACTTTAAATTTTGACTGTTTCAAGATGAGTCCTTATGTTTTTTTTCTATACATTTCATTTAGTTGAAGGTTTATTCAACAATTTGAAAATTACTCGTATTTCAGAGCATTTTGAAATAGAATTTGGAGCAAAAGCTATTCCAGATATATAAATTTCCCGAAACAACCGGTTTACAATTTTTTCCAACTTTTAGAATTCGTTTTCAAACAATTGTTACTTCAAATTAGAACTTCAAAATCTGACTGTTTCATGATATTATTATCTAGTACGTTTTTTCAAATGTTTCAGTAATTCCAATTTTTTTTTCAAAAAATCTGAAAAATTACCATTTCTGGGTCCTGAATGAAATTTTCAGCAAAATCCTATTCCAAATATAGCCAGCCAAGCAGAAGCCAAGAAAAATTCATACTGTGTTTTTGAACTCAAATACTTCAAAATAGACTTTAAATTAATATTTAAATATTTATCTAGCTAACATAATTCTGAAAATGAAATTTTCGAACATCAAAAGTGATCCATCGAAAATATATCGAAATGAAGAACATGTTCTTGTTGCACTTATATATACGAATCGCTAATTCATATTTCGGTTTCAAATTTCGAGGTAAGACCCAAAACCTTTTCGTCTCTCTATTCCTCTCCAAGTATCCAGAATCTTCTGCTTCTTCTTCTACTTTTTCTTCTTCCGTTTCGATGCACTGTTTGCTCAGAGAGAGAGAGTCTGTCATGAGGTGTTTCTCTCTGCGTTTCTTCATCTTTAATTATCTCTTTGTTTCCTAAATTCTCTCACAAGAAGCACTTCATTTTTTGTGTCATCTCCCTCTCCCTTTGGAGCACAGACATGCCTCTTGCTCTCCCGATCCTCTTAGAGTCATTGATATGGATAGGGATAAGCCTGTATGTCCACATCCACTTCACTTTCATCTCACTGGACATGTTTTTTTCTAGAATTTAGTTTCAATACTACTTTTTTCATTTTCAATTTCACATCCTACACCATATGTAAAATTTTTCCATGAATTCCTCAATGACTCATAATTCAATTTGTTGTGATGATACATACATTTCACATGTGCCAAAGGAGGAAAAACTTTTAAAATTCAGATTTTTTTCAGTTTCAAAAATTTCTCATCTAGATTTCAAAAATTCTCCGGACTAGTAGATGATCTCTTTTATCCGTAAACTCGTTTGCAATTTAAAAAGATTTCGATATTTTCACATAAAAAGTTGGGTTTTTATATCGTTATGATGGAGATTCAAGATTGATTTTACCCATTTCTGATGGTTTTTTTGGACCCTGAAAAAACCGGGGTTGCGATCCGGGCCGGCGGGGGCCGACGTTTTTCTCCCTTCTAAATTGTGATTTTCAAGGCCAAATCTTTACTATTAAAGGGGGATGGAACCATTTCCAAAAAATGGATTTTTTGGTATGGTTGGATGCAGAATCATGAGACAATAAAATAATTCTCTTGGAGCAATGCCCAAAAATTATCCTGAAAGCAGATATTTGACGGAACATGACAAAAATTGGTGCTCAGTCCCCAGTATATTTTGGGTAGAATTTCAAGTTGTTCCCGTGAAAATCCTCACAATTTTTTAAAACCTCTGATTTTTTCAATGAAAAAATTTTTTTCACGGGAACAACTTGAAATTCTACCCAAAATATACTGGGGTCTGAGCACCAATTTTTGTCATGTTCCGTCAAATATCTGCTTTCAGGATAATTTTTGGGCATTGCTCCAAGAGAATTATTTTATTGTCTCATGATTCTGCATCCAACCATACCAAAAAATCCATTTTTTGGAAATGGTTCCATCCCCCTTTAACAAACGCAAACTTCTGTGTGTGTGTGTGTCTGTGCTGTGTCTGTCGCTGGCCCTAGCTCAGTTCCCAGTGGACCGATTTTTTTCAAATTTTGTCAGGTTATCAGAAATTCCTTCGAGATGATGCCCGTCTATTTTGTTTTTCGATTCATGGAAAAATGAGGTCATTAGAGTACAAAAACCTCTATTTTGGGAGCATTCAGTAGTTTTTCTTATGGAAGGGGAGAGAGTGACGAGTTCACGGAATTATTTTTCAAAATTTCAAAATTTTCATTTCTAAAAATTTCACGTTGCCCGAAGGGCCCCAGAGGGGCGTAGCCCGTCTGGTTTATATGAAAATGTAGAACTCGATGAGATCTACAAAATGATGCTAAACTCAATAAGGTTACGCTGTTTGGTTTTTCTCAGATGTTTGTTAAACACCCGGACCGTAGATTGACGTTTCATGGAAAATTCAAATATGGAATTCAAATATTCTAACTACCATTCTGTAGATCTCATTGAGTTCTCCATTTTCATATAAATTTCTTGAAAATCTCAATTTAGAGGGGAGAAAATCGACGGCCCGTTTTGACCAGGATAGCAACAATAAAAATTACCCAATTGAAAAGCTTGGAATTTTGTTTATTTGTTTGTTAGCAAGATTCATAGTTTTATAACTAATCTAATCTGGAAAACTAGAAAGTTTGAGCCAAAAAAAAACTGTTATATCCATGTATTTTTTTTCAACTTCAGTGTCTGAGTTTTCAGTTTCCAGTCCAAGTCAACTATTCAATTAGAAAGTACATTCAGATTTCGAAAACTCAAAAAAAGTAGTCTTTAAAATTTTTTTTTCTGTTTCAAAAAGCTTACATTACATTTTCCATAGGATTCCTTTTACTAGTTTGCACGTCATTGGTTAGTAAAGTTTAGCATTCTCTTGGCAGGAAAACGAAATTAAACCCCATTCCAACCTAATTCTTTTTTTAATACTCCATTCAATTATAGATAATGTTTAAACTGATAAGCTCTTTTCCAACTTCTCACCTCTCCATCCCAAATCCTTGCCTCTCCAGTCTCTCTCAGTATAGTTTTCCCCCTCCATTTTCTAATCTTTTCTTCGTTTTCACTCGTTTTCCATGTTGCTTTCTTCTTCTTATTCTTCCAAACACATGCGCGTATTGAACAAACAAAACATCAAATCAACAGTCTTTTCTTTCTTCTCGCCCGCTCTGCGTCTCACCAGCTTTTATGGAAAACTAAAAATGTGTGTGTGTGACTGAATTTTGTTGAAATTTCCATTTTCTTCTTATCACCCCTCAACACTCTCTCACTCTTTCTATATCTCTATTATTTTTTACTATTATATTCTCAAATGTCCCGTCACAATGGGTCTTCATCCTCCAGAAACTCAAATTCGCGTCAGAGAACCATCCAAAAATCCACCGCTATGCGCGGTTCGAATGGATATCCTCCCAGGGGTCCTCCGTATGAAAACTACAGTAATCCGACCCATGGTGGGCATGGGCAAATGGTAATAAATATGAAGACTACAGTAACCACAAGTGGAGGACAACATAATGGATTGGTGGTGCATAGTGCAATACAGTCAGCGAGTCCAAGTACTAGCCAGAGTGAGTTTTTTGGTTATGAATATTAGATTTTTTTTTTCAAAGTTTCACCGCGCTCCATTGAGAAAATGCCTGAAATTCGAACTTCTAGGCCTTTATGCCACTTTTGAGGACTTGTGTACTTCTCGTAGTTAAATTAAACCCCGCTTAATTGGGCTGGGAAAACTCAGGAATTCAAATTTCAGCCATTTTCTCAATGGAGCGCAGTGAAACTTTGAAAATATCGCTAATAGGTTCTGCAAAACTAACTGACTAGGTTTTTACTAGGTAAAAATGAAAGCTTTAATGTCAGGAGAGTACTCAAGCTTAAAAAAATAAATCCAAGAGACTTCTAATATTTTTGAACCTATTATGAAAACAGTGAGCTAATCAGTATGATTTCAATTTTAAGTTTATCCTGAAACAGTAAACTTTTTGAATCAATCTTATCAATTCCCAGGTTCTTGGATGTCTCCATATTCCGAATCCCCTTCCCGACGTCTAGAAGACGGATTAGATCTGATGAGATCCAACACTTCCCTCCATGTAAGTCCACTTTCCTCGTTCTTTTAAAATCTTTGGATTTCCCAGAGATCATCCCCACTTCCAATCCAAATGGTACCAAGTACATCTCGTGAAACCCTAATATCGGTTGGGAGAGAAGGACCATCTAGAAGGGAAAATGGACATCATCATGTGCCTCCACCACCTCCACCGAAGCCTCCGTCACCACCTCCATCACCGGTTTATTCGTTTAAAGTGAGTTTTTTGAAGTGGAATATAAAAATGTTACGTTCGTTCTTTCAACTGCGGAAAAATTCCAAAACCTTCTTACATCTTTTCTTCCAACAAAGCCGTTGAGGAAACGACTAACTCTATTAAATTTCAGTTCAAGGAAACGACTAACAATATTAAATTTCAGTTCGAATTAATTTTGAAACAGAAAATTTTAAAGTTTTTCCTGGGCGTTCACTTTGTTTTTCGAACTGCTGAAAAGTTTCAAAAACTTTTGTAGAAAGACAATGAGCATCATTAGTATCTGTTTCTTCCAACAAAGCCGCTTATTCAGATTATTGAGTTTGCATTGGTTCAAGGCAACGACTAACTCTATTAAATTTCAATTCGAATTAATTTTGAAACAGAAGATTTTTCAGCGCTCACTTTGTTCTTCGTACTGCTGAAAACATTTTTCATTCAACTCAATTTTATTTTGAAACAGAAGATTTTTTTAGCTTTTTGAGTTTTCATAGGATCCTTTAGTTTTTTTTAAAATTGTCTCTGATATTTCAAAAATTATCAAAAAATTAGGAAAAATTTTCAGACCACATCTAAAAATTATTACTTCTTCTTTAATTTTGGAAGTGTTCTCATAAAATTAGTTTTACATAATTTTTTAGCTTTTTTCAGCTTTTTTCAGCTCAGGTTTTAAAAACCAGTTAAAGTTTTATTTCAGTTTCACTGAAAACCTGAATAGTTTCTCCTAGAGATGGAGTTAATGATTTCATAATTTTTTCATTAGTTTATAAAAGTTTTTGTTTTCAGAATCAAAATTTCCATATTACATTTTGGCCGTCTGTTGTTGTCAGTCCGACTTAAAGGTGCATGCAATTATTTCAAACGAGTCTCGTTGCGAATAACTTCGACAGTATCCCACCGCAGTACATTTCTGCATCAGTTAGATTACTGTCAAAGTTATTAGCTGTGAGACTCGTTTGAAATAATTGTATGAGCTTTTAAATCGGACTGACAACAGACGGCGAAAATGTAATAACTTCACCAAGACCGAAACCATCCCAAAAATTCAAAATAAAAGTTTCCAGGGCCGTGATTCACCACCAGACGAGTTCATCCAACCCACGAAGCTTGTTCTAAACGTCTTCCGTCCGGTGAGTCATCGAAACAATCGAAAAATTCCGAAAAATCGGAAACAGTGCGAGACATTTCGCGCATCAATGTCAATATTTGCACTTGATTCCGATCCCTCTTCTTACATTTTTGGTTTTTGAGAGATTGTGTCTTCGGCAACAACAGATCCCTTCTACTTTTTTACCTAACCCTTGTGACATGAGAAGTAGTAGCCAAAAGGAGGTGCCAAAAGCGGAGAAAGTAAACATGGGAATTCGATACGTTGAGAGAACAGAGTGTATAAATATGACACCAAACTGAAAAAAACGAGAGAGACACAAACATCAATTCTTGCTCGTTTTTTGGTGGTTTTCATTTGTTTTCGGATCCACGACTCACAACTTTTTGTGTTTCGTTGGAAAACGGAGCATCATTCTGTGAATATGCTCTCTACTAGATACTATTATGAGCGCAGTCTTATTGAGGAAACGGTAAGATTTGATGGAAAATCTTAAAATTTTTAATGTTTCAAACAACCCCAAAATCATTATTTTCCTAAAACTTTCAATCCTAATTTGATTTCCAGAAACACCAAGAACCCGCCTGGCAAACCCCGATATCCCGATCCCAAGTCTCAATCGAACCTTCCGGTGGAATTCAACTATCCAAAAAGAATGCACTTCTAAATGATGCTGTCACCACCACAACTACAGTTGAAGTGTTTCGTGCTCCGTTGGACGGAGAGCCCTCAATGATCTCTTTAACTCCGTCACCGTTCGGTGGAGCGCCTTTGCTAGTGAGAGCGAATGGACCACAGTATGAGCAATGGAATGATAGGAAAGTGCAAACGATGATGAGTGAGGAGGATAGAAGGGAGTTGAGGAAAGAGGTTCAGTGGAAGGAACGATTGATTGAGGAGAGTGATAGGAGATTCCGAGACAGCGGCAGTGAATTCTATGACGAAATCCAAGATCCACCCCAGTACATTCATCATGACTACCGTCCAAAACCAGTCTTCCAACCTGTCACCCACCCTATCATCATGACAGGATCCCGCGATGATTTGAGGTTTGTTTCCCTCAAGGCTGTCACACGGCCGCTCCTGAGCCGCGGCCCGGGCCGTGGATAGGTTGCCATGGTTGATTCCGGCCGTACTTTTTAAAATAAGCTATTTGGATCGAAAAAGGTCATGGCCGCCGGATTAAACCATGGCAATCTACCCACAGCCCGGGCCGCGGCCATAGGGCCGGCCGTGGTCCAGCCTTGGTTTCCCTTCAAATCTTCCACCATTTTCTCTGATTTCAGATCACAACCGCCTCCATATCCAGCCCCATTGAGTCCACTCTACATTGTTCCAGATCGTCATAGGAATTTGACGAATTCAGCGTCTCCGGGACAATGGTCTAGGAGAAGTAATGGATATTCGGACGAGCGAAGACGGGAAGAGAGGAGGGATGAGCAACCGAGGGATGAGTATCATCGGAGGGAGAATGATTTGAATCAGAGTAGGGAAAGGTGAGTGATAGCAGAGGATCATAGTTGAAATTCGAGAAAGTTTCAAAACTAAAGTTTGAAACAGTAAATCACTGCTCTGATAGGGTCGACAGTCTCCTAACTTTCAGCGCTTGTATCTCAAGAACCAAAGCAGCTATCAAAATTTTGCTAACTACAAAATTGTGTAAAATTTAATGTTGATTATTTTTATAGTTAACAAAAGTTTTCTAGCTAGCTTGGTTCTAGACATACATATAACTTATATATGATATAAGCGCTCAAAGTTGCCCTCTTCAGGGTCGAGGACTGAACGTCAACAAATTTCGGCAACTCATTCAAATGTGAATAACTTTTTTTCAGGGAAATCGGGTCAAAATACTGTCAACAGAAAACATTTTCTTATTGAAAAATCTATAAATTGATTAAAAATCGTCAAAATTCATAAAAAATTAACAGAGTTACGTCTTGTGTTGCCGAAAAGTTCCCGATTTCAACAATTTTTGCAACTTATTGGGAACACAGTGTGTAACTTTAATACTCTATGAAATTTGACAATTTTTAACCAATCGATAGCTTTTTTAACAAGGAACTTTTTTTTGTTTACCGTATTTTCACCAGATTCCCCTGAAAAAAGTTATTAACATTTGAAAGAGTTGCCGAAAATTCGATGCCGCTTAGATATGGTCGCCCAAAATGCTCCAAAATTAGTCCAGAATTGTCCAAATTGATTAAAAATGCTCCAAAAACTGGTCCAGTATGGTCTACATTAGCTCAAAATGCTCCAAAATTAGTCCAGTCTAGTCTAAATTGGCTCAAAATGCTCAAAAATTAATCCAAAAAGGCTCAAAATTACTGTATTTGGATCTTTAAAAAAGTGATCCTCCACCAAAACTGGAATCATTCCAGATACCACCACCGTCGTTCAAAGTCTTCAACCCGTGACGATGCATCCACCAGTCATCGTTCTCTTCGTCATCGTAGCACATCTCCAGCATCTCGTCGTTCTCTTGCCACATCCATCGGCGGATCCCAAGAGTTCGTAATTCCCATTCACTCGCCAATCGGTAGTACACTCATGCTGGCAAGTCCAGATCCGAATGAGTTGCCTGGTCGACCGGCGAGTGCGAAAAGCCAAGAGATATTTGCATTATATCAGACGCGAGATGCTATGAATCGCATTGTTGATCAGTTGTGAATCTTGTAGTTTGTGCATGAACTTAGACTTTTATTAGACAAAAAGTTATCTGAATCACTTCATTGTCTTAGTCTTCACCTAGCTACCGTAATCCAGTTCTAATTTTGTATGTAGCAAATGCCTCATCTACCCGTGATTGTGTCTTGAAATGTCACTAATTTCTTTCTTTTTGTCTTTTATTCTTCTTTTTCTTCAAAATCTACTCAGGCTATTTTTTCTTCTGTGCATTTTTGAATAAAGCATGTTTGAATGGTCTAGATATGGTGGTTGGTGGATAGACGCATGGAATACGGTATCGTGGATAAAATTGCACACTTTCATTCAAATTTTCAGAGAAATTTTGATGGAACGAGTGATCGATGAGCTGGAAATGATATCATCTCCATTGGCTGAATCAGAGGATTCATTGATTTCTGATATGTCGACGAGACATGATGTTGCCAGAGCTTCATGGTTAGAGTATCGAGGGATTCGGAGAAGAATTGAAGATGGAAATGAAAGTGATTTTGAAGAAGATGAGGAGAGTGAAGTTTATGGAGCACCACCGATTCCGGAGAGGGATTATTCAAGGTACTAATTTTGGAAACCAGAGACTTTTTAATTGTAGAGTTTTCCGTTATAAACTTAGTCATAGAGTTAGGCTTGCGTTTTCAGTTGAAATATGTCAACTTTGAGGGTCTGAAAAAGTGGTTTCCAGGTATCCAATTTTTCTGAAACTTTGTGGAATTATTGAGCAATTCAAGAGCTCTAATTTAGTAGTTGAAACTTATTTCATAGGACTGCGATCCAGTTAGTTAGTCGAAAGGCTCAAAAATTATGGAAATTAACACTGACATAGGTAAACTTGGCGTAGCTGGCTGGTTCGTTGTCTTATAAAAAAGTTGTTTACTACAGAAACAGAGTTCTAGAGTTGCTCTATATATCTGCAAAATTTCAGAAAAATCGTATATCTGTAAACCAATTTTTCAGACCCTCAAAGTTGACCTATTTAAACTGAAAACGCCAGTGCGCGCATAAATTTTGACCAGTAATGCATTAGAGCAAAAATTGTCTGTTTCAAAATTACATAGCAGCTTTTTATTTTATTACAATATTACAATGAGAAAAACTGTTTTCGAAATTAAACTCTATAAAACTTCAGAAAAATTGGTTATCTGGAAACCTCTTTTTCAGACCTTCAAAGTTGACCTATTTTTCAAACTTGCAGACTAAAGTTTCTCTTAAAAAACGGATACTTTGAGCCACTGATAATATAAAAATATCAATGATTTCCGGTTTAAAACTCCAGAAAATACAAAAACCGTTTCAAAATCTAGTTTTTGACTTCTAGTTTTTTACCAATTTGATTTCTAATTTATGTTTGCTGCTCAGTTTTCTATAGCAAAATTAGGCTCAAAGGTACTGAAGTGGAAGATTTTTGGCATCATAACGAGACCTGAAGTAACTCGAATCTCACATTTCCGTTCCCTTTCCAACCTCCCTGATTTCTAGACTGCGCTCGTATCGAAAACACGGCGAAGAGTTCTCAATGCGTCGATCGAAAAGCTACGAAAGACCTCGAACTCCGGAGAAAAGATGGTCTCGAAATGCGAGAAGTCTGGTTGATAAAACGAAAAAGGCGAATGCAATATATGCAACTCCGAATCGAAAAAAGATAACATCAAAAGCAACAATTGAACCACCGATAATCGAAGAGTTCTCAGAAGAAATGCCAAGATATGTGAGACCGTTGAGATCAGAAGAGACGAAAGTTAAAGAAATCGTTGAGGAAAAGGAAAAAGAAGAAGAGATTGAGGAAGTTTTGAGTACGAATCTAGTTCCGGTTATCGATATGAGTACTGAAATTGAATTTTCATCAAAAGTAGATCGTCAAATTGGACAACTGAAAAGAGAGGATTCATTGACGTCACTCTTGAAGCGACAATTATCTTCGAAGAATCAGAATAAAGTGAGAGATGAATTACCAGAGTATGTGGAGCCAAAGGATCCAATCATTCGAGAACTACAAGAATTCTTGAAGATCGAACCGAAAAGTTCAGAGGAGAACTCTCAGAATTCCACATCAAATTCTATTGAAAAGGAGAGGAAGGAAGTGAGTGAGCTCCGAGACATTTCAAAAATGGGCATTTCGAAAGTGAGACATTTCAAAAGCTGACATTTCGAAAGGTAAAAATCGCGTTTTTGCCCAATTTTTGAAACTTTTCATATATTTTTTGAGCAAATGTATACGAGTCCGCTTTCAAAATGTTCGCTTTCGAAATGCTTTACTTTCGAAATATCACGGAGCCGTTTTTTAGAGAGTTTTTTTTGGAGTATGAATTAACTTTTTTAGGAACCTGTGGAAAAGGAGAAAACTGTTCAAGCTGATGAGCACCGATTGATAGTTCGAGGATGGCAAGAACTTTTGAAATCTTCTTCTTCATCTTCTTCTTCGTCTTGTACTTCTTCTACAACTGTTTGAGCCCTACTTCTTTCATTCCGTGATTTACGGTGACATAATTATAATTTAATAGTCTATAATTTTTGACTTTCCATTCATAATATTATCGAAACATCCTAAGTTTCATCGCGCTCCATTGCGAACTTGGGGAAATTCAAAATTTTTAGGTTTCCTGCTCAGTTTTTTCTCATGTAGGTCACGTCAAATATAAAAACTTTGTTAATTTTGCGGTTTCGACGTGACCTACAAGAGAAACAAGTGAGCGGGAAACCTAAAAATTTTGAATTTCCCCAAGTTCGCAATGGAGCGCGATGAAACTTGGGATGTTTCGATAATAAACTCTTTTGAAATGCAAATGATTTATTCAAACAAAACACAAGGAGATTTATTTCTTCTTTCCTCCAGCTCCAGCCAATCCTCCAATCGATCCGAGAAGTCCTCCGACTCCAGAGAAAATTCCACCGATATCCGGATCTCCGGCCTCAACCAAAGAGAGGCACATCAATGAGACGAAGACGAGAATAAGGAAGAAGGAATTCATTTTGACTTGAATTGTGAAGATTCTAGATTCGAAGAGCTCCTTTTATAGTACAGAATAGTTCTCATCGAGAATTGGATTTTCTCAAAAGTGATAAGTTTTAAAGTTCTTTTCTTATTAGTTTCCATTCATTGTGAGAACTTGAAAAAAAAATGATTCACACGGTTCATGGCTTTTTGAAAGTTACACTGTACGTAAGAATTAGTAAATGGCAAACTAGAAAAATAGGTTCAAAGTTTTGAATCATGGGCAGAGATCAATTTACAGGATTTCAAATACAACAAAAAAATATAAAAATATTATTCTTGAATATCGAGAATGTTCTTCTTTTCGCGACCAAGAGTCTCGATGAGTACGTCGACTTTGAAGGTAGGGATTTCGTCCTGAAAATAGTTTTATTGGTTTTTTTTTTTCAAATAATCGCCCCAATTCCAGTATTTATGAAAACAACACATTTTTTCATAAAAATAGATAAAAATCGAAACAATCGATTTTTAAATCGCAAACTTAAATATATTACTTATTTCAAAAAACGTAGAATTTTTTGCTGATTCGAATGTACCTAATATGGCTGCTCAAAACGCATTTTGAAGCGAGTTATGAGCGTTTGAAGTTTTCGTGAGAGACGCAGAGAAAACAGACACTCTCGCTGTCGGAGAGACGCAGAGAAACTAGACATTGTCTGCGTCTCTCACGAAAACTTCCAACGCTTCTAACTCGCTTTAAAATGGTCCGTTTTGACTCGTTTTTGTGGTAGAAAAAAATTTATAAGCGACTTCTTAAAGTTTGAGTGCAAAAAAATATTATAGCGTTTTGGGCGGAGAAATTAGGTGCATTTGAATCAGTGAAAAATTCTACATTTTCGAAATAGGTTAGAAAAAAATGTGAGTTTGAAAACCGACTTTAATCCAACTTAAAACCAGTGTTTTAACGTTAAAAGCTGCTCAAATGAGCCCAAAATATGAGCTCGTTTCAAAAAAAAAACTCACCGCTACGCTCCTCTCTTGAATCTTTACATATGTTCTGTCTGAGTATCCATTGATTATTTCACACCATTCTTGACAAGACAATTCTGAATCATCTGCTTCATCTGAAGTCAATGAGCACTGTACGGAATATGCCGGCAAATTGATAAACTTTTGAGGCAAAAGTCTCAAGCCCTCTCGTCTTGCCAAAATGATATGACCGTAATCCAAAAGGATTACTCGGAGGTACTGAAATTACTATTTCATTGCAAGATTTCTTAAATCAAAACTCACATCTCCATCTATTAGGACAATGTATCCACGTGTCCATCTGAAAAGGTCGGAATCTTTGTCCTTGATTTGTACAAGACATCCATGTTTAGGTCTCCATCCACCTTCCGGCTCTTCACTTAGTTTTCTTTTGCCCATCAAGTCTCTAAAAATATGTTTATAGTCACGTTACGGTTTTCAGAAACTCACTGAATAGACCTCTCCATTTTCTCAAACTCGCTTACAGTATCCGCGAAACGAATCGAGAATCGTTCAAACTTGAAGAAACGAGAAATTTGAACTTTCCAAATGTCTCTGTCTTCCTCGAAATCTTTTGGAGTCAAAGAGCCTTTGAAGAGGTTCGCATCACTGTTTGTATTGATACCTCGAAGGAGATTGATGATCACTGAAAGATTCTTAATTTTTTTATGTACTTGTAGGAATCATACATGGGCGGCGATTTTCTCTATTTAAAATAATGATTTAGAAGTCAATAAGATCTACAAATTTATTGATAGAGCAAGAAACTTTACCTGCTGAAAAAAATAGTTGGCTTCCGTAAAACATAGTAACATAAATTGGGGTGCTGCCGGTCCGGGTGTTTTACGGAAGCCAACAAATTTTCAGCAGGTAAATGTTGATGGTTTATACAACATTTTGTAGATCTCATTAAGTTCTACGCTTTAGTATCACATTTGGTGAGATAATCATTGTTTGAAATGAAGAAAAATGCCGGCCCGCGTCGGTCCCGTAAGAATAATAAATTACCATCTCTACTTCCTTCGCTATAACAATAATCCCCTTCATGTGTTACAAACAAAAGATAAGTCAATTTCAATCGGATGTCCTTCGATTCTAAACGAGTATCCGGAATCAACTTCCGAATCGTTTCTGCCAGACTAAAAGTTGGCAATGTATGCATTCTCAATTCATCCATAGCTCTCCGATTGAATTGTTCAATCTCCGGACCGTAAAGATGCAATTCTTTCAGGCTAGCAATCAGATCTTCAAAGTTTTCCTCGTCCGATGGAGATGGAGATGGCTCAGGCGGAGGCACAACTGGAGTTGCACCCACCAGTCTAGTTTTAGCTTTAACGTAAACTCTCTGGGACGCCTGAATTGGAGCACTTCGAATGGGAGGGGCTACCGGTGGCTCATGATTTCTAGAAATTCTGGGTGGTGCTTCGTTCGAAATTGTGATTTTATGTGAGAGCGGATTTCTATAAGAATCTTCTCGAAGATTATAGTTCGGCCTTCTATTCTCTGCATTTCCATTTCCAAAGAAATCAGAAGGGGAACTTCTTTCTTGACGATATTCTTTCTCATCTCGATTATGACTCCTTCGACTTTCATATCCTTCGTCCTCCCACGAGTTACTGTATCTATCGTCTCTGGAGCCATTCTCAGAGAATCTTTCTCGGTGCTGGAAGTTGCCACGTGGTGGAGAAGGTCTTCTTGGAGATGGCGATCGAGATGGGTACCGGTTTTGTGGACGATCGAATCCTCCATCCCTTTGGAAACCGTTGCTTGTACTTGGTTGGTTATTGGGGACATTTCGATACGAATCGTTCCTATAACTAGATATAATTATGATACCGTAAAACCTCGTATAGAGGGACACCGAAAAATCAAGGTTTTGAACTTTCTCATGAAAATATAATCAATTTTCTGAGAATCACAAATAGTGCGTTTTGTAGCGGAAGAGTCTATTTTTGTTTGCTGGAATTTTTTTACCGCAAAATTACAAAAATTAGGACTCTCGAAGGTTTGCCTTCAATTAGAGGTCTTACGGTAAGTCTTTTTTTTTTGCAAAACTAGCTCACCAATTAGAGTTTTGATTCGAGTGTTGCCTAGAATCACGAGGTGGTGAATCGGACTGACGATTGTTGGCGTGATTGTTCCTCAGTAAAGGTCGTTGTGGAGGTGGTGGTTGGCTTGGTTTGCAGTTTCCGCGGAAAGTTGCTCCGTGGTTTGCCGAGGGTGCACGTCCGCGGAATCCTGTAAGAAAAAAAGATGGTAAAATCTGTATTAGAAGATCTCAAAGTGATCACATTCTTGAAATTCAAACTTATTAGAGTCCTCGTCAAAAGTTGACTCACAAAATATGTTAAAAATCAGATATTTTGATCCATTTTGAGAATTCGGAAATTCCTTTTCAGGTTTTCGAAACATAGAAGGGCATCCTTTTCTAATACATGTTTTACGATATATGATTTAGAAAATTTTCCGTATAAAAGTTTCGAAATTTACAGAAAGCCTGTGTTTTTAAGTTTTCTAACGACCGGACGATCGATTTGAAAACGAAAATATTTCAATTCCGAGCAATTAACTAAAGTTGAAGCACGAAAACATATTAACAGACAGTTTCTCAACACAAATATTAAAAAATTGAGTTGAAACAGGAAATATATTTACTCTTCAGTTTTTTCTTCTAATAAAGGCTTTACGGTATTCTAAAATTCTGGTATTTAAGAGGCAATGTCCCAGAAAGTCGATTTTAGGCCAACAGGGCCATGGCAAACATCCCCCAAACTTATCCTATTGGGTTGATTTTTGGTATGGTGGGTGCTTGGGGTGATGTAAATAAAATACATATTTTGAAATTAGGCTCCGCCCCTTTTCAGACAAAATCAGTACATGAGAAGGGTCGAAAAAAAATTTTCTCAGTTTTGAAGTTAGACTCAAAATTCTTTCAGAAATACATTTCTGACATGTTTTTAATAATTTCTTCTGTTGATCACTGAGTTTCAAATCAATCGCATCCCAGAGAAAAATTAGGATTTCTGAAAAATTTTGACATTTTTTTCAAAAAGCATCATTTTTCACCAACTTGAAGTATGGCGGGCCGGCGAGTTACTATCAAAATTATGATTCCCAGCTATCGGTTTACTATAATACACTCTGAAATCTCTTGTAACTCGGTGCCTACTATGTTATTTTGGCCCAGGAATGAAATTGGTCAGGAAAATCATAAACTTTGACGACCCGAAAATTGCCATTTTCCAATGAAAATCAATTCAGAATCAACATATTTGATCGTTTGAAATATGATTGCAAAGTTTCCAACAACTTTTACTTCGAAAAAATTCGATTCTGAAGATTTTGAAATTTTGAAAATTTTGCTCAAAAAATTTCGAACATTTTTTTCACTTTTTCTACTTTTTCAAAAAAATTTACAATAGCGGGCCAACGAGATATTATTGAAAATAGAAAGAGCAAGTTTTCATTCATAATAATAGTTCTTGAAATCTTATAAAACTCGGTGCCTCATATGACTTTTTGACCGTTTTATCCCTCTGACCCTTCGAAATCAACGTACCCCCCTCCATGGTGAAATCGGACGAAAAATTTTATAGTCACCAAAATTGATAATTTTTTGTAGGATCATTTAACATGACTTTTTGCATTATTTCTCAAAGTTTCAAGCACTTTGAACTCAAGTTAACTGAGCTAGGTTACTTGGAATGTCAATCACATTGAGCTAGTTTTCACCATTTTCAAATTGAGACTGAAAGCTACTGACTATTCAGAATCGTTCGAAACTTTGAGAAATAATGCAAAAAGTCATGTTAAATGATCCTACAAAAAATTATCAATTTTGGTGACTATAAAATTTTTCGTCCGATTTCACCATGGAGGGGGGTACGTTGATTTCGAAGGGTCAGAGGGATAAAACGGTCAAAAAGTCATATGAGGCACCGAGTTTTATAAGATTTCAAGAACTATTATTATGAATGAAAACTTGCTCTTTCTATTTTCAATAATATCTCGTTGGCCCGCTATTGTAAATTTTTTTGAAAAAGTAGAAAAAGTGAAAAAAATGTTCGAAATTTTTTGAGCAAAATTTTCAAAATTTCAAAATCTTCAGAATCGAATTTTTTCGAAGTAAAAGTTGTTGGAAACTTTGCAATCATATTTCAAACGATCAAATATGTTGATTCTGAATTGATTTTCATTGGAAAATGGCAATTTTCGGGTCGTCAAAGTTTATGATTTTCCTGACCAATTTCATTCCTGGGCCAAAATAACATAGTAGGCACCGAGTTAAAAGAGATTTCAGAGTGTATTATAGTAAACCGATAGCTGGGAATCATAATTTTGATAGTAACTCGCCGGCCCGCCATACTTCAAGTTGGTGAAAAATGATGCTTTTTGAAAAAAATGTCAAAATTTTTCAGAAATCCTAATTTTTCTCTGGGATGCGATTGATTTGAAACTCAGTGATCAACAGAAGAAATTATTAAAAACATGTCAGAAATGTATTTCTGAAAGAATTTTGAGTCTAACTTCAAAACTGAGAAAATTTTTTTTCGACCCTTCTCATGTACTGATTTTGTCTGAAAAGGGGCGGAGCCTAATTTCAAAATATGTATTTTATTTACATCACCCCAAGCACCCACCATACCAAAAATCAACCCAATAGGATAAGTTTGGGGGATGTTTGCCATCCCGATTTTGGGTTTCTGGGACATCGTCTCTTAATGCGAATTAATCCTTTTCTCAAAAATGATCCAGGTTAGCAGATTCTTATAGAGGAAAATTCAAAAAGTACGGTATGAATTGAGCTTAGAGAAATCGTATTTTTCTGTTTCTGAATCTCCCCCTGAGCTCATATTATGCACAATTTTTGAAGTGAAAATCAACTCACCCCCTCTGAATCCATTTTCTGAATCCCCGAATCCTCTGAACATTCCACCTCTTCCACGTCCACCTCTATAATCTCCTCGACCACCTCTGTCTCCACCTCGATTCCCTCCTCCTCTTCCTCCGCCCCTCTTGTTCTGTTTATTTTCTTTCGAATTCGATTTATCTCCAATCGAACTTTCCACAGCGTCCATTCGAGAATTACGAACGGCTTTCCATCTTCCGGGACCACAACTTGTAAATTGTTCAGGAGTCATTGACATAAATTCCGCGAAATTCAAGTTGAATCTTTCAAGTTTCTCAACAAAGTCATGTCCGATATACTCTCTGAAAATAAGTGACTTGAATACGAAAAGAAAAAAAACATACATTAATCCTTCCAACATATCTCGATCCGTTAAAATGCTGTCGAGTCCCTTCATCATGAAAACCGAGTAAAGATTTTCAGATAAATCCGCTCGAAGCGTCGCCAATTCAGTTTCATTATCCATGTTTATAACCTGAAAATATGTATTTGAGTGCTAGTCAAAGTTAAAGCTGTAAAAGTTAGAAGTTAAGAAAACTGGAAAGAAAAAAGGTGCGCTGGGGGATTTAGATGTTGAGAGATAACACAAAAGGGGGTCCATAGTAAGTGTGTGTGTGTCAAAACGAAAAATCAATAAGTAAAAGGGAGGGAAAAATACTGGATGAAATTTTTTAAGTAAATGAAGTTTCTAGGTGTGAAATTGTTACATTGATACAACTACATGTTTCGTATTCAAAATAGTTTAAAAATGAATAAAAACTAGTTTAGAAGAAGACAAAGAACATTGAAAAATGGAACAATTTATTTTTTCCTTGAATTCTTCATAGAGGGTCTCCTGGGACCGCTAATGGCGAACTATGCGGGAAATAAAAGGAAAATACGATATAGGTTATAACTTATAAGGCAGTCAAAAAAAAAAAGAATTTTCGGGAATTAAGATAAATAAAAAATCTTATAAAAGATAAGCATGATTGTATAATTGATTTAAAAAAACATTGCCTATTCTTTGTTATGGTCTAATCAAACTCAAAAACTTATGTATTTCTAGTTTTCTTACATTGTTAGGCAGACCACTACCCTTATACAAAGAAGAAACATAAAACAAAAAAATCAATAATTTTTTTCAATACTCTGCAACCCTAAAAAACTTCTAGGATTTGGTTATCTTGGATCCTGACAACCAACTGAAAGAGAAGTGGAAGAGTAACTTTCTCTTCCATCTCTTCAAAGACCACCCATTATGTGAAAATCCGCAAACACCCTCCCGCGGACAGCGGTACGGAAATGCACACTTTTTTGTTTGCAAAGTCAATAAACAGAAAAAAGTTACGTCCAAACATTTTTATTGCAAACCCGTTGAAAAAAAAACTCGTCTATCTATTCAGGCAGTTAACAACGACCAATTGAACATTTTCTTTGCAAAATTAACAAATATAAAAATTTGAATTATTAAAATCATTTTTATTGAAAATCCGGTGAAAAGGATCAGAACGCAATTATTAGTTTGAATTGCTCATGTAGGCTTCGAGCTCGGCGTCCAACTCTTCAATGGACTTTTTCGTCTTGGAATCCCTTTTTGGTTTGAACGACTTCTTGGAGTGGATCTTCTTTGGATTCTTCTGGTTTCTTCTGTTTCGTGGAGAAGAATCCGGGAAGGAGACTCGACTGGCAAGGGCTGGATTCTTGAATTGAACTTTTGACTTCACTTTGAATTGGTTGGAGACTTTCGGGGATCCAGTTGACTTCTTCTTTTGAATCATCTTCTTATTATACTTTCGAGACTTGGCGATGGAGGCAGAGAGTGGAGCATCGAGTTGGATTGGCATGATGACGATTGGGTTCTGAAAAGAAAAAAACAGTTAATAAAGAGGGAATGAGGATAAAACAAGGAAAACTTGTGGGAATGAATGAGTCAACTGAATGAGGATACTCAACGGAATGAGTATATGAAGGATACAGATACAGGTGGGCGCCAAAAAAAGTACCCCAAAAATGGTGTACACCTGGACTCCAAAGGTATTTCCCATAGTGGAGTCCAGGTGTACACCATTATCAAGGGTTGTAAACATGACAATTATGAGAAATATTGATCGATTTTCAGTCTATCCTTTTTTGGAGTACACCTGGACTCCACTATGCGAAATATAATTGTAGTCCAGGTGTGCTCCATTTTTGGCGTACTGTTTTGGCGCCCACCTGTATCCCCTTCATACAGTTGAGTATCCTCATTCAGTTACCTCATTCATTCTATATAATTTTCCTTCTATCGGTCCCCAATTTCCCTATTCTTCATTATCTTTTTTCAGAACCAATTCATCATCATGCCAATCCAACTCGATGCTCCACTCTCTGCATCCATCGCCAAGTCTCGAAAGTATAATAAGAAGATTATTCAAAAGAAGAAGTCAACTGGATCCCCGAAAGTCTCCAACCAATTCAAAGTGAAGTCCAAAGTTCAATTCAAGAATCCAGCCCTTGCCAGTCGAGTCTCCTTTCCGAATTCTAATTCACGAAACAGAAGAAATCAGAGTAATCCAAAGAAAGTCCATTCCAAAAAGTCGTTCAAACCGAAGAGAGACTCCAAACCAAAAATGTCCATTGAAGAGTTGGACGCCGAACTCGAAGCCTACATGAATACTTCTAATTGATCTTTCTGTGTTTTTTCATTGGGTTTGTAATAAAAATGATTTTTAAAAATACACATTTTTTACTGTTTGTTAGTTTTGCAAAGAAAATGTTCAATTGGTCGTTGGTACTGCCTGAACAGATGGACGAGTCTTTTTTTCCAAAAATGTACATTGAAGAGTTGGACGCCGAGCTCGACGCCTACATGAATACTTCTAATTAATTTTCCTGTAACTTTTTACATTTTCAATAAAAATAAAATTTTCTAAAAATGTTCATGTCTTGCAAACGTATCCAATTCGTGATTGGTAACTGCCTGAGCAGATGGATATCCGTAGCGCTTGAGGTATGTTTGAACAATTGTGAGCCCACGAATCTGTCTGACTGTCTGAAATGGACCACTTCATAATATTTGCAAAACTAGCTCTATAAAAAAGTTAACACCATTTATTTGGTTTCAATTGCTTGTGTTGTTTTGTCAATCTGCTCAAACAAAGATTATCATCAAAGTATGCACAGATTTCAAAAACATTTGAGAAAATAAATATTTTAAAAACGGAAAAGGGGAGGGGAGAAATGTGACAAGCATTTGAAATTGAAGAGAAAATTTGAGAAGATGTCGCTCCGAAAAAATTGGAGCGTCTCATCGTTCACAATGGGTGCTGCTGGGGTGGGATGGGAACCGTAACTCGAGATCCAATCGGTTGAAAAGAGACGACGCAGAGAGGGGGGACAGAGGGAGAAATTTACATGGGAAACAGAGAAAAAAGGACAGGAGAGAGGGGGTGCGTGTTCTTAAAGAGCCCGGTGATAGAGAAATAGATCAACCTCTTTGGAAGTTTATCTGGAAAAAAAGAAAAGGAAAATTGGACAGGGACAGAGGACAGAAACTGGGACAGACAGAAAAAAGAGAGTGACTAATTATGACTAAGTTGGCTAAAGCTAAATGGCTAAATTTTAAGTTTCCAGAAACATGGAAAAAAATGAGTTAGAAGAGAAAACATTATTTTCGTTGTCTGTGTTAGAGTACCTTCTGATTTCTGGACGAAACAAAGAAATGCAGCATCTTCTGAAGGCTATTGAACTATCTACACTATTTAAATGATGAGAATATATAGGGGAAAAGAAGGAAGAAAGCGAAATATGATAACATGGAAAAAAAGTTCTGGAAAGGAAAGAATACAGAGAGACCAAAAAGAAAGAGAGATTCGAAATAGGAAAAAAACAATTTGGAAGAGAAAAATATCACGGGATGAACACTATAAAGATAGATCAATTCGATGTTGGAAAGATTTAGAAAATGCTCATGGAAAGAGAAAGATAGAAAAGTTCGATTCACCGTTCAGCAATGAGATTATTGGGGAAGTTTCAAACGGAAACAAAAAAGAGAGAAAGCGAAGAAATGCTCAAGCAAGACGAGCAGTCGGTTGGGCTGGCGGTCCAAACTTTCCCATATTCGAAAGAAAATCTTCTTCCGGATCGGTTCCGTTTGGTGACGAAGCAGAGAGAGCCGAGGATGGAGTGTCGAAGAGCCGGTGTTCACCTCCAGTTGGCATGTGTGTGAATTCGTTGTATCTGAAAAAGAGAATAGTTTTAGAATTGTTAAAACCGCTCCCAGATCGCCTGAAGGCTTTCTGACACCTCCAGAATGCTTCAAAACCGCTCAGAAGCTTCCAGATGCCTCTAAACCCGTCTAGATTTCTCTAAAACCTTCCTGACGTCTTCAGAATCCTCTAGAAGCTCCTAGAGACGTTTAGATGCTCCAGAAGCTTCTATATCCATCTGAAGACGTCTAGAAAGCTCTAAAATGCTCCTGAAGCCTTCTAAAACTTCCAAAATTTTAAGCTCCTAACTCCATCTGGAGAAGTCTAGAATGCTTCAGAAGGGTACGCAATCTTTGAAAATGCTCCTGTAGCAGAGGCAAATTCATGTCAATCCTCACTAACCTAATACCATGAAATCCAGGCGCTGACTGTTTCAGTGGAACTACTGATGCAGCAGAAGCACCAACAGCCATCATATAATCGGGAGGATGAACTCCAGAGATAGCAGATCCAATCGATGCGATTGGAGAAATTTTCTCGTTAAATGGAGATCCATGGCGGTTAGATACGTTCACAGTGAGTGGCATTTTCGCGAATGGAATCGGAGAACCCATGGCGGAGTGTTGTTGTGGCGAGGATTGATCGGAGGCTGTCTGAAACTTAACAAAAAATTATCCACTGTGAAAAGAAAGCAACAAACCGTATCATTTTCATTATTAGCTTCAGTCGATGAACGTCCATTCATCAACGTCTCACTGCTTCCCCCTCCCGATCCATTCTTCATTTGCAGCTCAGTGCATCGACGTTCCAACGATTTTATCGTATCACGTGCATCACCAAGACACTTGAATAGGGATTGTTTCAGTTTATTTTCTCCGGCCAATGATTCTTCCATTTGCATTGATTTGTCACGAATGAAACGAAGTTCCATGCTCAAAGCGTCGATATCGTTCTCCTCCTTGTAGTTTCGCAATCCATTCAATTCGGTTTCCATTCGTAGATTCGTTTCTTCTTTCGATTTCAGCTCGGCTCGCAATTTGTCGATTTCGGATTCCAGTTGTCGTTCTCGTTCGCGTTGATGCTCTGCCACGTCGTACTTCTTGCTCGCTGTTTCCATCCTTGCCTTTCTTTCTGCACTCAATATCGATTCGATTTCTTCCTTCTTTCCAAGGAGATCTGCATATTTCTTCTCAGATTGTTCCAGTTGAGATTTATCAGATTCCCGGTGTCTTTCAAGTGTTGAGTATCTGATTTCCATCTGCTCTACCTTTGCCTTCATATTTGACAGCTGCTGAGATAACCGATTCTGATTGGATTCATGCATTGAAATTTGTAGTTTGTAGTCCTCTTCCAGACTTCTCCGTGATGAAACTTCAGAACGTAGCGACTCCAATTCTCTCGACAAACTTCGTATATCATTCTCATTACTTGCGTTCGTATCGTGTGAACTGTCTCTAACCGCAGCTGATCTCGCATGTCCATTTGCATTCCCGTTCGACTTTTGATGATTGTTCTGATGGTGATTATGATGACTCTTCCCGTTCGATTGCTTATGACTTTGCTGTTTCTGCTGCTGCTGATGATTGTTGTTGTTATTGTTATTGTTATGATTCCGTGTCGCTGTTGTAGGCATTGTATTCGCTCGACCTTTCGTTGTCGTTGTCGTCGTTGAGTTTGTTAAGGAATCAGTTCGTCCGTTTTTCTTTTCCGCTTCAGCTTCCTCCTCTTCATCCTCATCTTCTGGTCGAAGTGTAGATGCGTTTGGATTTGAAGAATTCTAAAAAATGAAAAATAACAATAATCAAATTCAATGTTAAAACTCACCGAAAACATAGCAGAAACCATCCACCAAGCAGTTCCAAATATGATTCGTAAAATTGAGAGCCCTCCTCCTCGTCGTTGCTCTTCACTGCCTACTTGATCTCTCCATGAATAATCGTCTGCATCTGAATCATCCACGTCTTCCATATCTCCTCCGCGTACTGATTTGCTTTTCTTCTTGTCGTTCGGCGGTGTCGAGTTGAACGCACTTCCGTTTTTCTTCTTCTTCGCTGATGACGTCGTTGATGACTGAACGTCGCCATTCCTTTTGTGTATTCCATTCCTTTTTGATGTGGTCGGAGGCGTTGCACTCGGCGCTGCTTGTATTGCTTGCATCGGTTGTGATGTCTGAACAGGCGGATCCAGATAGTAGAGGTCGCCTGAAAAAGATAATTGGATTTATTAACCAATTTTCCCAAGTTTCATCGCGCTCCATTGCGAACTTGGGGAAATTCAAAATTTTTATGTTTCCCGCTCACTTTTTTCTCATGTAGGTCACGCCGAATATAAAAAAATGTGTTAATTTTGCGGTTTCGACGTGACCTACAAGGGAAACAAGTGAGCGGGAAACCTAAAAATTTTGAATTTCCCCAAGTTCGCAATGGAGCGCGATGAAACTTGGGATGTTTCGATAATATGAATAATCAAATTCCGCAGAATCCTCGATTGTTAGTTTCAAAAACTGAAAACTTTTGAATGTGCCGGTGAACTCCAAAATTACACAATTTTTGCACTGATTTTGGTCAGGCTGCTACTTTTGGCGTTGATTTTTGGCGCCCCAATTTTTTATTCAAAATCGGGTTCCTACAAATTCTTAAGGAGAATCTCGGCTATTGATTTATATAGAAAACGTTTATTTTGATTTTATCATTACTGAGAAAAACGGGGTTTTAAAATACCACTGTTAGAAGTGAAAGAAGTAAGAAATTCAGTGTTTTCAGAAAATTCTATTTTTGCAACTGGCAATCAAGGATATAGTTGTTAAAACTAAAAATTCATTAAAGATGAACATACCGTCTTCTAAACACTGCTGTGACGTATAATCCTTTGGACCCTCGTATTCAGCAGGAAGACTTTCCACAAGTATCCGAAACAATTGCTCATTCCGATTTGATACATCGCACTGTGTTCGACGCAGTTGCCATTCACTGAAAACTCTATAATAATATTGGATACTGTAATAACTCTTACCAAATAAAATAGTGCAACGATACTGTAGTCATAATCGCTGGATATCCAATCGAATGCGCTCCAAAGAATGCGTTGAGACTTCGCGGCCATACAGGAGGTATGCCCCACCATTCTGTTACTGGAAAAAAATTTTGTTTGGATAATATAGTAAGTGAATAAAAAACTCACCATTTGGGAAGACACTGAGCAGCATCGGTTGACTCCTGAACAAGAAAAAATAGTAATACAAACTTGGAATTCTGTAAAGGCGGAAGCAAAACTATGACTCAAAAGCTAAAAAAAAACTTACCGAATCCTCAAAAACAATTCGAAAACCACGATGAAGCATGTTATCATCACGATTGGTACTGCTTGTGATCGCTCTCCGCCTGAAAAACATATAATTACAGCTGTTTTGGGCTCTCAAGGAAAAACAAGCCTAATAACACATTATAGCCGTTACGGTAAGCGAAGACTGAGTTCGGAAAACCAGAGCTCATGAAAACCAGAAAAGACTCACTATAGACAGTGGCCATTGTCCGGAGAAAACCGCCTTGTGTATGGTAGAAGTAGCTGATCCAAACGAATACGGTGGCGCAGAATACGAGCACTCGGACCGGTATGAACAGGTAACAAATGAGATCCGATGTGGCTGTTACGCAAACGAATAATATTGAGAACCTCTGTAATAAAATAACCTTTAAAAATTGATAATTTTAAGAACTTATTGCTAAAAAAATTGAACATTTTCTGAATAAACCCTTGACCTCCAAGACACCACTATTTTTGCTCAGATTTTGGCCAGATATCAACTTTTGGCAATGTTTTTAGGCGTCTTAATTTTTTAATTCAAAAATCAGGCTCCTACAAATTTCAAGGGAGAATTTCAGCTATGGATTTATATAGAAAATGTTTATTTCGATCTAGTCATTGCTGAAAAAAAACGGGATTTTGAACTCCTTTTACTACTTACACTGTTATATCTAAAATCCAGTTATCTCAGTAATGACTAGATCGAAAAAAATATTTTCTACATGAATCGATAGCTGAGATTCTACTGTACAATTTTTAGAAAACCGACTTTTGTATAAAAAATTGAGACGCCTAAAAACATCGCCAAACGTTGGTACCTGACAAAAATCCGAGCAAAAATAGTGATATTTTGGAGTTCAAGGGCTTATACAATTTTTGAAAATGACAATCGGGGATGCTGAGACTTTGTTCAAAAACTCACCGCCGTTGATGGATTGGCGATAGTCGTGACACAATGCTGATTTCTCGTCTGGAGTGATTCGACGGCAGCTCTCACCATCAGCCACGCCGGCCATAACAACTCGAAACGGAAGCCAGTCAATGCATCGAGAGCAACCATCGTGAACCACAGAATTGTGATCCTCACATAGGAGAAAATTGATGGGGTGCTGAAAATGATCAGTTAACTTGGAACTATCTTCATTCAAACTCACAACTGATTGATCTCTGTTCTTCCGCGTCTGGTTATTGGTAATCGTTTAATGTTTTTGTCACCCCTACTCCTTTTCTGTGCTTGTTTTGTTTTCTGTGACGCTTGCATCTGAAAGACGAACGAAAAAATATTGTATTTGTATTTTTCTGACGAAGCCAAAATTGTATATTCGGAAGGAAAATAAAAATAAGAACAAAGCATCGAGATATATTGATTAAAAAATGAAGGTTAAACTGGGAAAAAGCTATAACAGCGTTCTTCAAATCTCAACTCAGAATTTAGTGATCAATCATATGAAAACTGACAAATTTGAAAAGCGTAACTTCTAAATAACCAATCGTTAAAGGTTTCCTCGGCATTTCCCAGCGTTAATTTAGGAAGTTCCCACGGTTAGCAATACAAAAAAGGTCGACTGCAAAGCAATGTACAAACACACTTACACGTATAACCTAAATGGTCAACGTGAATATATATGTGTGGACACCCTTGAAGCTGAGCAAGGAGTACTCCAGGAGTACGAAATAGCATTCAAAATCAAGAGACAAAATGTGAATCGAAGGCGTGGCGCTCGGCCTCGTTCTTCTTCCTTTGGCCATTCGTCGTGTCTGTGCGTGCTCCGTCAGCATCATCTGCGGGGAGAAAGAGCCGGAGCACTGACAGAGGGAGAAAGGCAACGAAGGGAAGGAGGGTGAGAAGTTGAGAATAGGAGGGAAAAAGTAGAAGACGTCGTCTCAGACTCCTCTCTCGTGCTGCTTTTCCTGCGCGGAAACGACGCCGAACGAGAAGGAGTAGAAGAAGAAGCACGAAAAGGGAGAAAAAGAAGGAGAGAGAGAGGGAGAAAGATCCTTCTTCTTCTCGTTTCTCTCCTCATTCGCCATCCTCTCTGTTTTCTGTCCCGCTTCTCACACCAGCCACCAACAACACGGCGGGGCCCCGTCGTTTCGTTTCGTGTGTGTGCCTCCAGCCGCAACAGAGAGTAAAAGAAGTGAAGCAGAAGTAGAGGAGAGGACTAACCGAAGCTCACACGGGAAGCTCACGCAAAATGAACCCAGAGAAACAGAGAATGAGCGTTTGGTCACTTTCATCTTCTGCTACTAGTTGCCACAGATTAGTTTCCATCGAGAATCAAAAAGAAACATCTGTCCGAACCTAAATCTTTTCTTAACTGTAAACCCTCCTTCTTTCACTAATAACATCTGCTCGTATATTTCTCTTCTTGTCAAATTAATTCAGCTGCTTAGGTTTACGACGTCCTCAACTCTCCGCGAAACCAATTAGCGATGGCGCCAAGAGCAAAGCTCACTTCGTGTAGGTGAAAAAAAGAGCAATCTTGACGCAGTCCGTCAAATCAGATTTTCGATTTACTCATCTAGCGTCTATGGCTTAGCAACACATGAATTTTCAATAGAACTTTATAAAAGTTCATTTAATTATGATGACCAGGTTCAAATGCTCTGTGAGCAGCCGAATGCTGACAATTTCAGTTAAACGGATTTAAAGTCTAAAGAAGCACCTGAGCTCGAGAAACGTCATCAAAGAGCATTTTAGACTTTCGAACGAAGATGAAACCTTCTGAACTAGGTATTTTGTCAACATTTAAATCGGCTCATGTCGCAGCCGGACATCTCGAAGCCAAAAATACACTATTTTTCGCATAGATTGTCTCAATACGCACAAAAAATGACAATGATCATTGTAATACATTATTGTTATTTTTGCAGGCATTTTGAGACAATTTATGCGAAAAATAGTGCATTTTTGGCTTCAAGATGTCCGTCACGAAAATTCCGGCTGCGAAATGTCCCGGAGCCTTCAAATCGGACCACTAGACAAATAATTTCTGAATAAGAGTACACAAAAGTAGCTTATTTTCATACTATTGTGCCTCAAACAAGAGGCACACCCCACCGAAAGAAGAATCTCATTATTCCTGTGCTCACACAGATGAAAATCGGCTGAGAAATTAGATGTCTTCTTGGCTGACGAATAAGACGATGTGCATTCTGATTTCATGAATTCTCAATGAGAGACGAGCTCCCAACCAGGAGAGCCATGGAAGGACAAGCCGAGCGTAATGAAGAGCCAAAAGAAGACGGATAAGGGGAAATGAAAACAGGAGAATCCAAATTTAGGAATCAGTTGATTTCTGGTCGATTCTTGAAGACGTGAATATGGGAGGGGCACCGAAAAGAGAGAATCGTTTAAAGACACAAGACAAAGTATTTAAATGATGAGTGATAGTGATCGGCTTATCAGATTAGATCAAGGGATTCGGTCGTGAGGGGAATCTTAGAGAGGGAAAAGCTGAATCAATAGTGCATTGCAAAATGGGAGGAATAAGGAATGAGCACGAAGAAAAAGAGGTGTAGAATGCGTCAAAAAGATGCATAATGAGTCAAAACTGCTTCTCTTTGAATTCTCTGAGGATTCAATCGGAAACGCCTACAAAATTCTGTAGTCCGATTTGAAATTAGGCTCATAATGTGTGTGCGCAATAGGATCAAGAGAGAGAAAGAGATGTACAGTAACCCTAAAAATTTCAAGAGGACAAAAGTAAGTATGCTCGAAGGGAAGAAGTCTTCAAAACCATCAACAGCATCCTCTTCAGAATAATAAGAAGGTTCCCGAGGTATCTTCTCTCTTCCAATATTTTTTCGAACGACTCTAATTTAAAATTCTAATGAGTTCGTGTGCTCTCCATTTACCATAAGGTTTCATTGCCGCTTTTTTTAATTGTCACATGAGAAACAATTTTCTGCGCAGAAAAAAAGTTTCGAAACAGAGAAACTGATTGTGAAACAACAGAGATCAGGAATTCAGAATTCAACAAAAAGAAGCAGAATTTAATGAAAGAAGAACATACGTCTTCGGTTTTTTCAGCTTCTGGTGGCGTGCGTAGGAGCATCTAATTAGATGCTCTCTCGCTCTTACTCGGCTCGTTTTTGTTTTCATCGAAATGAGAAAAAGAGAGCATAATGATACGTTTCTAAGGGAAAATAGCTGGTAGAAGAAGAGGAAAACAACCACGAAAGGGGAAATTACTGATAACTCGAGGGGTACAGTAGTCTTGTTATGAAATCAAAGTTCCTCGTGTTATTTGAAACTAACATTATGCAAATGCACTAGGAAAAACAGATCAATGAAGCTTTCAATATGGTTGTGATGAGATAGAGTATAATTTTTTGGCTGAATCAAATTCGGCTCCGGGACATTTCGAAAGTGGGACATCTCGAAAGTAATGACATTTCGAAATAAGACATTTCGAAAGTAAGACATTTCAAAAGCGTACATTTCGACAGTGTGACATCACGTTTTTGCCAAATTTTCGGAACTTTTCATATATTTCTTTTGCGTTTATGATCCAATTTATCTTGAAAAATGCTTCGTTATATTTGAAAAATACAAAAATATACACGAAAAGTTCCAGAAATTAGGAAAAAACGCGATTTCATACTTTCCAAATGTCCACTTTCGAAATGTCCCGGAGCCAGTTTTTGGAAACTTTCGTATATGTTTTGTGCGTTATTTATAATAGAGCATTGTTTATAGGTAACAGCTCATAAACGCAGAATTATAAATGAAACTTTAAAAAAAAATAGACGAAAATGCGATTTCACACTTTCGAAATGTCTTATTCGAAATTTCTCGCTTGCTCAATGTCCCGGAGCCCCTCAAATGGGTGAAATTTTTCTAAAAACTCCATAAAAACAGACATCACCGATTTCAACGGAAATAAGACAAAAGTTACAAAATGAGAATCTTTCAATCCGGTTTCCGCTCAGCACCTGGCACCGATAGTGAGCCACATTACTTTGAAAATGACTCCAACACGTACAACTCGTCGAAGAGACAGATGCAAATGTGGTGAGCGAAAACGACTAGTTGAATTGTTTGTGGGGGCTCGGGAGAGCCGCGGAGTCGTTGCGGGTTAGGTGATAAATCCAAAACGAGCCGGCGAGTCGAGAGTGACAGAGAGAACCGTATAATCAGGTTTTCTTATTTCTGTCGGGGGGACCGAAATTCAGAAGAAATTCAGAAGACCAACCGACGAAAACAAAGGGGGAAGCTGATTAGCAGTTTCCATGGGCAACGGTATTCTAAGAAAACGTTTTTTCGAGTATTTTTCATTTTCTGATAACGAGAAAAACAGAAAACTGCTGATCAGATTTGGCTTGTTTTTAAGCTTGGAGTTTATGTCTGAGCAATGTTCAAATGGAGGGATTCAACATTTTGAGACTAGTTTTGAAGGAAAACATCGAATGTCATCTAAATGAGCTTCTGAACTCGCAGGTTTTTTTAAGGAGAAAAATTCTCGGAAAAAGAGAAAAGTTTGCGATCTTTGAGGGGTGCTAATTTAATTTGTGGCTAGAATTATGACGAATTTTAATGAAAGGGGCTTGAGATATAAAGTGATCTTTTGGGAATATGCAAGTACAAAAATCGAAATTGACAAAAGTTATCGGAAAATTTTTTCAAGGAGCTCGCTTTTTATGAACTTTTATAACTGATAGCAGTGGAAAATGGGCGGCAACAAAATTGGGCAACTGATTCAAATGTGAATAAATTTTTCCAGAGGGACCGGGTAAAAATACCGTCAACAAGGAAGATGTTCCTTATTTAAAAAGCTGTCGATTGGTGAAGAAAACTTCGAATTTCATCCAAAATTAACAGTGTTACGCCGTGTGTTTCCGAAAAATGGCTCATTTCGGAAAATTTCGCCAACTTTATAGATGGCAACACAAGATGTAACTCTGTTAATTTTTGATGAAATGTTACGATTTTTAACCAATCGATTGCTTTTTAATAAGGAAAATTTTACTTGTTGACCATATTTTTGCCCGTTTCATCTGGAAGAAGTTATTCAAATTTGAATCAGTCGCCGCCCAATCCTGGTGGCTAATTCAAAACTGTGGCCAATAGTTTCAGAGGCGAATTTTGAAGCAGATCGAAAGAAGAAACTGAATCAACTTTTTTTCGACGCGAAAGAACCGGCAAATTTTTGTTTATAAACTATAGAGCCGGACCGGTGAGTCAGTCAGAGCTCAATTTGAAGTATTAAAATTTTTCGTATTGAAAATAATATTTTTATGACAATTTCATTAATTTTTTTTCGTATTTTTCAAATTAGAAAACTCACTTTCTTTACAGCTTCCCAAAGCACTTGCATACTTTCTTCAGAGGAAAATCGATAAACTTCTCGCGTTTTTGCCTCGTTTGTATTGATTAAAAAAAGCTTCTGGTCGTCAGATTTTTTCTTTTTTCAAAAAAACTGGACGGTTCCGGATTTATATTTTTGCTCGACAGTTTTGTAAAGTTCAATCAGGATTTTAATGGGCGATTGAAAATAGAACAGAGAAAAAGAAGGGGATATCAAAGCGAACGGAAAAAAAACAACATTTCAGAGTTTTTGCAGACCTCAAAAAAATTCGATAAGATTTTTTCTAGCTCCAACCGTGGCTCTCCGGCCGAAAAATACATGTTTGGTGGGACGGCGGACACGTTGAAAAGGCGCCCCGCTCTGCGTCTCTGGGCAAAAAGACTGTAGAAATTAGAGAATCGCAGAAGGAAAACGGAAAGCACTCGACAGGCCGTTCGGCTATCTGCGTCTCTGGCTTTATTACTGTCCATCAGTTTTTCTTCCCACTAAGGAACGTTCTTATTTCTTCTTTTTGAAAAAAAACTCGCTTCTCTGTTTTCTTTTTTTGGCTGGTTCTCTTGAAAAAAACAGAAAACAGATAGCATAATTTTTAAAAAAGGAAGCCAAAATTATCTCATAGAAGAGTAATATTTTATCTATAAACAACTTTGAGAAAGAAAAAGTATAAAAATTGACAACAAAAATGAAAAATAAATTGTTTCGAAGTGTCTCGTAAAACGACAAAAGAGTACTGTATCTCTTCCCTTCGATAATCAAACAACAAAACTTTCACTGCGCCTTTGATACAGTAATATATTGCAGATTTTTTTCCCAAAAAATCATGAATGATTTTTCTTGAATTCTCTCAAAATAAATGATTCTCAATAAAATTTTCCAACGAAGAGTACTATCTAACAAGCGGTCTGCGGTCTGCGGTGAGATATAAGGACAATAGAAATCGTAAGCTTTGTAACATTTGTCTTCCGAAATCCTCCGGTGAACTATAAAAAGTTCAAACAGTTTTGCCTCATCCATTTCGATTGAGGAAACCCCATACGGAACAGAGAGAATACGCTCCGCAGGTGTCCTCATCGAAAATAATTTTCCTTCTTTTGCCGTTTTCCTCAATGTCGAATTTCGAAAATTGTCGTCGTAGTAGGGAATCGTCTACACTAGGGTTGAGAATAACGTAACGATGGCCTCTTCTTTCAAATAAAACAAACACGAAAAAAAGACGTTGTTCAAAAAGCACCGGCAAAAAATATAGGATACAATAAGAAAAAAGGGACAGAAAACAATACATAAAAGAAACCACGTGGATGGGGCGTAATACTATAAAAACATATGAAGACCTAAAAAGAGATTCTGGAATTTCAGAAGGTAAACCACAAAAGGCAAGCAGGAGAAAATGGCAGTGGTAGTTGATAACGATATGACTAATTTAGGCTACTTTGTTCTTATTCTCGGCACGGATTCTGTATGCTTTGATGATCAAAGTGACGGCGACGATTACGATGAGTCCACCAACACCAAGAACGGAAAGAGTTTGATTATCATCCATAACATCCATAATCTTTTCTTTTGCGAATTCGTAAACTTGCTCAATGGCAGTTGGTGGCTCAGGAACTCTGCAACATCAATCATTCTCTCCTTCATTCTTCACTTTTCTTACCTGTGTCCTCTCTGCTCCTTGTATTTGTGCAAAGCAAAATTGGTCAAGCTTCTGACATCTTTTGCTGACTCTTTGTAGCGATACATCTTTCCTCGGTGGAATCTGACAACAAAATTATTTAAATTGTATCAGAGCTTAAGACTTACAGCAAGAACACTGGACAATCTCTCTCCTCGATATGGAATCTTTCGGTGACATCGTCGTTAACTGAGATTTCGATTTTGCCGACGTTGACGAGTCCACGGAGTCTGAAGGATAGTTTAGAATCTAGCAGAAAGTAATTGACTTACTTGTGAGCAACAGTCTCCCAAAGTGGAACAAATGCATTACTATTTCCCTCATCGGCATCATAAAACATCACAAACCAATCAATGGATCCCTCATCTGGAGAATGAGAATCTGTGCGAGATTCGAAAGTGTCATCAGTCAGATCCCAGGTGGCAACTTCTTCATGAGCACGAAGCCAGCGGAGAAGAGTTTCAGAGTCCTTGAAGTCTCCTGGAAACATAATTTTGGGGGTTTTTTTTTAATTGTAAGAGTCACATTAAATTCAAAGCGCATTCTAAAATCAGTTTCTTTATTATGAAGTTCATTTTTCAGTATCGAGATCACTTGAAATTAGGAAAAAAATTTGGAACGCTTCACGAATTTGCGTGTCATCCTTGCGCAGGGGCCATGCTAATCTTCTCTGTATTGTTCCAATTTTAGTATATGTTCTCGGAAGAACGAAAATGTATTTATGCACAAATTATTATATAGGGACCCCATGGGAAACAGCCGACATCTCACGGGATACGCCGGGCACTATACATTGAATGGAAAATGGGCGGAGCTTAGGATTCCAAGGAGCACATCGATTTTCCTCCTGGGAAGAGACTATAGGTATAGTGGCTCGCGTATCCCATGAGATGTCGGTTGTTTCCCATGGGGTCCCTATATAATAAAGTGTGCATAAATACATTTCGTTCTTCCGAGAACATATACTAAAATTGGAACAATACAGAGAAGATTAGCATGGCCCCTGCGCAAGGATGACACGCAAATTCGTGAAGCGTTCCAAATTTTTTGTTGTTTTTTTTTGGGTCACCTAGATCTAAATTTGGTCGATCTTCTCTAGTCTTCTTATTTGATAACTGAATACAAATATAAATTTGATCTTCAACAATTCTCTCTTGTTACTAGAGCACGCACTGGACCGACTCGAAAAAATAGTAAAAATTTCTGGAACAGTAAAATTTAAAAATGTTTTTCATATGAATTCCAGACTAGAAAATGACAACGAAGCCGATAGGTGTCTCAATTAGAATTTCACTAAACAATTTCTTGAAATTCATGGAGGGCCTAAGCTCCAAATCAAAAGTTGTATATTGAGCTCATTTGATTTTAAGAATGTGATTTGAAGAAGAAGAATAATGAAAACTGATTTGCACCATCAGGCTGGGGCCCATACTCCGGGGGTACATCAAAAAGGGGTACATTGAGGGTACATCACTCTTATAGGGTACATTGACTCAGAGGGTACATTGACTGATAGGGTACATCTGTGGAGGAGTCTGAAAGGGTACATTTAAGCAACTCTCATAGGGTACATTGACGAAATACTCAAAGGGTACATCGAAAAATCTGAAAGGGTACATCGTTCTGATTTCGCCCAGTTTTCGAATATTTGTACCTTAATGAGACAGACACGTTTAATAACGAATTTTCCGTCATTAATCAGGTAATAAACAATCTACTGATGCTCGGCGAGGTTTTGCAACGTGCTCCTCCTCAATCTTGAATAGTACGTGCTCATGTCTCGAGCACTCACGGACGAACATTGTATCTGAAGTTTTTGATCTCCCTGCGCTAGAAAACAAATGAGCTCAAGTTACGGTGCTCAATTTTTCAGAACGCTGATAAATTGCCAATAATTTTTTTGATAGCCGAGGGAGATCAAAAACTTCAAATACAATCTTTGTCCCCAAGCGCTCGAGAAACCAGCGCGTTGCAAAACCTCGCCGAGCATCAGTAGATTGTTTATTACCTGATTAATGACGGAAAATTCGTTATTAAACGTGTCTGTCTCATTAAGGTACAAATATTCGAAAACTGGGCGAAATCAGAACGATGTACCCTTTCAGATTTTTCGATGTACCCTTTGAGTATCTCGTCAATGTACCCTATGAGAGTTGCTTAAATGTACCCTTTCAGACTCCTCCACAGATGTACCCTATCAGTCAATGTACCCTCTGAGTCAATCTACCCTATAAGAGTGTTGTACCCTCTTCCGATGTACCCTCGGAGTATGGGCCTCAGGCTGGTCTATGAGTTTCTTTTGTTTTCCCGCAATTTTTCGTCTAAAATTATTATGGATTTAATTCCAGAAAGCTAAATACATCGATTAAGAATTTTATTTCTCTTTTAATCACCCCTGACCCGAGTCCACCAAATCTGAAATTCTCACCATCATAAAGAATCGGATTCTTTCTTCTATAATAAACCAGCGACGGGAAAACATTGATTCCCAATTCTCTCGCAACAGATCGATCATTCGTCTTCACTACTTGAACATATCCAGTCGCTTCGATATCATCGTCGATCTCCTCGACTTCGGACAAAGCTTCTGTGCATGTTGGGCATGGCACTTTTCCATCGTCTGGAACATTTCAGATTTTTAAAAATATACAGATTAAGAATCTTACACAAAAAGATAACCAAGTTTTTAGAGGCGTCTCTAAGAATCTCGTCAATTCTATCCTCATCTACATCGTCAATTGAGTTATCGTCGTCTTTATGTTTCGATGGAGCTGATTTTGCTGGTGGTGCTGGAACTTCTTTCGATGCTGACTTCTTCGTCTTTTTTGCTGGTGCTGGTGGTGCGACGTCATCAGCAACTGTTACCTGGAATATTGAACAATTCGGTTAAATTACTGTTTCAGTAAAAGTCTAACTAGAGTGGTAATATTTTATTGTATTGCTGCGATAAATCAGTATAGATTTTGAAGAGAATTTCGACATTAAAAAATTTACAGTTTGATTTATGGAATAGCAGTTTCGTCCCTAATTTAACAACCAATTTATCTTTGAGAATACCAGAGTCAAGTTTCTACAAAGAGTTCAGTAAGGTAATTATGATTTGGTTTCTAACGATTCAGTACAATTACTTTCTATTTTATCATCGCTCTCACAAAAAACCTAAATACGTTCTGGAAAAATGACTTATTTTTAGAAACAGTCAACTAATTTTCCATTTGGGCAACACTGGCTGTGAATACCTTTCAAAATCTATGAAAATTTTTCTACTGTTTCGAGCCAGATTGAAGATGCAACACCAAAAATTAATATTATCATCCTCATTTAGAGTATACTTTTTCGATTAGTACTGTCGGAGTTAAACAAAACTAAACCAAAATGTGTAATTCTTTACAACTGATCTCATTCAAACTTCATATTGACATCATCCATACATTCAACTTTTACATTTTCAGTTGCATTTTACCGATAACAATCAGTTTTCTAACAAAATTTGCAATATTCGAAAGGCATGAAAACGAATTCCGATTTTGAATCAGCCATGTTTCGTCAAAAATACTTATAGTCTCCCAAAATCTAGACCAAAATCAAGAAATCTAGAGAAAATAGTCAAAAAATTTGGAACGCTTCACGAATTTGCGTGTCATCCTTGCGCAGGGGCCATGCTAATCTTCTCTGTATTGTTCCAATTTTAGTATATGTTCTCGGAAGAACGAAACTATATTTATGCACTAATTATTATATAGGGACCCCTTGGGAAACAGCCGACATCTCACGGGACACGCCGGTCGCTATATTTTGTGTGGGAAGTGGGCGGGGCTTAGGATTCCCAGGAGCACACGAAGAAAGGGAAGATCGGGGTGAATGGTCTATGTTCATAGTTGGAAATTTACTTCTTATTTTCTTGGAAAAAGGAACTAGAATTTTTAGTCTTTGCTAAGCCATAATTTTTACCTTCAAATTCTTGTCTTTCTTCTTTGCATCAACATCAGAACTAAGTAGAATCAGAAATACGACTGACACTGTTGCCAGTGTCAGAAATGATGACGTCTTCATTTTTGGAACGTCACCGATTTTGAAGAGTAAACAAAAAACCAGCAATCGATATCAATACGAAGAAGAAGAAGAAAAGAAGTCAGTGATGAGAAGACGGGCGATTCCAGGACATCATTACACTTCGAAAGGAGCCCCGATGTATCTTGGTCTCTCCGGTTATTCAATGATCTCTAAGTATCTTTGGGGTGGATCAAGGCAAATAGTGAGAAAATGAAAGATATGGGAAGAGGAGAGACACAGAGATGAAGTGGGAGGATGATGGGAAGAAGCAATGGAGAGAAAAATATTGGGATGAGGATCAAAAAGTTCTCACAATTATCGGAGTTATTTACCAATTATTTACCGACAAGCTCATAATAACGTGAACTTTAATTTAAAAAATGAAATGATGGATCCACGTGAACGGAGGAAGGATCTCAGGGATTCAGGGTTTGATTGCTTGTAAAATGATCTCTCGACGTCGTCGAGCTGAAGCTGGAAGTGAGGATGGATCGAGAGGAATCGCCAGTATGGTGGATGAAATTGAGCCGGAGCCATTCGAGGAAATGGTAGGGTATTGGAATCAGAGCTAGGATAAAATAAATTTCGGCATGTGGGAATGTTAGAAACGGATTGATGATATGCTACCTAACAACTTTTGATATGCTACCTAACAAGAATCTATAATTCTAGAAGAACACAAAAAGTCTAGAATCCTCCCCTCTTCTCTCGATAATCAAAAATTTATAGTACTCAATCTTCCGCATCGTCACACTCTACGAAATGATGATACATGGACAATGGAAATATGTTGTTCATTATTTGGATAAGAAGAAAACGGAATTGGTGCTTGGAATGTACATTGGAGCAGCTTTCGAGCTCATTCGCTTCATTTGGTACTAAAAATGAATCTGAAAATCTGAAAATTTCGAATTTTCAGTGTTGTCATCATTGCCATCGTGTTCTTCTTGATGCGTATTTCAAGTGTGAATTCAATTCGAGAAGAAACGGATTTAGTAATTTATGGGAATATCGTATGGACTGGTGCGATGAATGCATTCTCCACGATTATTGCATTCATTGTTGCTGGAGTTATTATTGCTCAATTTGCAGTTTATCAATGCAAAAATCCCAATTATATCGTAATCTGTACAACTATAAATTTCGTCTTTTCAATTATTCTAATCGCATCGATTATTCATTTGGGTTTGTTAATTTTGAAATTTTGATTCCATTTGAAAACTTTCAGCGATTCTGAAACACAACAATGATGCTTTTGTGAAGGAAGGATTTCATAAGCATTATTTCAAGGACCAGAACATGAAAAAACTTTTGACTTTGCAGTATCAACAAAATGCATGTTGTTTTGTTCCTAAAATTCCTTGTAAAAGTTTACTTATTATTTTCAGTGCTGTGGAGTAGAAGGACCGGAGGATTACTATGGAACTTACATTATGGTATACACAAATGCTGTTAGTTTTTTTCTTTTCTAGAACTTTTTTCGTTTCAAAAGTCCAATTTTCAGCTAACCAACAAAACCGAACGAATTCCGGTGATACGAGATTATGCTGTGGACGAGAATAAGTTCTACAGTATCCCAACGTCTTGTTGTCGCCGAGGATGGTTGTGTTCACAACGGAATCTGACTGATGAGGAAGTGAAAGAAGCGACGGAATATCAGAGAACGAGGAATTGGGATATGTTGAGACAATTCATACACAGACCAGAGTAAGGCGATTTTAGATTGTTTTCCATGGGCTCAAATTGCACTACAGCAATCTGAAGTTAAGAGCGTCTCAGTACTCCCAACCTCATATTACGAAGGATTAATATTATCCAAATAATATTTAACTCTCATTTTTAGAGTTAAAAAAGTACCGTAAAATATATAATAGAAAGACACACCGAAGTCAAACTTTCGGGAGTCCCTACGACCACAGCTTTGATATTTGCCGGTGAAATTTTCTGTGAGAAAAATAAAATTTTGTTAGCTACCAAAAACACTACATGCAATTCCCAGAAAGTTGAGGATATTTCCAAAAACAGGTTCACTAACCTGTTTGTCCGATGTCGCTCTATAAGAGGTTTTACGGTAACCATGATTACCCAAAAAATGATTTCAGAGTTCGAAAAAGTAATTCAAAATATATTAGACAGTATCACCTAAAAAATGATAACCCCATCTCTGATTCAATCCCAAAACTTGCTGACAGCTCAATTTCCAACTTCTAGCACCCAAAATTAGGGAAAAAATTTGGAACGCTTCACGAATTTGCGTGTCATCCTTGCGCAGGGGCCATGCTAATCTTCTCTGTATTGTTCCAATTTTAGTATATGTTCTCGGAAGAACGAAAATGTATTTATGCACAAATTATTATATAGGGACCCCATGGGAAGCAGCCGACATCTCACGGGATACGCGGTCCACTGTGTTTTGTGTAGGAAAGGGGCGGGGCTTAGGATTCCCAGGGCACATAATAAGTTTTTGCTCCCGGGAAGAGACCATACATGAGGTACAGTGACCGGCGTGTCCCATGAAATGTCGGCTGTTTCCCATGGGGTCCCTATATAATCAAGTGTGCATAAATACATTTTCGTTCTTCCGAGAACATATACTAAAATTGGAACAATACAGAGAAGATTAGCATGGCCCCTGCGCAAGGATGACACGCAAATTCGTGAAGCGTTCCAAATTTTTTGCCTAATTTGGGGTGATTTCGTACGAATAAAGAATTGAACGGAAGGGTACCGAGTTGCAACTTTAGGTCGGAAGTTGGGTGGGGTTCGGCTTTAGGCCGGATCTTAGTCAGCTTTAGGTCAGAAGTTGACCACTTTATTGGTGCCAACGCACGCTTTGGTCGGCTTTTGGTCGGAAGTTAAGAGTTTTGAGACTCTCTCGGGTGTTGCCGGCAACTTTAGGTCGGAAGTAAGGTGGGGTTCAGATTTAGGTCGGACCTAAGTCGGCTTTAGCTCGGATCTTAGTCAGCTTCAGGTCAGAAGTTGACCACTTAGTGCTGTCGATGCACGCTTTCGTCGACTCTTGGTCGGAAGTTCGTCGGAAGTTTAAAGTTATGTGACAATTCTTGAGTGGTCAGCTTTTGGTCGGAAGTTAGTCAGACCTTGGTCGGATCTTGGTCGGCGTTTAAGCGCGATGCGTGCCAGGCGGCGCGTGCTCTTTTCTTTTTTTCGAAATACTTTATTTTATTTTTCATCGCGTTTTATAGTATTCAGTCTTCAATTTATGTATGAAAATTATTTACAGATCACAAAAAGTATACAAAGGATGCCATTTTCAATCAACCGTCCGGACGGCCGTCCCTACATGAATAAGGTGATAATTTAATTGAGTTTTGATAAAATCAGATTATGTCTTCAGTTGTTCTACAGTTCCAAACTTCGGAAATAAAAAGGGATTCATCGAACTCGAGCAAGTATAAGGTGAGATTGTTTAAACTATGTATATCGAAATGGTCATGAAAAAGTTTCAGGAAATATTCAAAATTTCTAAAGCTGGTTCAAAAATCCATCGGAGGATTCAGGCATCGGGGACAAGCAGGGCAGGACCGCTACGAAAATGGATATCAATATAATTTTTAATTTTTTCGTTTTATTGTATTTTAGTTATAATTATAGTTAGGATAATAAATTTAACTTTTAAAACATGTTTTTGTTTTGTTTCATTGAAAAAACCGAAAGTGCGCAAGCAACCTGGCCGGCCGCTGAAAGAGTCGGAAGTTGGTCGGATGTTCGTCGGAGCTTGGTCGGCTTTAGTAGCGGACTTGTTCTGACTCCGACCAAGCAGCGTGCTAAAGCCGACCAACCTCCGACCTAAAGTTGCCGGCGACACCCGAGGTATTAGTGGTTGTATTTAAATAATTTGGACACGCGACAGCCTACTGATTAAAACGAACCTAAAACCGCCTTATTGAATCTCACCCTGAAACAGATAATTTTTGGCTGTAATTCTATGAGAACTTTAATATTTTCAGACCAGGTTCCTATTGGAACAAGGGATGTCTTGGATACTTTGTCGAATCAAACGAATCCTATTCGAGTGTTCTCATCTCAACTATAATCATTTTCGTTATTTTCACCGCTCTCACAATTGGATTTGTGATTGTTTTATTGTTGTATCATGATGGAGTTGGTCATATGGTTTCGGATCAGAAGATGTTCGGAGTGGAAAGGAATACTGGAGTTCACTTTTTGATGAGTTTGGATATGATGTGAGCTTCCCAAAAGTTTTAAATTCCACTGAATCAATTGATTTTCAGGGATAGCGATTTCCAGGATGATTTCAGTTTGATTGAGTTCCTTCGAAATTCGGATATTGATAAATTTATGGCTGGAGATAGGCTGAGATCGACGATTAGTGGAAGGAAAGAAGCTGAAAGAGCATGAGAGGGGAAATGGGAAGAGACAATTTTATAGACTTTTTACTTATCAAGTCTCTTTTTAATAAAAGTTTTCGTTTTTTGGTACTATAACAGGCCCTCTTTTCGTCTTCTGTTTGACATCAATTTGACAAGAAAGTGAAATTCTTGTAAATTCTGTTTCTCATTTTACGTCATCATTCTTTCCGTATAGACATAATCTCACTTTCAATTGTGCCAAGTTGTTTCCAAAAGTGAAACGATACTTTTCGGCTTATGTATCCTCTTACTTTCGGACATTATCTGCCCAAAAACTGCTTTTTGTGTATGTCTATGTTGTATTTGAGTGTGGTATTATGTCATTCCGCGCGGTACTGTTGACGATGGTTCCGGATGACGGGTTGCGGACAAAAAATGGAGAAGATACAGATCATTTCAGATTGCCAAAGATTCTCGTCAAAGTCAACAGAAGAGGAAGAACTCTCTTTGTTTGTTTAGGTAGATTACGTAAATCATGGAGGTTTTGGGAGAAGCTACAGTATGGAAAATTGTGGAGGACAAGTAGAGTACAATTTTATTTCTTGGAATGATGGGATAACCTTGGAACAGTTTCAAGAATTGCTTGAAGCATGGAATTTGGAATAATACTATGAAAAATGAGCTCCGCGATGTTTCGAAAGTGTGACGTTTCGCAAGTGTGACATTTCGAAAACAAAAGTGCGTTTTTTTTCTAAAGAAACCAATTAAGAATCCAAAACATTACGTCGTATTTTCGAAACGTCACACTTGCGAAATGTCGCACTTTCGAAAACCGAAAAATGAGCTCCACGATATTACGAAAGCAGACATTTCGAATGTACGACGTTTCGCAAGTGTGACGTTTCGCAAGTGCGACATTTCGAAAGCGAAAGTTGCTATTGCAAAAAAAGTTACAAAAAATACGTCTCACTTTCGAAACGTTATACTTTCGAAATGTCGCGTAGCCAAAAAATGGGGTCCGCGACATGTCAAAAAATGACGTTTCGAAGGTGTGACGTTCCGAAAATGTGACATTTCGAAAGTGCGACATTTCGAAAGCAAATTTTCGCTTTTTTTGCAAGAAAAACCAAAAAAAAGTTACAAAACAATACGTCGTACAACGTTGCACTTTCGAAACGTCGCATTTTCGAAATATCACACTTGCCAAATGTCACACTTGCGAAATGTCGTATTTGCGAAACATCACACTTTCGAAATGTCGCGGAGCCGAAAAAATGAAACTCTTGAATGTTGGGAAAATCAGTTTCAAGCTTTTACGGTTTCAAAGTTTTTTTGGAATTAGAGTGGAAAGGTAATCTTTCGTTTAGAACGGTTATCGCGTTTCGTTTTTGGTCGAATTGAACTTTAAAAAAACTCGAATAGCTTCAAATTGAAATTCATACTATTCTAAATTCGAATACTATTCTGAAAAATAGACTCCGCGTATTTCGAAAGCAGAAATTTTTAAATTGTGACGTTTCGAAAGCAAGAGTGCTTCCTAATTAGCTCTAATTATCCGCACAAAAACAAAGTAAACTCAAATAACTTAAATCATAGTTTTCAGGCTTCTTTAAAGATGTAGTCCAAAAAAACCCGCCAACATCACCCCATCCCATGCAAACTGATTCTCCCATAGTACAGAGAATGCAAACCGTTATCATAACACATAATGACCTCTTCACTTTTCCCGTTCTCATCAAGTTGTACATCTTCTTCTAACTCTCACGTCGTTTCCCTCCGTCGACGGCATCGTTTACAAAAAACTGAGAATGTGCGGAAATCTGTCTTATTCTTCTCCTCTTTTGCCATCGAATTGTTTAGCCATGTCGTCGTTGTCGGCGCAAGAGAGCCATAATCGTCTCCTCCTCCCAAAACGGGTTTCGTACCTAAAGCCAAAAAGAAGTGGGCGGAGCTTAGCTGATCCGGTATAAAAGGGAGGGATGATGGCATACCAATGAGCCACTTTCCTCTTCATTCAGCTTATAGCTTTCTCTTCTAAAAATGGTAAGATTTTATTATCTTTTTGGCATACATTCCAATTCAAAAAGTGTTTCAGTTTGCCCGTCTCGCCATCGCCGCCCTTCTCGTCTCCAGCTCTTTCGCCTGTCTTCCAGGACTCGGTGGCCTCGGAGGCGGATGTGGAGGAGCCGCGTCCCCGTGTGCCGCTCCACCAATGCCACCACCAGTCGCTTGTGGAGGAGGTTGCGGAGCTGCTCCATACCCAGCTGGCCCAATGGCTGCTCCATACCTTGCTCCGGCCGCCATCGCTCCTCCACCACCACCACCACAAGGACCAGTGATCGGAGTCGGAGCTCAGCCAGCCATCTACTCGGCTCCACTTCCAGCTGGAAACACCTATGTTGGACAAGGAAAATAAGGACACAAATGAAACGCAATATGAGTGATCCATAGCCATCTATTGATCTTTCTGTATATTTGTTGGTTATTTTTATTTTATTTTGAATTTTTGAATTATGATATAAAGTATGGTGAAAGTGGCTTAGAAAATTATGCAATAATGTGTGGTGCTGACATCATAATAGCCAAAATCGAAATAACAATGAATACGGTGAAAAGGAGGAGACACGCTCTGTCGACTACCATTGCCGCAAATCTCCAATCCGTCTGAATCCTCTCGTCGTGTTCTTCCTTATTGTAAAAGGCAACTACTTTTCGTAATTCAGTGTGAACAGAATGTAGCAAGAGGATTTGAGCTTCGTAGCCAGCGTGATTCGAGGGGAGATTGCAGCTGAAATAGAAAACCACTTTGATTTTGAAAGAGGATTCCGGGCAAAAAATTGTATTGCACTTATTATTAAAGTCTAATAGATGCAGAATTTTGCGCTGATTCCGAATTTCATAACGAAAATGCAAAAAAAAAATTTCCCGGCGCCAGAAAACGCATTCAAATTGGTCGAAACGGGGCCAAAGTGCCCCCTTGCTTATCCGGGATTTGTAGACGATATTAGTCAAATCTTTTTTTTTTTTATTTACCTGCCAGAGTGTCATCTCATACTAATTTCAGCGAAATATTGAAAAAAGTTGCGCTAGTCTCTCAAATAAGAGACATTTAATGGTCTAGAGAACTCCGGAGGTAGTACTTTGGGCGGAATTTTTGCCTATTTGTCGGCGTTTTCAGGCTCCGGAAATTTTTTCTTTTGAGCATTCTCGTTGTGATATTCGAAATGTGCTCAAAATTCTGCATCTTTTAAAGCAATAAAAATGTTTGCCCGGAATCCTCCTTTAAAAACTACTGTTTCAGCAAATCATTTCAGCGTATCAGATTGTACAATTTTAATGATGGACTACGCAATCGAGAATATTAGTAATCAAACTCACTCCAATGGATTCTTGGGTTTCTTCGGCATTTTATCCGTATTATCTATCACATTTGCCTTCACAAACTTGTACCCCGGACGAGACATGAACAGAAGCCAAGGAAGGAACTCTAGCAGAATCCGACGAACCAGTGGGTTCATTTCATGACTGTCGGCAGTTCTGAAGTGAAGATTCAAAACGACGATGGTGAAGACAACGGAAGCAGAAACGACCAACATGCAACAGGAGAAGAAGACGCCTGGAAATTCGGATTGAGTTTTGGAAGATATTTTAATGATTATTGAATGAAGGAAGTCTCTTCTCACAGATTTCTGAAACCTTAAGAAATACAATAATTTTATTCCTCTCGTTTTGAAGAAAAATTACAGCCATTTTTTATTTCTCAATACTAGGCGCATTCGAATCAGCAAAAAAATGTAAGTCCGCAAATTGAAATGCGATTTTTTCGAGCTTTGCGTTTTTCTTTAGTTTTTAAATGTGTTTTTTTTCAGTTTTCTAGTTTTCAGTCAGTTTCAAATTGAAGTCTAAAAAAATTGCTGATTCGTCAGAGCATTTTTAACATTGACAAAAATCTCATATTTTTAACCACTCCTTCTGAAAAACAGTACTAGAAAGGCCAAATTTTCTGTTTCAAATACATTACTTGTTAGGCAGATAATCATCAATTTTCCAATCAGTTCTCTGACTTTCTCGCATTTCCTCTCCCCCTTTTCCCACTTTTCCTTCCCCCCTCTGGTATCAAACTCGAATCGGAATCAAAGCATAAAGAACGAATATGAAATCTTCACCCAATTCCATAAATCCTAATGAACTGACCAATTAATGGCACTGCTTCCGATGTCGGCGGCGTCATTTCGGACACCATACTCAAGAAGAAAACGATTGCCAACAGGATTGTCACTTCTGGAAAAAAGTATAGAGATTAGGCAAAACTTTTACTGTTTCAGGGATCCTTTGTATTATTTTGATTATTCTGGGAGAGTTGATCTCTAACTCAAATATGCCAAACAAAAAATAAATAATTCAGTTTTCCGTTCTTACCAAGAGTGATTTTCTCGCCGGCATCTGGTGGGAACATGAATCCGAGAATAGCCATGAGGGATATCAGTAGAGAGGGAATGATAAGGTTGAATCCTGAAAAGAACGAAATTTGAAGTCTACTAGCCGTTTGACTTACCGTAATACAAAGTCCTTCTTCTAATATGCAAATAATAATTCACCGTTGGATAAGGTTCGGGACAACATTTATAGTAACTGACGATTCTCTTTGCTTTTGTACTAATCACTTGCCATTCTCCGTTTACCAAATACGTCGATAGATCCATGGATTGAGCTGGAATATAACGAGATTAAACTTCAACTTCTTCTAGCAAGGGATCATTTTTTCATACCGACATAATTTTTTTCTAAATTTGTTCATTCATAGTTTGAAATATGGGCTTTCGAATGTGCTATGTGGCTAACTGCTAAGATTCCTATAAGTCACTGAAATTTCGCTCTGAAAAATGGTGATTTTTCACTATATTTTTCACTACATATATATACTTTGGAACGAGTCCTTACTTGCGAAATGTCTCGCTTTCGAAATGTCCCGGAGCCATAAAATCGAATTTAGAAAAGAAAATTGTGTAAGTATGGAAAAATGGTTCCCTATAAATTTCCTCACTTCCATTAGTGTCATCATCAATTTGAAGATCAATCGCGTATCCATGGAATGTCCACGATCCGAACTTCATCTCGCATACTTGATCATCAAATGGAAACCAAGTTACATCGAGTTGACAGACGAATTTAAGAACGCCCGGAGGGATCCAGACAACTGTTCCAGTGTGGTAGGTGAGAAGATTGGATTTGAATGTCGAATCGAAGTCTTCGGCAGCACTGAAATTTGAGAAAAAGGTTGTGGCTTTTTAAAAATTTCACTGATTCAAGAGAAACTTATAATGAAAGTAAGTTGTTCTATTTGGTGATGCACATCCAATCATTGCTAAAACCTTGATAAGCTAGAAATAGAATTATCAGAACCAGAAGAAAACACTTGCAATAATATGTCCCAAGCGCTTTTGTAGGATCTTAATCAGTCGGATCTGAAGCTCTGCACTGTATTGAGAGGTATTTTCCCCCATAATGGCTTGGAGTTTTTGTTTTCGAAACGTCACACTTTCGAAATGTTTTTGGCTCTCAAAAATTTTCACGGATTCAAGAGAAACTTATAATCAGTTAGAATGCTGTTCTATTTTGTTATAAACATACCAGAGTCGCTGCGCGCCTCTGGCGCGTGAACTTTGCAGTTTTCAAAAAAAAGTTTGATAAGTAAGATGTACGTGGATGTACGTGGAAAACTAAAGCCGACATCGTGACCAAGAAACGGACAGACTTTCTAGCGGATTATATATAAGTAAGATTATCAACGTTAAAATTTTAAAACTCTAGAAATAGAACTATCAGAGCCAGAAGGATAAAAACATGCAACAAAAACTTCCATTTTTCAATAATCCCAAAGCCTTTACCTGTTATACAGTAAGACATCCGGTTTCCAAATATGATCAGAGCTTCCCGGAAATCGAATATCCTGAATTCCGCCGTACTTCTTTGGTTCCCATTGAAGTTTGTGGTCGAACCATGTCTGAAAAATTGTTTACGATAAAAACTATGCTATTTCTCCTCTATATTATTAACACCTAAAAATATAATGTTGAATTCTCAAAATGGATAATAAAATCTGATTTGAAACATATTTTGTGAGTCAACTTTCGACGAGGATTCTAATAAAACTAATTCTAATAAGTTTGAATTTCAACAATGTGCTCATTTCAAGCTCATTGTGTGACCTTCTATTACAAGTTTTACGGTAGCTATTGTTCACAGAGGTCGAATGCCAGATGTATGCAAACGCGCTCTCTTGACAAACCGGGCCTAAAATAAATTTCTTAGACCCGAATTCCGCTCATTTTATTGAATATTTTATTGTATTCAAGATACTAAATTTAGTCGAGAATTTTTCTGACGCAAAAAAATTCAGAAAAAAACAGTGGGATTTGAATAAGAAGGCGTCAACGTTCGGAAAAAAGAGCCAAATCAGGGGAGCGCGTTTGCATACCTCTGACTTTCAACCACTGTGATTGTTCCCTCTGAAATTCTCTTCAAATTCGTAAAATTTTCATTGAAATTGAACCACTTTGAGCCGAGTTATAATCTCGTAAAATTGTCTGATATTTTGAAAAACTTTTTAAAAATTAAAAATTCAAATTTGTATAATTTTTGATACAGATTTTACGATTTCTGTTTCAAAAATTTATTTGCTTCCCATTGAAGTTTGTGGTCGAACCATGTCTCAAAACTTTTTTCCTGTTTCAAAAAAATTCCGAAATCTTGTTATTATCTATCAAATACATTATTCTATAAACACCGATTCCAAAAATCCAAACCCTTACATAACTGAGCCACGCATTCACAGAAACAATCTGATTCTTCTCGTCGACATCCAAAATTTGTTGCAAAAATAATTTTATTTTAACCACCAGTGGTTGAGATGAGTTTTGAACGGGTCTTTCCAGTGGATTGTAACCTTAAAATTAATTTGAAATTCTTCTAGAAAAATATAAAAACCTTTCAACAAATCCGTGAATAATTTAGTTTCTGCAACACTTGCATTTCCTGACCCAAAGTTTAAAAATATCAATAATAAAAAATTGAGTTGATTGAATATCATTAGTTAAGAATGTAGCAAAGCTAATGGGATTTTCGGAAGTCTCTTTTTCTAAGACTCTCTTCAAAAACGTGCTATTTCTTGGTGATTTGATTTGAGCAAACAGAAAAGGCCACTTGTCAAGGGAGATCACAAGTGTTACATTTCAAATGTTTTGCTTTTTTGCCATATTCGAAAGTTCGGATAAAGTTCATAATAAAATACATTACACAGACTGATCGACATACGAAAATTTAAAATTTGGGGAGGGATTTAGTCTCACGGGAGTAGGTGGTGTTCACAACCAATTCAGAAGGAAAAGGGTGGTGAAAAAAATAGAGATCTCATTATAATGAGGGGTTTAAAAATAGACAGAGAAGAAGAACAGGGGGTAAAGTGAAACATAAATTGGAATTGTCTTGGGATTCTGATTTGACAAAAAAATAAACATTTGGAGATTTCATTGGAGTATCATTCGGCGGCAGGTGTACATTCCATTTCTTCGTCTTTCTTTTCTTCAACCTTTTCTTCTGGCATTTCTTCGTCTTTGACTTCTTCTGATTCCTCCTTAACAGCTTCTTCCTTCTTTTCCTCTTTCGTATCTTCCTTTTCTTCATTCTTCGTCTCCTCCTTCACTTCTTCCTTCGATTCCTCTTCTACCGGTTCTTCCATCGGTTCCTCTTTCTTTGGCTCTTCCTTCTTCGGACTCTGAGTCGGAGTGGTGCCAGCCACCGAAGATTTCGGTGATGAAACTGGTGAAACCGTCTTTGGCGATGAAGCTGGAGACATGCCTTTTGGCGACGAAGACGGTGAGCGAGCCGTTGGAGGAGCGAAAGACGGTGCATTTGGAGAAGAACCGGAGACACGTGGAGCTGGCATCGATTTCTGGCTCATATCCAGTGGCTCTTCGTTGGCTTGTAGGTCGTGTTTTAGTTTCTCCAGCTCCATCATTTCCACTTCGTCCTGTAATTATTAAAATGAATTATGGGAAGCGGGGAAGCTGATTTTCACCGTACATGTGATCCGGGCCTTCGCGGGCCGTCGATTTTCTCCGCTTCAAATTCAAATTTTTTGGTCAATTTTTATATCAAATGTAGAACTCGATGAGATCTATGAAATAGTACTGAAACCACCATGATTGCATGTCTCAGTTTTTTTCTAGAGCTTGTAAAACATCCGGGCCAAAAACGGCATCCAGATTTTTTCTGTATCTCAGTTTCTAATAAACAAAAAAGCGTCAAAGGAGCACCAGGAGTTTTTGGAAATTTTTCGACTCCTGGCGCACCTCTGACGCTTTTTCGGCTTAGAACCATTTTGATTTTAGAGTTCTCCAGTCTCCAGAAAATTTGCAATCGATCTGAATAATTTTCACTGATTTCGGTTTATTAGAAACTGAGATACAGAAAAAAAAATCTGGATGCCGTTTTTGGCCCGGATGTTTTACAAGTTCTAGACAAAAACTGAGAAAAGCAATCTTGGCGATTTTAGTACCATTTCATAGCTCTCATCGAGTTCTACGTTTTGGTATAAAGATTGACCAAAAACTTGGATTTGAAGCGGAGAAAATCGACGGCCCGGATCAAATATATGATTTTCACAAAAAAAAAACATACCACTGCGCCGAAGAAAAGATTCTCAACATTCTGTTGATGAGAGTGTGGAACATCCCAATCTCCCGCTGAACGTCCACCGTGCTCGTTTATTGTTGTGACAACGTTGATAACCTGAACACATTGATTTTAACGGAAGAATTCGCTTTCATTTATTTTTACTTTCTCAACAGCTCTCAAAAACTTGTCAATCGCATTGTAGTGCTTCATTGGCTCAGTGAGCAGCTCGCAAAGCCGTTGCCACGTAAACGGGAAGCCATCGAACGCCTTCGCCTTATCGAGTATGAACTCCATCGATTCCTCTGTGTTGAACACAACTGGAGTTGTCTTGATCAGATTGATCTTGTCTGAAATCGAATAATTTGACAAGAGCCGAATAAAATTGAAACTGACGTCCTAAAATTGACATTTTCTCCTTTACTGGAGTATCAGAAGCCTTTTCGTTCTCGTTATGGCCATTCGCCGCGTTGGCAGCAGCCTCCTCACGCTTCTTCTTCTCCACATGCATGAATTCAGTGATGCAGAACTGAAAGATAAAAAAATTGGAGAAAATCCATTTTTGCAAGCTCAAACCTCAAGTTTCCAAAGAAACGCCGGCCGAACGATATTCCATGCGATCGCAGGGACTCCCCATTGAGCACTTGCTCTGAAATATTGCTCAACGTCTTCGTTCGGATGGTGTCGGAACAGATCGCCTTCGATCACAGCGAGCTGATCCTGAAAAATTGTAGCCTTCAAAAAGGATTATATTTCCCGATTTTAATACCTCGGTGGGGATTTCGAATCCTGAGAGAGCAGTTGTATAGCTCAGAAGATGGGCCTCGTTTATTTCACGGGCCAGCGGATCCTTCACGATCATCGGATACACTTCGATTTTTGCTTTTTTCCGATCAGGTGACGTTCCTGGAGATTTAACCATCCTTCAATCTGAAAAAGGGAAAATGAGCGGGGTACTAGGAGGGCAAACAAAAAAAGCGCGAAAAAGCAGATGAAAACGAAAAAAACGCTAGTTTCTGTGGCGTCTCTACACTCTCGCGCGTGCAGATGGTGCGCTGTTGCATCGATTTTTTGGGCGGTAATTTGAATGTTCTTGCAATTTGAAAAATAATTTAAAATTCGATTTGCAAATCGATTTGTCGATTAATCGCGAATAATATTTATTGATTATTCAAGAAAAAATGTTTGAATTAATAGGCAAAAAAAGATATTTTAAACTGTTCATGTAGAGTGCCTGAAAATCGAAAACAAAGATTACTGCCTTGCAGAACTGTTTCTGACCAGATTCGTCAATTCTTTCAATAAATCATTCGGCGGGCAGAGGGACGACAAATCGGGAAGACCACAATGGAATGGAAGATTCGGGGGTACAACAATGCCCTGGGGAATCAACGAATGACCGTATTTAATCGTGTGACACAGAAAATCGAGACGGTCCGTGCATTGTCTTTTGCACATCGAACACTGCCACGTGGCAAGAGATTCGAATGTTGGAAGATGGACGGAGAGAGGAATCGAAGCGAGCGGGGGAGTGGTGTGCATTGACATGTGAATACGGTAGAGAATGAGGTCGGAGAAGATGATGAGACACTTTGAGCAGTCCTGGAAAATGCAAATTTTTAAAATAAAATTTGCAAAAACAAGCAAACTCACAAGAACAATTTGATTATTCGCAATCATTTCAGCCTTCTTCTTATAGAATGATGTAACCTGAGCTCGTTCGGTTTCATTCAGTGACATATCCATCGCTGCTGGAGGTGAAGGAGACTTCTGAAAATTTTCGACTCAATAAAGTGGGAAGAAAAAAGTAATACATCAAAACTAAATCTAATTTTCGGCTCATTTGTCACCACTCTCCTGACTTTTATATCAAGGATTTGAAGACCAATAATTAGGCAGACTTTCTATGACGACAACTTCTAGACATGTATAATTATGGTACTCCCTTTTGGGAGAAGAAATCATGTGAACTTTTGGTCAACATTCTTGGAACTGAAATGTTAGAGAGCATTTTAAAAGATTGTGTACATAAATATGGTTAGTAAACTGGAACTCGTGTGGAACCTTCCTTTTTCTGAGAAATCATTAGACCAGAACATAGGATAACGGAACGCATTCTCTTGGTTAGTTTGAACTTTCAGATTATTTTTCAGAATAGACAGTGAATCATGGAAAATGGGTTCAGATGAGCAGTCATCGTCTGGAATTCAATGAGATTTTTGAGATTTGAATCTCTAGGATTGTCTGATTTATATGGAATTAAACAGATAGTTGTGTCAATCACTGAAGTTCCTATTTTCTTATCAAGTAAAAAATGTGCAGTGAAACTGTAGAATTTGAAAATGTATTTCAATGAAAATCTTTCAGATTAGGTATTTTCAGGCTACAGATTGAATAATGGAAAATGGGTTTAAATGGGCAGTCATAGTCTGTAATTGAAGTTTAGGTCGAAATCGCAAAAATGAAATTATTAAAGTTTGAATCTCTAGGATCGTCGGATTTATATTTAAATTATAGAGATAGATGTGAACACTAACAATCCAAATGTTCAGATCCATTAAAAATATACTGTAAAACTGTAAAATGTGAAAATGTTTTTCTTTCAGATTATTTTTCAGAATAGTGAATCATGGAAAATGGGTTCAAGCGAGCAGTCATTGTCTGGAATTCATGTTTGGATCAAATCTCGAAAATTAGATTATTGAAAATTGAATCATAAGGACATGATTTTTATTGAATTATAAAGATAAGTGTGTAAATTTGACACTAATTTTCAATTTTCAAATCCAGTAAATAATATGCAGTGAAACTGTGAAATTTGAAAAGGAATTTCAACGAAAATATTTCGGATTATTTTTCTGAAATGAATCATGAAAATGCATGAGATTTTGGATATTTGGCATTCTAGAACCGTCTGATTTATATTGAATTATAGAGATAGATGTGCCAATCTAACAGTAAACTTTCTATTTCTAATTCATTAAAATATGCGGTGAAACTGTAAAAATGTGAAAATTTATTTCAATGAAAATCTGTGAAATTATTTTTCAAAATAGACAGTGAATCATGGCTTCAGAGGAGCAGTCGTCGTCTGAAATTCAAGTTAAGATGAAAATCGAAAAATGAGACTATTGAAATTTGAATCTCTGAGATCGTCTGATTTATATTGAAATATACGCAGATAGATGTTGAAACTGGACACTAAATTACTAAATATAAAATCCATTTAAAATATGCTGTGAAACTGTAAAATTTGAAAATTTATCTCAAAGAAAACCTTTCAATTGAGTATTTACAGTCTGGAATTCAAGTTTAGATTTTAAATCGAAAAATGAGATTTTTGAAATTTGAATCTCTAGGATTGTCTGATTTATATCGAATTATACAGATCGGTGTGTAAACTTGACACTAAATTTCCAATTTTCAAATCCAGTGAAACTGTAAGATTTGAAAATTGATTTCAATGCAAATCTGTGAAATTATTTTTCAGACTAGACAGAGAACCATGGAAAATGAATTCAAGTGAGCAGTCATCGTCTGGAATTCAAGTTAAGATCTGGCATTAAAAATCCAATTTTTTAATCCAGTAAAAAATATACGGTGAAACTGTGAAATTTGTTTAATGAACACTTTTTTGTCTAAGTATCATTTCTTTTTAAATGAGCGTCCAAGGTCCAGTATTTACGAAAAAATCGTTAAAACTCGAGAAAATCGATTTTCAAAACGCCAACTTACATTTTTTCTAACCTATTTTTAAAAAAAAAGAATTTTTCTCTGATTCGAACGCGCCAAGCATCGCTGCTCAGAACGCTGTAGAAAAGTTTTTTGTCATTTTTTATTCGAATCAGCGAAAATTTTTACATTTTTCGAAATAGGCTAGAAAAAATGTAAGTTCGCGATTCGAAAATCGATTTTCTCGAGTTTTGACAATTTTTGCGCAAAAATATTGTTATTTTCCGTAAATAATGGATACGAGACAATTATTTGAGCAAAAATTAAAAAAAAAAAACTGTAATTCTACTCAAGGATTTTAACTTCTAGTCATCGAGGACCACCTGAATTTGAGTAATTTTTCAAAGCGGGGCACACACATCTCACACTACAAATCCAATTTTCAAATCCACTTGAAATATGCAATGAAACTGTAATAATTTGCAATGAAAAATTTGTGTTAAATCAAAATTTTGACTTTCCTAATTTACAGTAATCCTCTCGAAACTCTCCAAATTCATACAGTCTCTCATTTCTTGCCTAATTGTTATTGTTATTGTCTATTCCCTCAATTCAGACAAGAAAATATTTTTCTCACCTCATCGGAGCTCATTTTCGAATAACAAAGGGAATATGGGAGGACTGGGAGATATGATTACTTTTTAATGAAGTTACAGCTGGTTATTATACAAAATAATGAGATGAAGGCGGAGCTTACCTGATAAGAAACGAACGGGATGTTTTTCTAATAAAGATTTTGGGAACTCCAAATTTCTATGGTGACATCAAAACACGTCTCCCAATTTGTTTGGAGTCCAAAAATTTCATCCGAAAAAGCGCAGTCAAGTGTAATTGTCGTGTCTGGACTGGACTTTTTGAGCACAGCTGATCAGAAAAAAGAGCTCAAGAAAACTAAAAATCTAGAATTAGATGTGATGTGTTGGAACTGAAAACAACGCGCTCAAAAAACAACTTGAATTCGAAAAATATTTATTTCAAGACCACAAAATTCATGAAGTGTATTCCGTTTGTGTCTGTCCAGTTGTTGGATTCAACGAGTAGGTGTACTGTCGTTTTTCGGGTCGAACCATCTGGAAATGTTTTTGTTGCTTTTAACAAAACATATTAAATTTCAAAAATATCATAAAAAGTTTGAAACAGTAAAACTTGCACTTACCGCTGCATAAAGATGACAGGCAAAGATCATAAAGACGAATCCGATGGCATAGGTGAAGAATATCCATCGACAAAGAACTTGAACCGGATCTTCCGATGTGCAAAACAATTCATTCAGGTCTACACTTGTCTGAAAATTGCTAAGGTTTTTGATTATATTTTCAATAATATCCCGGTTTCTGAATAATTCAAAAACCAGGTTTATAAATTTGAGATACTAGCACCGCCTGATTTATATTGAATTATATAGATCGATGTGTGAATCTAACAGTAAACTTCCTATTTCTAATCCAGTAAAAATATGCGGTGGAACTGTAAAATTTGGAAATTTATTTCAATGAAAATTTTTCAGAATAGACAGTGAATCATGGAAAATGAATTCAAGTGGGCAGTCATCGTCTGGAATTCAAGTTTTCTAACAAAGATGTATAAACTTTCGAAAGACAAGAAAATGAATCCCCTTTTTAAAAATATATTTTGAGTACAGATATAAAATGACTGAAATCTCATTTGAAGTTTCAAAATTTACTGTTTCACAGCGAGTTATAATAAGGTGGTTTTCGGTTCGTTTCAATCAGTCCTGTCCAGCGCGCCCAGCAATTTTATAAGTACTAATAATCTTCAATTCTTCATTCGTACAACAGTACCCAAAATAAGGATCCCCGACACTTCGCCGCCAGTCATTTCGCAACCGCGACATTTCGCAACTGACGTCGTTTTCGCAACTACGAAATTTCGCAACCGCGACATTCCGCAATCAGTCATTTCGCAACCAGTCATTTTGCAACTGCGAAATTTCGCAACCGGTCATTTCGCCACTGAAGAAGTGCAAACGATTATCGACGCACACGATAAGTTGGATTTATTGGACGACAGTATTTAAAAAAAAAACAGAAAAAAAAGTGCCACGCATTTTTAAATTAGTGAAGAGCAAGCTTTTCTTGTTTTGATGCCCCAAACTGCTGCAATATTCAACCAGTTGCGAAATGACCGGTTGCGAGATGACCGGTTGCAAAAAGTCGCGGTTGCGAAATGTCGTAGTTGCGAAAAGTCGTAGTTGCGAAAAGTCGCGGTTGCGAAATGCCGTAGTTGCGAAATGACTGGTTGCGAAATGTCGTAGTTGCGAAAAGTCGTAGTTGCGAAAAGTCGCGGTTGCGAAATGCCGTAGTTGCGAAATGACTGGTTGCGAAATGTCGTAATTGCGAAATGACCGGTGGCGAAACGGCGGGGAGCCCAAAATAAGTCAAAAAATATGGAACGCTTCACGAATTTGCGTGTCATCCTTGCGCAGGGGCCATGCTAATCTTCTCTGTATTGTTCCAATTTTAGTATATGTTCTCGGAAGAACGAAAATGTATTTATGCACTAATTATTATATAGGGACCCCACGGGAAACAGCCGACATCTCACGGGATACGCCGGCCATTATGCTCATGCATGGACTCTTCCCAGGAGCTAACATTCTCTATTGGTACCCTGGAAATCCTAAGCTCCGCCCATTTCCCATTCAATGTATAGTGGACGGCGTATCCCATGAGATGTCGGCTGTTTCCCATGGGGTCCCTATATAATAATTAGTGCATAAATACATTTTCGTTCTTCCGAGAACATATACTAAAATTGGAACAATACAGAGAAGATTAGCATGGCCCCTGCGCAAGGATGACACGCAAATTCGTGAAGCGTTCCAAATTTTTTTGCCTAATTTTGTGTGATTCTGGAAATTTGAAAGTTGAATGTATAGATGGTGTCAATAGGAAGTTTTTAGGGTTTCTACGAACTCCGACGATACTGACCGGTCTAAACCAGGATGATAATTATGTCCATTTTTTGGAGTTGCATCTTCAATCTGACTGGAAACAGTACAAAAATGGAAAAAAAAATATTTTTTTGTAAATAATGTTGAACAAATGGATTTTTTCAATTTCCTGTTAGTGTAGTCAGCTAGAACGTTTTTTTTTTACTTATTTAAGTTTCTACGGAAAGAAAAGGTGAAAATGAAAAATTAATCGAGTTGTACACTTTTCTAATCAGTTTGAACTTTTTTGAATTTGAAAACCCAACTACTTTGGTTCCCCATAAAACCCCAAAAACTCACAACAAAAGCTGGAAAAACGAGGAAAAGTGACGCTCGCAACGAAATCATGACGATGATTTTGTGGAAATAGAAAATAATGAAAAACCCAATGATTTATTAGAAAAAAAGTGAAAAATGAAATTGATAAACGTGTAATTTCAGAAGAAACAAGTCACGTTGGAATGCAAGAAATTGATTGTATCACCAGGAAAGCAAGATTAGAATAATCACAGATTGATTGGTCGATTGACACGTTCATTCGATTGCTCTTGCTGAAAAAATTGTAATTAATTCAGAAATTTCCAGAAAAAACTCACAAGTTCAGTTCTAGAAGGCACTCGGGATAGATAATCCAATAGTTCATTGTTATCAACGAAATTGGGATTTCTCAATTTCTTTGAGAATTTATTCGTTCCCCAAATCATTATAATCCATCGAAGAGGGACGAAATACAGTAGGACGAAAGCGATAAAAAGGACGATCACAGCCAAGGTTGAAAGCCAGATATCAGTGAAATTGAAAGTGTTTTTGATTTTTTGAATGAGTTGAGTGACGAAATGAAGATAGTTTTGAATGGAGACGAATACTTCTGATCCGTTTGTCATCCAATCACGGATTCCACCACTCTGGAAATTTGAAAAGATTTTGGAGGGTTTGGAGGGGACTGAGAGTTTTGCGATCTTTGAGGAAAGGAAATTCTAGACATTCGGTACTTAACGTTCAAGATTCGGAAAATCTGCAATATCGAGTTGGATCTAGATTCAGAAAATCAAATTCTCAAAGTGTTGGAGATTCAGATTTTACTTTTTCTAATCTGAATCTGAATCTCCTTCGATTTTACTTGAATCTGTATCTCCAAAACGTTCAGTTTTGAAGTAACGTTTTGAAGTACTTGAGTACAGGAGTTTCTGCACATTCAGTTCTAAAAATTCCAGATTCTGTAAATCTAAGATTGTGAGATTCATCCAGATTTATACCAAAGAGTCAGTAACTCAAATTTTTAAGTACCAATGAATGTTTTTAGGCCCCAAAATGTTCTAGGATACTAAGTTTTGAATCCTCAGTTTGAACATGGTGTTGCTTCAAAATTTGATTATTCTCTGGACATCCAGATTCTAAACAAATTCCAAATCGATTTTGAAGATTTTGGAGGGTACAGTTAGCTTTGAATTTCTTTGTGGGATTCTGCACATCAAGTCCTCAACTTCAAGATTCTGAAAATCTAGTGAGATTCATCACAAATTCGAAAATTCTGAATGTCAAAGGGTAGAAGCTTTAGATTTTCAGGTATTATTGAAGTTCCTGGAAGGTTCTAGGGCATTAAATTGTTCAATCCTGAGATTTTACCGTTTTAAAAAAGTTGCTTCAAAATTTTAACTTCTTAGAAATTCTGATGATCCGAATACCAAACAAATTTCAAATCCTCCGAATCGATTTTGAAGATTTTTGAAAGTACAATTAGTTTTGAGATCTTTGAGGAAAGGAAACTCTGTAAATCCAGTTTCAAAAGTTCAAGATTCTGTGAATCTGCAATAGTGAGATTCATTCAGAATAAAAAATTCAAAATCAAAAATTGTCAGATATTGCGCTTTTATTGAAGTTATTTAGGAGACGGAAAATTATAGGATATTAAATTTGGAATCCTAAGATTTTGCTATTTGAAACATTAGCTTCAAGGTTTTTTTCTATCACTGAAACTCTGAAGATCCGAATTCCAAACAAACCCCAAATCCTTACCTTATCATCATCATCTTTCTCCTCACTCTTCTGCCCTTTTATCGATTGTCTCGGAGAGTTTGAAACTTCTCCCGGGGAAGTCTTCGATTTCACAAAGTTATATCCGAAAAGTAAAAGAATCATGAGTGGAATGAAGAAGATTTGGAAGAAGTAGACAAATACCATGAAGGTCTGAAAAAATATTTCGGTTTCAAGAAATTTTCAAAAAGAAGGCATTTTCAAAACGACGTTTCTTTCATTCACTGGTAAAAATATTATGCTCTCGCAACGATTTCTGAATTTTTAGCGTGCGTTCAAAAGATGTATCCGTTTGCAACCCTGTGCCGGTACTATCAAGAAATCTCTCTTACCACATAAGCAGCCAACGATTTCGGCCTGGAATGCCAGGATAGAAGATATTCCACTTGATTCTTGTAACTTGCAAGTACATTCACAACATCTTTCAATTCGGCGAAGTATGTTTTGAACACAAGGAACTGAAACAATCCTTGTTTCCCCATTTTCTCCCCTTTTTCCTAACCTTAAATTTCTTCTCCTGTGTTATATACTTCCTCTCTTTCGGTTTGAATGTTCTGAGAGCAGCTCGAATTGGATTCCAAATCACATCCATCTCCAACAGTACTTCTCCTTTTACTCTCCTCTTCAACTTCTCATCTTTCAATCCATACCATCTCTTCTCACAGTTTCTGATGGATTTCAGAGGGATTTGTACGCGTCCGAGGAACTCGAATTTGTTATTTGGATCCTCATCGAATATGGTGACTTGGAGACAAGTGTGAATATCTTTGACAGGGCTGGAAACTTTTGCTATTTCATTGCTCATCCATAAAATTTAAACGCAAATTAAAGCTTATTCTCGTGTATAACTCACAATGTGTAAATCTTGTTCCAACTCGGGCTCAAAGTCTTATAAATTGTATTCGTTTGAACCCTAGTATTGACCAATTCCAAAACTGCAAACGGGTCACTCTTGCCTCCAAAATCCTTGGAAATCAGGTCCTCCGCACCGAATACTGTAAAACAATTTGGGTTTCTATGCATTGTGCAAAAACTCACATTTCACAGTCAACGTTCCAATATCCGCAATATCCTCAAATGTGTTCGTAATGTCGTACTTTTGAATTCTGGTATTCCTAATATCATTATAATTGAACTCGTCAGTTTCGATTGTTTCCCCGGCACCATGTGAACCCGATACAGTAATCAGAAGAAGAACTTGAGCATCATCTGGAGCACCTTCCAAGTGGTACCAGTGTTGGAGAGTTTCATCAAGGGTGACGGAGGAGAGGTCTATGGCGAGTCTGAAATTAGAGAGGTGGGAATGTAGATGCAGAGAATAAGGAGTGTTAATGAAGATAGTTGTAAATAATTATTGAAACCGAAGAAAATGTTTGTCGCGTTTTCTAGGACCCTAGTACCAAAAGCTTAAAGGAGAATTCCGGGCTAAATGAGTTTATGGTTCAATCGATGCAAAATTTCATACTGATTCCGAATATCACAATAAAAACGCTCAAAAAAATGCTTATCTGGCCCAAAAATGCCTTCAAAGTTGCAAAAACGTTATCCCTCTTGGCCTAACTTTTCGCGTGGACAGTGGAAACCACGACAAAAATTCGGCCACGAGAGATAACTTGTTTGCAATTTTGACGGCGTTTTTCGAGTCAGAGACAAATTTTTGAGCGTTTTTATTGTGATATTCGAAATCTGCATGAAATTTTGCATCTATTGAACAATACATTCTTTTGCTTGGAATCCTCCTTTAATGAAGTTAGTTGTAAATAAAATTATTGAAACCGAAAAAAAAATTGTCGAGTTTTCTAGAACCATAGTACCAAAAATTTAAGAATCCCCACAAACAGAAAAAACTAACCTTCCAATAATCGCATTCGTATTCCTATCAATACACGCCATTTGCAGCATTTGATCAGCCGTATCAAAAACATGCAAATCAAATTGCTCAATCCATTTTGGTTCGATACTCGAACAAACTTTCGTCTTATACTTCTCTTGACCCAATTTGAATTTGCAAAATGCATCTGGACTTCTCTCGTCAACACGAATCCCTTTTCCTTCAACCAGAACGATGTTGACTAGCTTTGCCCAGTCTTGAGTGTTGCTCGCTGAAAATTTGAGGATTGGAGGATTGAAAATGTGTAGAATTTCATAAAAGTTGGAATTACAGTCTTCTGAAGACGTCAGTGGAGAGAAGACGCAAGGAGTGAGCTCAGTTCGGAGCATTTGTTTTTGAGGAATGAGAGGAAAAAGAGATTTCAAATGAGTTGGAAAGAACTTGAAGAACGTGAACTTTAATGAGGTGATAAAAATCCTTCAAGAAGATAGATGAACTCAAAAATAGTACAGAATCGGGGTAGTTTCCACAGCAAAAGCAAATCGCCAAAAGATTCAACTTCGCTTTTTTGTTGAGCAAATTTTTTGAATTCCGGGTAAAAATTTCTTCGGCCACGGCCACCTGAGACGCCTCCGCGAAGGGTCTGCTTGAAGCAGTTTTTCGAGGTTTTGCAAGTATTTTTAAGCGTTTCCGTTATGATATTCGGAATGAGCGCAAAATTTTGAAGCTAAAACGTTTTTCTTATCCTAAATTCACTCACTTCTCTGCTCCTTCTTCTTCTCCGAAGTACTCAACACCCCTTTCGTTGCCTTCTGCTGAAACTGCTGAACTTCCAACTGGGTCATCGGAGTGATCGTCACAGAAATGGATACTTTCCCGGCTGGTTCATTGACTTCATCAAGGAGATCCACATGGAAATCAGTCGAACTGAAAGTGTCTCTTTAGGATTTACAAGACAATAGAGCATTTGAAAGGTGCCACTTCATTGAATCCCTTTTGAAACAGAAAAAAAACTTACGTGCACCAATTGACTTGTGACAAATCAACTTCAGCTGCTCCCATAAAATCATCGGTACAGAAGCGATCAAAATCAAAAACTTCGAGTCTAATAGGAGATGTGACGTCATCGACAATCATTTGAAACTCCTCATCCCAGGAGGGATTCAAGTTTTTGAATATGGTTCCAGATTTATAGACGATAGTGTCTTTGTATCGAAATTTGACATAGGGATCGGAACTTCCTGGAAAAAACAAACATCAATTACTGTTTCATGTATAATGTATTGACGAGAGAAAAATTAGTTTCCATTGACCATTTTCATTCAATAAAGCTTCAGAAATATAAATTTTATTCAAGATTCTCACCTGAAGCATCCTTAACTGGAAGATCTTCTCCATTATTGAGTCTGACTTCAAGAAGCAACGTGACCACATCCAATTCTCCTCCTTCTGTACACTTTTGTGTCTCATCTGATTCCTCTTCGTCGTTCTTAAAATAACACATTAATATTTACATTAATTTTAAAAAAATCGGGAAAATCTCCCGGGCCGCCGCGGGCCGATTTTCAAGCCAAAATTTATATGAAAATGTAGAACTCGATGAGATCTACAGAATGTTGGTTAAAATATCTAAATTCCGCATCTACATTTTCTATAAAACATCAGAAAGCACCCGGGAGATTTCGGCTCCTTTGAGCTCGGCCCGTTCACTTTCAGACGTTTTATGGAAAATGTCGACATGGAATTGAGATATTCTAACTACCATTTTGTAGATCTCGTCGAGTACTACATTTTCATATGAATTGTGACTTGAAAATCACAATTTAGAAGGGAGAAAATCTCCTGATCCCGCTCTCATGTGAATGAAAATCAACTAACCACGAGCGTTGATGATAAACTACGATATTTTAGTTTAGATGAAGATGATGAAGTTGAGTTTATTCTCCGAACAATACTCTTTAGATTCAGATTCACCATTTTTCAGAACTTTCTAGAATGTTCCAGGAGAAAAAGCGAAAAGAAGAAAAGGCGAGATGGAAAACCAAAACGTTATTGCCTTTTTGGGGGCTTGCATGCACACAAAAACCCTCGTTTTATTTCCGAAAAATGATCGAAAAATTGAAAAAAAGGAAAACGATAGTATAAAAAGTGAGGAGATTTTGAGAGAATCGGGAAAAGAGATGGATTGCAGTGATGTGATTGGAAAATGGAAAAAAAAAATTCTGGGTGACTGATTTTTTTCAGAAACGAGACGCTCGTGGTTTTGAATTTTGAGTGTAGGCTAGATTGTAGGTTTTTTTGAATTCTAGACTTCAGAAGTTTTGAGAATCGGAGCCTCTTTTTAAATGTTTTTGGATTTGTGAGACTTTTGAAATTTGAGGTTTTTTAAAGATTCTGGTACTGAAATTTTGATTTTTTGAACACTGCCATGTTTAGAAAAGTTGCTGTTTCTAAAATTTTCTATTTTTCTAACATCGTCGGAATCGATATTAGAGAATCGATATTAGCTTCCACTTATAAAAATTAAGTAACAATTGTTTTTGCCAAGTTCCTGCGGTATTTCTGCCAACGGTTGAAAGAAAAAACTCACATGTTGGTCCACAGAATATTGCGGTTTCAGTGATCTACAAAAAGAAACATGTGTTATTATTTAGTAATCGTTTAAGTACCTTGTGAAAGTAAATGTATCGAATATTCGTCGGAATCGAAATCCCGGAGATTTCCGTGGAGAATGATGACTGTGGTTTTGATGGCTCTTTTCCGTTGTTGAGGTTCCTAAATTTGAATTTAATTTAATTTCAAGTGATGTTTGTTATCCGAATTGTTTGTTTTTAAAAACAATATTTTGAAGAAGTTTCTGGAAACAGGAAAAGTTTAAGAACCCCTTGAACTCTTCAAAATTCTAATACCAACTTCTGACACGATACGAAAGGAACGTCGGCTCTCGACGAACTCTTTTATGTCGTTTTCGACGACGAAACACAACGAAGATTCTAGCGAGAGTTGAAAATCGCATATTCTGAAAATTTGGAGAACTGAGAAGAAAAGGGAACGGAGCAAAAGACGAGGAGAGAATGTTCAGAAGGTGATGATCTTCAGTTTCAATTGCAAAGTCATGAATTTTTTCAGTCTTTAACTCTCACAGAACAATAACAGAACATCAGAACATTAACTTTGCCACATTCACTGAAGATTGAAAAAACTTTTGAAACGGTAATTTTTAAAGTGATGCTATCAAAATTGTACTCGCATACATCGACTAGAAAAAATGCTCCAATGCTTGGCCTTCAATACATATTGAGCCAAAAACAAAAGACATACTGTATTCTATGGGAAACCGAAACAAAATTCAAGAAACGACGAATCATCGAAAAACAATGATTGAGTTGTGAATGAAAAATGTTTGGAGAAAAGTGGGAGGAATATATAAATGTTATTTTTTCCCTCAATTTTTTTCTGAAAATGACGCCTCTGACCATTCATCCAAACATTTCCTTTAGGGGGAGACAGGAAAACTTCAGAAGGCACAGAATTAGATGTTTTTCCTCTTTTTTCTGATAAAAGATGTGACGAATCTTCAACAAAAAAGGGAAAAGAAGAGAGGAAGAGCATACTAATTTGTTTAGACGTAGAAAAAAATGAAGGAGGAGAGAAGAGAAGAGTAAGAAGATGTAGACGTGCTCCAGTGGGTTTTTGGGTTCTCATTTTGAATAGAAAACAAAATAAGGAGTCAAGTGGTGTTTTGAGGTTGTAATTATCAAGGGGACTGTGGGTTAAATGTCGATTAGAAGACTGTTGTGCGTTTTCAATAGTGCGTTTTCTTGTAAAATCGAACCACATGATTAGTGAAACAGAAAAAAAATCGAACACTGATTGTTTCCCAAGGATTGCTCAAAAATTAGGAAATTGGTGAAACAGTAATTCTTAATACGGCACAATCAAAATTTTCTCATTTTGTGCTCATTTTGAGTTCATCAGGGTGCCCTTCTATTACAGATTTCTCTGTAGATGCCTTGTAATTAATAATGGTTTCCAAAAAAAAGTAAATGTTTCAGAATTTGATCTTAACATTTTGAAATTGGGGGTACATCAATTTTTTTCATATAAGGCGTAGAAAACTATTTGTTCGGATTCGTGGGTACATTGGAAGTTTAGGACTCAAGAAGTCAGAGATGCGAGGAAGAGCATTTTTTTGAAATGGCGGAAGGCGGAAGGCGGAAAGCGGAATGAAAAAATGGGAGGAAAGCGGAAAGCGGAAGGCGGAAGGCAGAATTTTTCCTACTTGTGTCGTATTTTCCTGCATAAAAGACACAATTTTGCTGCCGCTTCGCTTAATTTTATGGTTTCAAGCATGTATACCAAGAAGTCTATAAAATAGTTTGGAAATCTCACGAATGCTTAGTATTGTAGACTCTATTGCCTCTAATTAATTTTACTTGTTACTGTACCAGAAATTAGAAAAAAAACTCACCAACAGCCGCAGATTTCCGTCGTCGCCTAGTCAAAGGGGAACATCCAATCGAAGAACTTTCCACTGGTTCATCCTCTTCATTTTCGTTCTCTTCTTCATTTCTTCCTCCCTTCATTTTTCTCTTGTCATCTTCTTTTCTTACTTCTTTTTCGTCTTGGTTCTTCTTTTTTCGACGTCGAATCAACTGCAAACAAGGCATGTTCCTTCTTCATCTGGAGCCGTTTTTCAAGGGTCCAAAACGAGTTGAAAAGAGAAAAAGAGAGTCGAGAGATAGAGAGTAATATGAAAATTGGGAAAAGTGAAGAAAGCATGGGCGAAAAAACAATTGAATTGGTCTCTTCAAATGCTCTTTTTTGCAAGAGAATACTGATCACCAATTATTTATTTTTCTTTTTGAGAAGCATATAGAGATGAAAGAAAGTTTTGATGAGGTCAAGAAATGAAGACGTCGGTCGAAAAAAGATATTCAAGTCACACGGGGAAAGGAAATTTCATTAATTTCTTCGTCTTCTCCTTCTACTTTTTCTTCAAGAAAAGAAGTAAAAAAGAGCATCAGAAGATCACAAGGGGGTCCGAATACCAAAAACAACAGAAAACTTCCTGAAAAACAAAAAAGGAGTAGGAACATTCCTGTTGCGGCATTTTCAAGGTTTTTAAATGGGTTTGTTTTATTTTTTAAGGAAGGAAGTGCTAGGGAAAAATGCAATAATAAGGGGTTTTATGAGTTTTGAAAAGAAGAAAGCTCAATTTTTAGGGATTTGGAAAAACAAGTTGTTTTAAGGAGGATTCCGGGCAAAATTTTTTTATTGCATTGAAATTGCAGAATTTTACGCTTATTTCGAATATCATAACGAAAACGCTCAAAAACAGCGTTAACATCCCGAACACCGCCACTTCGGCCAAGGCTACCGGAGACACCTCCGATTTCAAAAGAGGCAAGTTTTAGAGGTTTTTCGGGATTTTGGGGCGTTTTACAGCGTTTTTGTTATAATATTCGGAATCAGCGCCAAATTGTTGCATATTTTGAAGCAATAAAAAATTTTGCCCGGAATCCTCCTTTAAAGCCGACGTAGTTTATAAAAAAACCATCGAATACTTTGGAAATCAAACAATTTCAAGTAATTTTTTTGAAACTGAAAAAAAAGTTAATTAAGTAATTTAATGGTTGAGCAATTTTAAACGGTAATGGAAAAACAATCACAGTTTAAAATGTTCCCAAAAAACTTTCTAATCAAAATCATTCGAATAATTTTATTCAAAAAACCTTATTTTGTCTCTTAAATGAACACTTGAAAACAGAATGGATAAGTGAGTAACAATGTATTCTGAAAAAGAGCATTCTCTCCGTTTCTCCGAGAAAAAAACGAGTGAGAGAGGCAATATAAATTTGTGATGCAAACATGGAGGAGAGTGGCCGGAAACATTCAAGAACTCTTCTTTTCGCTTCTTATTCGAGGAAGAATCTTCTTATTTTCCTTTAAATATGAGCATATTCGGATTGACATTTTTAGTTGGGATTTCAGGAAAGAATTAGAATTAAAAAGATTCAGAAACTTTAACTTTCTGAAGTTTTCAAGACCTTAAATAACCAATTTTTTTCAGAAAATTTCCAGTTTCAGACTTTTCGATAATAATCCTAGAAATTTTGATTTACGATTAGTCAAATTCATTATAACTATAGCTGCTATCCATAAATCATGTTAGTTTTTGCCACGTCATAAAACCGAATCCCCTAAGATTTGAGCGGCAACTCAAAAATATTGAAAAATGCATGAAAAAGAGTGGCAGGTGAAGAAGACTGAATTGAGAATGCATATAGAAGCTTTGTTCTTTCCATTTCACTCACCCATAAAATTCAAATTCTGTGCCATTTTCACCGAAAAGGGGAAGTGGAGCATTTTTGGTTCAGAAAAAATGGCGACAGACTGAGACGCAAAAGTTTGGCTTCTCATCCATCAAAAAACTGCGAAAAAAAGGGAAGAATTGTCTCTGGAGACGTTAGAATAGGGGAGAGTTGAAGTGTAATTAGCCGAGGAAAAGAAACAAGAATGAGTAGAAAATAAAAGAGCAAGAATTGGAGGAGAAAGGAAGGAACAAAGAAGGGCATGGGAATGGTTTTTTGTTCGCATGGGAAAATGGGAATTCAGATGAAAGAGATTTTGAGAATTTTGAATTTTCAAGTGAAAGTGTTTGAAGCAAAGATCGAAAGCTTTTGAGATGGTGAAAGAGAAAGTTTCTCCGACTTACGGGAACAAAAGTGACTTATTCCTCAAATATAATTTCTGAAACCGAGTATTTTTTAATTCTGCTAAAATTAGTTAGTTCCAGGCCGAAAGACTCTTTAAAAAAGTAAAAATTTCGGCAAAATTCGCGTTCAGAAGACGTCAAAACCATCAATTCTAGAATCCTCGTATTTTTCTTTCGATCTGTATAATTTTCATCAAAATTGGATAATTGGTCTTGAGATACGGTAGTTTGAAGTTTCGTGGATTCTGCATTTTGAAAATATTTCCAGGTCAAAAATTTCGATTTTGAATATAGTTTTCTCTATATTTGTTTTCAATAGATATTAGAAAAGTATCTCAAAGTGAAATTTTTTTTGAATCGTTCCGATCAAAAAAATCATCAAAATCACACGAAGGAAAAGTGTGCATGCGCACAAGAAGCTTAAAACGGGTGTCATAAACTGATAAGACTCCAAGGACACCATATTTAAAATTAAGGCTTCGATGTACTAAATCAAAAAGATTCAAAAGTTTAATCAGGATGTGTTATGAGCACTTTCATATTCTGGGAATACTTCTAAAAGAAAAAGAAAAAGATCAAAAAAGGAAATAGAGATTAGCAGAAAAAAGTGGAGAAACGGAACGACAAAAAGCGAAGAAGAAGAAGATGGAATGTATGCTTGTGACTCTTTTTTTTTTGCTCCAGTGTTATTTTCAGATTTTATTATATTACGCCTTCTGGTGCCGAGAAATAGGGAACCGGATGAAAAGAGGGAGCAGAAAAGGCTGAAAGGTGAAAAGAGAGGGAATGACGAATTAGAAAGAAAAATAAATAAGTGGGAACGGGGAGAAAAAATAACAAATAAGAGGAGTGTAATTAGTTATTTAAATGGAGATGAGAGGAGAAGATTTTTTGAAGTGAGGAGGGGAGAAAAACAACAAATAGGGAAAATATTATCTTCAGAAAATGACAGTTTTGGAGTGAGAAATCGAGAGGATTTTACTGTCAAAGTATAAAAAGACAGAAGATCTGTAAATATCCCGGTTTTGGAATCCCAATTTGGGACTACTCGGGGTTTCCGATCTGGCCGAAACGCGCCGGCAATTTTCTCCTTTCGAAATTGTTATTTTCAAGTCAAAATTTAAATGAAAATGTAGAACTCGATGATCTACAAGAGGATAGTTGAAATAATTCCATATCCAAATTTTCCATAAAACGCCATACAACGCTCGGAATCTCCGACCCTGGTGTCTAGCAAACATTTGATAAAAGCCGAACAGCGTAACTTCATTGAATTTAACATCATCATGTAGATCTCATCGAGCTCTACATTTTCATACAAATTTCGTTTCGAAAATCATAATTTATTCACAAAACAAAAGAGTTCAATTATTGATTATTGGCTCCTGGTCCAAAATCCTCATATCCATCATCCATTTTGACGGGAACATTCCCTTCCTTCACCACCAAACTCAATCCACTTTCCGTTTCCTTATTATCATCTTCTTGTGTTCTATCTAATTTCTTTTCCGCTTTTTCAACTTCTTGTTTCTTTTTCACTGGTGTTACTTTCTCCTTCTTCTCTTCTTTTTTCTTATCCCGATCCGTCGGTGGTCCGTCTTTTTTCTCGATTTCCCTTGGAGATGCGGGACATGGAGCCGTCTTCGGTGCAGTAGACTTTCTGTTTGGGGTCGTTGATTTCTTCGAACTGAAAATAATCCGATAGAGCGAATTTGCATAAGCTACGAGTTTACCTAACGTTGCTTACTGCACCACATGGTTTTGCTTTCGCTTTCTTTTGAGTCTTATTACGAGAACTCGTTGCTGCACTTTTCTTTGTTGGCTTCTGTTTGTCCATTCTTTTGACCCTGAGATATTGAAATTTTGTAGCTATTTTGTAGCTTTTTAAAGGCAGCTAGAGTTTGTTAGCTACCCTAAACTCTAACAGAATATCTTACTTTTCAGCTAGACAACGAAACGATCAACGATGAAAATGTTGGAAATAGTTGTGAAAAGTCAAGAAACCAGTGAAGCTGATGTTATCAAAATTGAAATCTTATCTGATAAAACAGAAAAAAGGAAATCCAGTTTATTCAATAAATCCTGGCAGTGACAAAATCATTATGAAATTGAAGAATAACATCAGTTCGATTGACTCGTTTGATTTCTCTACAACTTCACTTTGTTTCTGTATTTCGTCATTCAGGTTGTTTGATTCCCCTCCGGTTGGACTTCTGTAATAAAGAACTCTCAAAAAATGTACGAAGTCTTCAATTTTTATTATTCAAAATCATTATATCATCAATGCGACAAAAGTCAAGACAAGAGTCATAAACATGTACTTTTCACTTGCTGCATCTGGTTCTACTCCAACTGGACGCTGAACTTGAACACCATCCGGATTCTGCACAATGGGAGCTTTCGTTGGACGTACTGGTTTTCTGAAGACAAATTATAAAGTTTGCAGATATAAAATGATTGAACCAACTCTTTCTTAACGTAGTCCTTATGATACTTCTCGTGATCTTGTTGAGAATTACAGATTCCAGTCAGTTGACAAATACGTTCATTATAATATCCAACGGATGCGTATTGCTCTATTGGATCGATTCTTTTCTTTTCATCAGCACAGTTGGCTGAAAATAATATCTATTGCTTTCTACAATAGAATATGATTTACTTTGAGACAATACTCCAACTATCGTTTTCTTGCCATTAATTGTTCCAATCGCTCCACCACCACTGTCTCCCTGAAAAATAAAACAAAAATTAGTAGATATCTAAAAATAAAAACGAACCACACATGCAACGGTTTTCTTATTTTCGCTTCCGGCAATGAAATAGTAATCTTCCATCGGCTTATCAATGACTTTGATGGTTTCATGTCTCAATTTTCCGGAATTATCTTCTGCATCATTTGTAGATTTATCGGAAGGGGCTGAAAAATGAAATAATAGTGATCATAAAAATGGAGAAAAAATATTACGATTCAATCCGAATCCATAGTATTCAAGACTTGTTGAGACTTGGTTAACAGTTGAATCTTCTGAAAATGAATCTGTGAATGTGAATTTTCTTACTAAAAAGAACTTACTTGCAATGCAAACCGCTTGGAGAGTGTTTGAGAATTTCAGATCTTCATATAGATCTATAATTGCAAAATCGTCCGTAAAATATTGAGGTGTTAGTGGTTGATATGCTTTTGTTTTGTCAGCTGTTCTCTTGAGACATCCGTTGACCATTGTCACCTTTTCCGGCCGATCTGCTATCATAACACCATTTGACTGTAACTCCATACCTTCCAGAAAAGATTTATCTGTGATGACATAGTCGCTAAAAATTCAAGTTAAAAAAAAATTTCAATATAACAAACTTACTCATCTTTGCAGTTACTGTCATCCCTGGCACCATTCATTTTCCAACTAGCATCATCCTGAAGATCAGCAAAACAATGAGTGGCGAAAAGGACATGACGAGGAGAAACGACGGTTCCAGTACATGTGGTAGAAAATATCTGCCCTTGTGCATTCGGTGGTTTTTTATTAAGGAAGAAAACGGACCAAGGAGCTTCCGATTGCTGCGCATCTCGTCCTTGATACACTTTGGCTGAAAACGAAATTTATCGAGAAAAACAAGGGTCTAAGAACTAACACTGCATCATTTTTCCACACGAATTGAGTCGTTGATCATTTTCATTTTTATCCAGAGGATCACAGTTGAAAAGTTGGATGGTAGTCAACAGAATTGGTGCAACAATTGAAGACCAGCGCATTTTGGAAACACGAAAACTGATATTAATTAGGGATTTGAGGGTTTGCAAAGAGGGAACGTGGAAAGTGAGAAACTGTGGATTTTGTGAAAAAAAATCGTTCACGCCAAATCAGATCGTTATTGAAGCTTTTGGAATGTTCATTACAGGAAAAGATGACATATTTGGGCATTCTCACAATCCGATGGAAGTGGTCGACTTTCTTCCGTGTGTGAGAATTTCGTTGATGAAATTCTGCATCACAGATGTTGACTACGTAGTCATCGGGGTTGCCTTTCGGACCGAAAAGACCCGAAACTGGCCGGCGCGGGCCGAAGAATTTTGAATGTTTGATTTTTTAAAGATTTTTGCGGTATAGGCGGTAGGACACCTTTTAAAAAATAGTTTTGATTCAATGTAGCCAACACGTACCTCAGGTGGACTCGAACCTATGGGCGATCTGCTATGGGAACCGCGCCACTACCGGCTGAGCCACGCGGACGCAAACGGGAGCATCTGCCGAGGGCATATAAGAGTAGGCATGAAAATCATACTTAATTCTCGAAAGGAATCATCAGATAAACAAAGCTTTCAATAACGCAATTTTTTGAAACAGAAAAATTTAGATTTTGGATACAAAGAGAAGTCATCTAATTCGGTCCAAATTCAATTGAATTGTGGGCATTGGCATCCCAGAGTTCAGAATTTGAAAACTTCCGATTCTAAGAATCAAAGAATCGAAATTCCAATTGTTTCCTACCACATTTTGTATCCTGCAACCCAGGTACTCCTAGTGGTCAACACTAATGTTTCATGTCTCCAGAATCCGAATCTTTTTCCTCCATAAAATGTTCCCCACACCTGTTCTCCAAATCACTTTGCACTTTTTTCCCCATATCTCCCTTTCTTTTTCCAACAATTTCTTCACTCGTCATATCCTCCCCATAACCTTTTTCTCGTTTTGAGCCGACGAATCCATGCGGAAAAAGTTGAGGAATTTTGAAATGAAATGAAACGAAATGAGTGGGGGCAAAAGAAAGCCAATTTTAAAGGCGACTGGATATGAGTTTATTCTCGCCGAGCTCTTCTATTCGGTCTCTTTTTCCCTTGTGTGCTCCGTGAGCCGTATTAAGATTCGATGATTTGTGAAAATAGTGGGAGAGATGAAGAGACGCAGAGTTTGTTCATTTTGAATGTTCCAAACGTTTCTTAGTGGCAGTTTTCGAGGTCTTGGAATTTCTTGGTTACTGTTTTTATTGTTTTATTACATTTAATTGGGGTTTGTCATCTTTTTAACACTATTTTGAACCTCTAGGTAAAACTTTTAAAGGGGGATTCCATGCAAATGATTTAATCGATGCAAAAAAAGTTACCGTCACAAAAAAATTATTTTACGGATCTAGTTATATGATACTAGTTTACTTTTCTGTTTTCTTGCAGAGTTCCCTTTGAAGAAACTGAATAATCCCCTAGGAGACCATAGGCCCATGACATTCATCACGAGGGTGGAGAATCCATCAAAAATGTCAAATCCGAGAGAGTAGATTCATATATCTTCTTACTTTTAGTCTGTAATTACGTATTCCATTCGAAAATACATGAGAGGAAAACAAGATGAGGAGAGAAGTAGGAAGGTGTACTGCAACCTATGGCTTCTTTTTTTGAAAGATTTTTATTCTTGGCATTTTGCAATCCTAATTTTAAAAATGTTAGATTGAAACAATTTAAAACCTATTTTGCTTGAATCGAAGAATTTTTTTTTCTGTTTCAATAGATTCTCAAGAAAAAACTCGTTGTCAGTCTTTCGATTTCGTAAATAAAACCAGACCAATTCAGCAGCCAAAAAATGAAAATACAAGATTTTCTGTTTCAAAAAATTATCTTTGAATTTTCACTTGAGGGCTTTTCGATGCGTGCCATGATTCTGCACCCCATTCAAATTTTCCTTCCCTCTCCAATAACAAAGAATCTGAACCTAAAAGTATAGCTCTCTATCCTGAAAGTGGACATATTCTTCTAAATTAAGAAATCTCATCAGAATGCGTCGTCTTCTGACGTCTTCCTAATGAAATGAGAGTGAGGAGGTCTTCTTCTTCTCTGTTGCAAAAAGAATGAGATTAATATTTAGAGAAAAAAGGTTAGAGTTCACAGATGAGAGCGAAGTCCTGAAAATGATTCGACGTGACTTTTAGAGAGCATTTGGCTTCTTCTTTTTCTTTAAAAGAGCAATTATGCAGATGGAGAATAGGAAAAGGATACGTAAGCTCATTCGAACACTTTTAAAGACAGCTTGATGTCAGAATATGGAGAAGTTTAGGCTGGAGGTTATTGGAGAATCTGAAGCTGTTAGACTGAGATTTTGAGTATTTGAGATTCCAGAAACCATTGAGGTTTTTAAAAGAATTTGAAGTTTTTTCCTAGAAGAATCCAAAGTTTTTCAAACCTCGGAGTCTCTGAAGAATCTTGGGATCCTCAGGTTCTGAGATTTTGAGATTCCAAAGTTTCTTGCCTTATTACCATTTGGATTTTAGAATAATAGAGCATTTTGAAATTTTCTGTAAGTTAGAAATTCTGAAAGATTTTGAGACTTTGAAGCTTTCTAGGATTCTGAAATTATGAAATTCCAAGAACATTTGATTTTTTCAGGTTTTTTAGGTTACCAGGTTTTGAGATCTCAAGGTTTCGCGACTCACATTTGGATTTCAAAACCATAGAGAATTGAGAAATTTCAGAAAGTCAAAGAGTCCGAAAGATTTTGAGACTTTCAAGAATCTTAGATTCTGCAATTATGAAATTTTGAGATTCCAAGATTCTAGAAGATTCAGAGTTCTTGAAATGTTCAAAGTCTGAAATCTTTAAAGTTTTGAAGATTTTTCTCAAACTCTTATTGAAATTTGTGACCATTTGTGCTGAAATTCTCGATTTATATTGAATTTTTGAAATTTCCAAAAAAAACTTTTCGGTTTCAAAGAATTGGCTCATGAATTCAGGTGCTAGAATTGCATTGACACGTTTGCTATTTCTATCCTGAGTTTTCTGAGATTCTCGAGTTTGCTCATGTCCCAAAATTTCCAATTTCAATCTCTAATTCTCAATTCTATGTTTTCTTATTGTCTTTTTCTTCTTTTTTCCCCCGCATTTCCTTATTTGTTTATTATTTCATTTGCTCATCATAATGCTCCACTCACTTCTCTTTACTCCCAACTTTTTTTTTCAAACTAATCCCTTTTTTTCTTCTCAAAAATCAAAAGGACCACACAAACATTTGCAGTAGTGTTGACTAGTGATATGAAAAATAAGTGAGAAATGAGCGAAGAAAGAGAAGGCTGAGAGATCTATCCGTTCCCTTCGAGAATCTCTTTTTCATCATCACTTTGTCATTTTTGCCGACCCAAGGGGACCACTCATTTTTTGAAAAAAATCTTATTTTTAGTATACTTTTTGAAATTAGATTGGGTTTTGAATGTATTCCGAAATTTTGTGGAATTTTCCAGAATAGCGGAATTTCGAGTTTTGAAGTTGGTGATTATAAACTTTTTTAAAAACAGTGTATCTTCAAAAATCTAAAAAATTTTGAAAATAAGCGAGACCCTCTCAAAGGACCATTCGGTGTTGAAATTCTCGATTTTTTAAAAAATTTCCGGTTTCAAAGAATTTGCTCATGAATTCAGGTGCTCGCATTGTATTGCCACATTTGGGCTATTTCTAAAATTTCTGTTGTTTTTAAACTCTAAATGTTTAGAGTCCCTTCCTTTCCTTTTCCGTTCTTCCTTCTATAATCCTTTCAACTTTATTTCTTCTTCCAAAAAAAACTTCTGTTCTTCCTTTTCTTCTTTTTTTCTTCTTCTTCCGACTTCTGATACCTTCTTCCCCATGACCAGCTGTTTCTCCACAAACATTCATGAAGAAGATTCATTTTTTATCCTTAATGTTTTCTCTGTGGGATTACTATTGTTTTAGTGAAAATCCTTCGTTTTTTATTTTGATTTTTCTTTTGTAACAAAGGTGAGAAAAGTGTGTCTCTAGACCACCGGAGGCTCATTCTTCTCATGTTTCGTACTAGTTTTTTTTTTTGAGATAAGAGGAAAAAGATATTGTTGTTTTGAGTGATGAGGAAAGATGTTTTCGATTGTTAGTGGATGTATCAACTTTGAGTTCGAAATTTTACGGTTTCAGGGAAAATTTAAACGTTTCAGGGATCATTTTTGGTCAATATGTGCTTGATCACATAATTCAGAAACAATAACCAAAATTTAGACATTGAAGACTTTTCAAAAAAAGCTTTCTAGAAGTGTGGATGATAAAAGCTAGATAGCATAAGTTTTCGGACTAAGAAGCCAGTCTGGTGCCCAAACATTCAATATACGGTTCCATAGAATGTTCTTAAACGTTGACGAACAAAAGTTTTCAGTTTTTCTTAGCGATTTTCAGTTTTCCTCGGCTCAGAAAATAATAGAATTTGGATCCCACATAATGAAGAACTTCAGATACAGCAAATTATTTCAATTGTTCTTACATTTCTCCTGGATCACTTGAAATTAGGCAAAAAATTTGGAACGCTTCACGAATTTGCGTGTCATCCTTGCGCAGGGGCCATGCTAATCTTCTCTGTATTGTTCCAATTTTAGTATATGTTCTCGGAAGAACAAAAATGTATTTATTCACTGATTATTATATAGGGACCCCATGGGAAACAGCCGACATCTCACGGGATACGCCGGTCACTGTACATTGTATGGGAAGTGGGCGGGGCTTAGGATACCCAGACACCGATAGAAAATGTTAGCTCTTGGGAAGACAGTGTGCTCCTGGGAAGCCCCCGCCCACTTCCCACACAAGGTATAGTGACTGGCGTATTCCATGAGATGTCGGCTGTTTCCCATGGGGTCCCTATATAATAATAAGTGCATAAATACATTTTCGTTCTTCCGAGAACATATACTAAAATTGGAACAATACAGAGAAGATTAGCATGGCCCCTGCGCAAGGATGACACGCAAATTCGTGAAGCGTTCCAAATTTTTTGCCTAATTACAGGTGATCAGGACATAACTTGGCGACAATTGAAAATTTTACAAAAAAATTTCATGAAACTGTATTTTTTTGAACACTAGATTGTTTTGTCTTTTAGAATCGATTTTCTTGAATGGATAGGCAGAGAATTTAATAGTAACTCTAGAAGGTGTTCAAATGTAGTGTAAGAAAAATAGTATATTCCTAGTAGACATTTGAACCATGTATATTGTTCGAGAATTTACAAAGCCACCGAAAAGTTCAGAAATTCAAATTTCAACTATTTTCTCCATGGAGCACGGTAAAATTTTATTTTCTTAAAGTTAAAAATGACTGTTTCAAATTTCGAGTAAAACTGAACAAACTTTTAGAGATCTGATCAGTTTGTCAATACTGGTTCAAAGATAAAGTCTAGTTGGTTTTTAAAAGTACTTGTAAAAGTTCAGAATTCAAAAATTCCCTTTTCTAGATCTCTGAACTCTCAAAAGCCCCTGGATCCCTATTTTTATTTCTTAAGTACTTCGGAACATCAAAACTCCCTCTATCAAAATCCCCAACACCTCCTTCTCCCAAGCACTTTTCTAATCTCTTCTCCTCCCCCGTAACTATAACAGTATCCAATTTCATTCGTACTTTTTGTCAGAGAGAAAATGTCAACTCATCATCACTCATTTTTTTTTGTTTTTGTTTTTTTCTTGTATAATATACATGTTCTTGTGATATTTTGAGCGATGGGAACATTGACAGAAAGGTTTCGAATGTCTGAACTTGAGAAGAGTGTTCAGTTTTGAAATCGGGAAAGAGATATACAAGTGTTTTTGAAACAAAAGAACAATTTGAAGTAATTTTTTTGAAACAGAAATTTAGAAGTTGGATTATTATTTTGTTTCTTTTCAATTCTAACAACATACCAAATACTACTAAAAACTGTAATAATTTTCAATATGCTGTAATTAAGGACCTATTTAGGATTTGTAGGTACCGTTTCTCAAGTTCTTTTCCATTTTTTTGATTTTTTCCATTGTCGAGAACTCAACCCCTGATTCTCCTCCTCAGAATTTTAACTGATCCTTGCTCATTAACTTTTTCTTTATTTTCCTCAAAAACTTCTGCTCTTCCCTTCTTCTTTCCCTAATAAACTCCTCCCTCTCAAAATTCCTCCAAACTTTTCATGTGATCTTCAAAAAGTCATCATCTTTTAGATCCCTTTTTTATTATCTCTCCGCAACTATTTTTTTGTTTCATTTCGTTCTGTTTCTCATGAACTTCTCCTTCTTCTTGATCCTTCTTTTTGAAACTTTTCATGCTCACATCAAGAATCCTAAGACCTCTAAAAAAACCATACGGGGGCTCACCAACTGACACCTTTTTCAAGGGAATGTGTAGAGAAAATGAAAACGGGGAGGGGGATAAAAAGTTTTCGGCGATTTCTTTGAGAATTTTATGTGATATGTGTATAGCTATTCGTTTTGAAATATTATGTGAGAGAGAGGAGGACATCGGAACGTTTAGTATTAAGCGGGTTCTCTGGAATCGTCAAGATTTAGGGATTGGATTTTGAGGGAACCAGAATGGGTTACGGTACCCTTTACTGTCTCAATTTTCTCATTGAATATCTGATAACATTTCAATCCTGAATAGCTAGAAAATTTGAAGAAATACAACTAGGATTTCCAGTTTCAAAGAGACTTTATCTAAGTTATAGTTGGCTATTATTTGATGACTTTCTTCAAATTCATCCCACATTTATCCTTCAAGGAGTTTTCTATTTCACAATCTGTATCTAAATCCTTTTTTTTCCTTATGAAATACTTCATCTCATTATAAAATGAGTCTCCAAAATGATTCATCACGAAAAAAAAGAAAAATGTACATGTGTGGGATGAAGATTGCCTTCGTTTTGTAAAGGGGCCCTTTATAAGAAAGGTACAAAACGTTTTCTTCTTACTCATCTTGTTATTTTTCCATGTAGGATTCATCGCGTTTTTTAATGAGTACAACTAGATTTTCGGTTCTCGATCGTTGCGTTTTTTCCTGTTTCAGGAAACTTTTTTGTTGAAAAGAAGACTATTATCATTGGTATTTCTTTGTATACTTTCTTTTTGTTGGTTAAAATTTACTGTTTCAATAGGAAAATGAAGCTGATTCTAGTTGGACGGAAAACGTTTGATTGTTTATATCTAAGCCACTGTTAAATACAAACTTGCCCAAACTTTACTCAAAAAATTTTCGGTTTCATAGAAAAATGAAATAGAGAATAACAATTTTGAGTACGATATAATATGCAATTGACAAAAGGTGTAATGGGAGAATACTGAAGTACAACCTCAAAATAGAATTACTGTTTCGACAGGAAATTGAAGCTTGCCTAAGAAGTTTCAGTTTGATACGTGCCATTGACATTGTAGGAGTTTTATGGGCCATACAGTATGGTAAAAAATACGCTGTTCGAAAATCTAGATTCTAGTTGAACTTTCTAGCCAATTTTCAAATACTAATTTTCTCAAAAAAATAACTCAAAAATCACTGTTTCATGAAACAATTAAATGGAAGGAAAGTTTTCAGTACGATATTATATTTTGAGACAGAATACTGAAGTACGACCTTAATTAGAGCAAAGTGCAAATGGTAGACTAGTTTTGGATTGTAGAGTCTTTTCCTTCGGTAATTTTAAAGTTTATTTTATTTCTTCTTTGAGCTGTTTCGCAGTCTTGCATTTTGCTAAAAAAATAATTACTGTTTCGCTAGGACATCAAAGCTTGCACGCGCAGTTTCAGCTTGTTACGTGGATCGGACACTACAGTTGGGTAGCTATAAAAATATGCTGTTTGAAAACCTAGATTCTAGTTGAGTTTTCTGATAGATTCCAGCACAAATTCATACAAAAAAATTACTTAAAAATTACTGTTTCATGAAAAAATTAAATAGAATGAAAGTTGTACAGTATCACTTGAAGTTGACAAAAATACTGAAGTACGATCTTATTTGAAACAAGATGAAAATGGTAGGATAGTTTCCAAATTACCATAGATAATCTTTCATTTCAGTAAGTTTAAGGTTTATTTGTCATTTTCGAGTTAAGATGATTTGTAATTTTGCTTTTTTTTTGAAAAGAAAATTGCTGTTTCGATAGGAAAATATAAATTTGTACGCGTAGTTTCATTTTGATACGTGGTATTGACATATTAGAAGTTGCATGACTATAAAAATACACTGTTTGAAAATCCTGATTTTAGTTGAGCTTTCTAGGAGACCTCCAAACACCAATTTGTTCAAAAAATTTACTCAAAAGTCACTGTTTCATGAACTAATGAAACAGAATGAAAATTGTATAATATTTGTTAATAGTAAAGATTACTTGAAATTGACAAAAATACTGAAATACGACTTTAATTAAAGCAAAATGGAAATGTCAGGATAGTTTCAGAAAAACCCTAGGTTAATCTTTCACTTCAGTAAGTTTAAGGTTTCTTTTTCATTTTTCTTTGAGCTGTTTCGTAATCTTGCATTTTGCTGAAAAGAAAATTGCTGTTTCAATAGAAAAAGGAAGCTTGCATGAGAAGTTTCAGCTTGATATATGATATTGACATTGCAACTATAAAAATAGGCTGTTTGAAAACTTTGATTCTAGATGAGCTTTCTAGTAGATTTTCAAACACTAATTTTCTCAAAAAAGTTTACGGCTTTATGAAAAAATTAAACAGAGAATAACATATTTCAGTACGATAATTTACGGAAAGTTTTATAATACTAAAGTACGATGAAAGCAAGATGAAAATAGTATGAAAGTTTCAAAAAGACCATAGATAATCTTTCATTTCGGTAAATTTAAGGTTTATTGTTCATTTTTGAGTTAACCTGTTTGGTGACCTTGCTTTAAAAAACAATGCTGTTTCAATTGAAAATTAAAGCTTTCACGGGTAGTTTCAGCTTGATACGTGAAATTGACATAGTAGGTGTACCGTAAAATCTGCATTAGAAGGGCACCTTTAATAGAAGGGCATCTCAATGAGCTCAAAATGAGCACATTCTTGAAATTTAAAGTAATTGAAATTAGTCTCATTAGAATCCTCGTCAAAAGTTGACCAAACAGGTCACAAAATATGTTTCAAATCTCTTCTCCAACAGATGTTATTATCCATTTTGAGAATTCAAAAGAAATTTTTCTAGGTGTTGGAAAAATAAAAGGGCATGCCCTTCTAATACAGATTTTACGGTAAATTAGGCTGTTTGAAAACATTTTACTTCTAGTTGAGCTGAAAAAATCGGTTGTTCTTTCTAGAAGACTTTCAAACGCTAGTTTACTCAAAAAATTCTGTTTCAATGGAGAAATCAAACGGAGAATGAAAGTTGCACGACAATCTTGTGTTTTGTTTATAAGAAAATTGCTGTTTCGGCAGGAAATTGAAGCTTACATGAGAAGTTTTGATTTGATAAGATGTGATACTGACATAGCTGTACATAGCAACTATAAAAATACGCTGTTCGAAAATCTTGATTCTAGTTGAGCTTTCTAGGAGACCTCCAAACTTTGCTCTGAAATACAGTCAGAACTTACTTTCATGAAAAAAATTAAAAACGAAATCAAAGTTTTCAGTATGATATGAGACTGTATCGACAAAAAATGTTATGGAAATGCTTGGAGAGAAACTGTATAAGCGTATTTTTATTGACTAGATTTTTAGTTTCGTTAATTCGAACATAGAAAATCTGAATTTCAAACACCACATCTTGCAAACTTTTTGACATCATTTTTTGATCTATTCTCCTTCTGCTCCGTTCAAAAAATATCACTCTGTCACTTTTGTTCCCTTTTTTCATCGTTAAATTTGCATCTCCTCCAACCTCAAAAATGTGACATTTGTCCCTTCCCATACGGAGAATATATATTCCTCGGAGACTCATTTCTCCAGAATTCCGCTTCTTCGTTTTCTCATTTTTTTTTCAATTCAGTGTCGCTTTTTTTGGTCGTTTTCTGGGTCAACCGGGTTAACGAAAAGAGAATAAGCAATTGAGGACTCGGTTCAATGAATTTTAAATTTTCATCTATTCCCGCCTTTTTTTTTTGTTTTTTGCTGTTGTTCTTGTTCTCTTCCCTCGTTTTTTACTCGTTTTTCTACCTCCCACTCGTTTTTTCCAGGTCAATTCACCTTTTTTTTGCACTTTTCAACAACTTTTTTAGTTTTAAAATGGCTCTTTACAGAATGCTCCTTCTCTTCCACGACTGAAAATCTCCTATAATTCCGAAAATATGTTCAACTTCTCTTTTATTCTTCTCATTTTGACGACGACTGCTGTCACTGCACAGGTAATAATTTTGAAATGGACGAATAAACAAAGTTTTTAGAGAAAAATTAATTTTGAATAATTTTTGAAACACGAAATTTTTTTGAATTCCAGAACAGCTGCGAAGACCGATGTACACGACTGAAACAGCGATCGTTGAGCCGAATAGGATACGATGACGAACGGTATGGGGGAGATTTTGGGGATTCTGAAATTTTGAGATTTTGAGATTTTGGGATTCTAAGATTCTGGAGATTCTGAGATTCTAAAGGATTTTCAGGTCCCTTGAATTTCATATTTTCCAATTACCAGATGGCCATTAATTCGAAATTAAGAAAAAAGGTTCTGATCTTCTGTAAGTCTGAAGTCTTAACATTCTAATATTCTGAGATTTTGAGATTCCAAGATTGTGAGATTCTAAAGGAACCTGTGGTTTGTAGAATTTTGGATTCTCCGATTCCTAGAACTTCAGTAAGAAATTTTAGAGGTTCTGAAATTCTGAAACTTTTCAGTTGTTAAAATTTGAAAATATGTGACTCCAAGATGGATTTTGAGCTGCTACGGTATTCAGAGCATAGAAAAAACAAGGCCTTTGAAAAAGTCTGAAAAATTTCAAAGGTTTTTAATTCATATTCCAGATTCCAAATATTTGAACTTTGGAGATTTTGATAGATTCTCAGTTTCAAAACAAATTCTTGAGCATTCTGGAATTCCATGTTCTCTCTAGATAATTCGATCGTTCATAAACGGTTCTAAGGTGTAAGATTCTAAACTTCAATGTTGAGAGACTTCAGAAATTTTAACACTTCTGAAAATTTTAAAATTGGAAACTCAGAAATTCTGAGATTCTAAAATTGTCTTTTAGCTGCGACAGCATTCAGAGATCAGATGATATGAAAATTTTGAAAAATTTAGAAAATTCCGATTTAAAATTTTCTATAAATTCCAGATTACAAACACTTTTCGATAGACAACGACCGTTGGAGAGCATGAAAGATGTTTGTTGGTCAGTTTTTTCAAATATTTTCAAAATTCCATATTCCAATTTCAGGAGGCTCTACGACAACTTGGACTGTATGAAAAAATGTCCGAAATCTGAAAAACATGCGATTTTTGCCAAGCATGTGAGGAACAAGTGCAAATTTGTGTTGTCAGGTGAGAGTTTTGAGAATCTTATAGAATTTATATTTTAAATAAAGATTATAGAAATGGAGCCAACTCTGAAATGTATCAGCAAGCACCACTCATTTTTAACGATGCGATGTAGTTCATTTTTAAATGAAGCATCCCGTCTTCGTGCTGAATCTGATCTCAGTACAACACCTCGTCATGATGAATGTCGATTCCTGCATTTGACGACGATTTGTTTGGAGAATCATGTGAACACTTTTTGTCCAGAAGGACGGAAGATTTTCAAGCGATTAAACTTTAGGTATTTCAATTCACTTTATCCCAGAAAAAAAAAGATTTTTCAGAGACTATTTCTTGAGTTTTGTGCTCCCGATGGATGACGATTTGTTCGATGACGAGGATTTGGATAGTTGTCAGATTTATGATTTTGTGAAAGACGCAGAGAAGAGAGAAAGAGAGGATGAGGAGAGAAAACAGGAAGAGGAGAGACGCAGACGGATTGATGATGATGAGGATTATGAGGTAATTGGTTTGTATTAGAAAAATCTGAAATCCACATACTGTTTCAGGAAGAGTTGACTACTATCGTCAATAACATGGAGGATGATTCAGAAGTTTATATGACGTCTACAATGCCGATGGAGTCCACTTCAATGGAAACAGAAACGACGTCTTCTGAATCAGAATCCACGACGGCATCATCATCAGTCACAACACCAATCTTGGGTACATTGGAATCACTCAAACCAGAGGTAACATTAGAAAGACGGCAAAACAACTTCAAACAAATCGAAGTGTTAAAATCTAATAGATACCGTAACATCTGTATCGGAAGAGCATCTCAATGAGTTCAAAATGAGCACATTACTGAAATTCAAACTTATTAAAATCCTCATCAAAAGTTGACTAGATACGGTACAAAATATGTTTCAAATCTCTTCTCCAACAGATTTTATTATTCGTTTTTTGAGAATTTATATTTTTTTAGGTACTGGAAAAATAAATGAACATGCCATCCTAATACATATTTACAGTACCTTTTTCAGGACTTCACTACAATTTTGGATGATTTGGTCACATCATCGGAGGAAACCCTGAATCGGGTTCAGGAGACTGGAAAATCCGAGGAAATTGATACAGAAGATCATCAACGTCATGAAAATGAGCATGATGAATTGGATAGATTAGTGAATAAATTGGATGAGGATGGAGATAAAGTTCAGGAAAACAAGGAAGAGCAAGGTAAGAGAACACCGAAGACTATTGTATCAAGGGTAAATAATTTAGAAATGAAACTGTGAACTTTAGAATAATGATTTCTGTCTAAAAGTTCTGAAATTTAGAGAAACCCTGTGTTTTTAAGGTTTTGGATTACTGTAGCCAACATTATTGTTAGACGGCCGCATGATCGATTTGAAACAAACAAATTTAAAGGTGGTGGGACAGCAAAATTTTAATTTTTCTGAAAATCCTGTGAACTGAAGCTATAGATATTGTAAGCAATTTCTGATATGCCAACTGTCCTATTTTGGTTGATTTCCGTCAGAAAACAGGCTCCAAATAATAAAAGTCGTAAGGTTTGATGCATGGTACGCATACACCACAACTGACACGCTCACGCAAAAGTGCGCGATTTTCCCCCGGAATTTCCCCCGAGAAAGTGCTGTCCCGCCACCTTTAAGCTCCGATATTGAGAAACAATCGATTAGCAACATCAAACTGTAATCCACTGACGAAAGTTGCTAAACCCAGCGATAAATCATTGAGTTGAAACAGAAAAAAATTTTGGTTTTTGACTCACTTCTGTTCAGTTTTAAAATTTCCTGATTTTTTCATGAAATTTAGATACTTTTTCATGAAAAAATTGAATTTTTTGGGAAAATTTTTTGACGGAAATTTCCTACCCGGGCCGAATTTGAACTTGTATTATATTTAGTGATCAGATTTTTAGTTAAAAACTCTCATTGAACAATTACTCGAATCCGCATGCAAATTTTCTAAGCTTCAACTTGAAACAGAAAAATTTTTCAGACTTCCACGATACCACCCTACTCCCGACGCCTTCAACAACTTCTCATCTGAATCCAGAATCCAACGACCAGGATCCAGATCACAACGCAGAATATCACGATTACACAGAGAATCATTATGATGAAGAGTATCACGATGATCATAATGAGAATACAACGCATCCGACGATTAGTGTAGTTTCAATTGAGACACGTCTCTCTGCGTCGGATTCAGAAGAAGAAGACGTGAAGAATTCAGAAGAGGAGTTGGTTGAGGTGACGACGCCTGATCAGATTCTCAATTTGACGCCTCCGAATACTGTTGATAGCGACGAGAGTGAAGACTTCGTAAAAATAGAAACGACGACTGGAAAACGAAAAGTTTTCTCGGAAGATAGTATGGAGAATACTCCTCCAAACTTTTACTATTCTTCAAATCGTTATGACAGTACTACCAGATCGAATTATGTCGCCGATAACTTAGATCTGCAGGTAAGGGGATTCTGTAATTCTTTTTTGAACTTCCGAGGTTTTCAGGACAGCGAGGAACCCCTGGAGATTGATACTTCGACACTTTTCGGTGTGGAGACGACGTCTTCTGAATCTCAGGATTCTTTAACTGAAGTTATATCAGAAACAACTGTAATTCCAAAGAGAGTGGAAGGAAAATCAAAACCTTGGCTTCACGGAGGAGTCATTGTGAAGCCAATTCTGAATTTCGATCAGTTGGATTTGGATCAAGGTGAGAACTTATTTCTCTGTTTCAGAAATTTTTGTTAATTTTTTCTTCTTCGATTATACCAATCTTGCTTCCATGTGTTGGATTTCAGATGAAGAACGACAGCGGGAAGAACGTCGCAAACAAGCAGCAACCACGAAGAACCTTTCTAAATCGTCTCCTCCTTCTCCATCGGACCCTTCGTCCCCATCTGAGCCATCTCCAGAAGACGAAGACGATGATTTCCTCTCTGGCTCGGATAGTCCATCCACCAACGAAACGTTGATTGTAATTGGTCTAATCGCTCTTGTCACTTGTCTTATTTTTCTTATTCTTCTTCTCCTTTTGGCGTATTTCTGTTCGACGCGAACAGATAACTACAATGTTCACAAAGATGAGGGAAGTCCGCCTGTTTGAGAGCAGAAAAGGAGAACTTCTCTGAAGTAAAAGATAATTGTATGAAAAGAAAAGCAAAAAAAATCATGAAATTGAATTGTAATTATCATGATTCTGTTACGTGTATTGGCCTCTGTTACTCATTTTCTCACATAATGAACGTTTCAAAAAAGTTTCGACCACGGCAGGATTCGAACCTACAATCTTCTGCTCCGTAGGCAGACGCGTTATCCATTGCGCCACGCGGCCACACTTCTCCTTGGCTCTCATTGGCGTACACATGCCTGCCGCTTTTAAATGATTTTGAGGGCGTGAGATGCTATCTCTCCTCCCCGGCGCCCAACAATGTTTGATTTCTGTTTCGTTGAAATGATACTACTAGGTTAAAAATAAATTGAATACTGTTCGTCTTGAAGGTTAAACTTTGCGTAAATCACATGAATAAGTACTGGAATCCATTGGGGAGAGATATTTAGAGAGATAATAAAAAAATGCGCGGCATTTTTCTTCTTTTCCCCGTCTTCCGCCCTACGTTGACTGATAAACCAGTTCTGTTTTTCGAAAGAAGAGATGCAGAGGAACACAGATATCGATTATTTTTCACTGATTAGTCACGTCTTCTTTATAGAACGTCTTCTATTTTTCTAGTCTATTATTAGGAACAATGGAGAGTTACGAGAAATTACGAGTTGTTGGACGTGGCGCTTTCGGTGTCTGTTGGTTGTGTCGAGGGAGAAATGATGCATCAAAGGTGAGAAAAAGAAAATAAAAAGTGTTTCGACCACGGCAGGATTCGAACCTACAATCTTCTGCTCCGTAGGCAGACGCGTTATCCATTGCGCCACGCGGCCAGTGGGGGGAAGAGGGCGCTCAGTTTATTATATTTGTTATCTTCCCCCGCCGACTCCTCGTGGTCTTGCAGGTCATCGTGAAGCTCATCAATACGCAAGGAATGTCGCAGAAAGAGGAAAAGTATATTGAAAGTGAAGTGGCTCTTTTGAAAAAAGTACAACATCCATTGATCATCGGGTACATTGACTACTTTATGATTGATAATCAGTTGGCTATTGGTGAGAATTTAGGAAATTTAACAACAATCAAAGTTTATTTCAGTTATGCAATATGCCGAAGGAGGGACTCTGGAAAGACTTATAAATGAACAGAGAGTGATGAGGGACAATATGAAGGAATATTTCTCAGAGAAGACTGTTTTAGAATATTTCACACAGATTTTGATTGCTTTGGATCACATGCATTCAAAGCAGATTGTTCATCGAGATTTGAAACCGCAGAATATTTTGATGAATCGAAGGAAAACGATTTTGAAGTTATCCGACTTTGGTATATCGAAGGAACTTGGTACAAAGTCAGCTGCATCTACAGTAATCGGAACTCCGAATTATTTGAGTCCCGAGATTTGTGAAAGTGGGTTTTTACAATTTCTTTCCCACTTTTCTATACTCTTTCTCTGATATTTGTAGGTCGCCCCTATAATCAAAAAAGCGATATGTGGTCCCTTGGATGTGTCCTCTTCGAGCTTCTCCAACTCGAAAGAGCCTTCGACGGTGAAAATCTGCCTGCAATCGTTATGAAAATCACCCAGGTAATCGTAACAAAAAAGCAAAAAAGCGATAGGTCCCACCGAGATTTGAACTCGGGTCGCAGGATTCAGAGTCCTGAGTGCTAACCACTACACCATGGAACCGACGGGAGAGGACGGCGTTGAGTGCGTAGACAAGGGAGAGGGAAAGAGGCGCGGAGTGAGGGGAGAGAGAGGGTGGACGCTGGTCAATGTGTACTTTTGCAGGGAAAGCTCAAAGCAATGGGAGAACATGTTTCGGAAGAAGTGAAAAAGTTGGTGCATAACTTGTTGAAGACTAATGAGAAGAGTCGTCCGGATGTTTCGGGTTGGTTTTGGTAGGAGAGTGAAATCGAATTTGTTGATTTTTCAGACCTACTTGTGGACGCAACAGTTCTTCCATACTTGATATCTATTCATTGTGATTTGGGGAGATTGGAAGCGCCGACTAATGACAAGGTAATTCTTCCAACGTCAGAATGCTCTTGTTGAGCTCAAATTAATTTATACAAATTTTGAAACTGAAAATTTTTTTGAAATACATAATTTGCCTAATCCAATTCGTAAGTCAGTTTCTAGCCGGCCAAACTCTATGAAAAATATATCAATCGATAGGATATTTTTCACATCATGTTGATATATCTTATTTTTAAATTATTTGAAAAAATTTTTTTTTTAATTTTTCATTAAAAAAATCCCAGAGATCGATAGGATATTTTCTTCAGATCATTTTGGTAGATCCTACTTTCGAAAGATTACAAAAAATTGAATTTTTCAACAAAAAAACTTCTTTTCAACTTTCAAAAAAAATTTTAAAATTTCAAAAACAGTGTTTAATTTTTCAGGAACTTTTTTTTTTCAGAGATCGATAGGATATTTTTTGCAGATCATTTTGGTAGATCCTACTTTCAAAATATTCACAAAAAAAATTTCAAAAATGTTTTTAAAATAACATTTTCAAAATTTTTCAAATTTTTTTTTTCATTTTTTCGAAACAATTTTTTAAATTTTCAATAAATTTTACCTATTTGGAGATCGATAGGATATTTCCTTTCGATCATTTTGGTAGATATTATTTAAAAAATATTCGAAAAATTTTTTTTTCAAAAATTCCCAAAAAAAAAAAAGTTTTTTAATTTAAAAACATGTTCCAGAGAAAACCATCAGCCTCCCTGAGCAGTCGCCTCCGTACCTACCCAACCCAATCGACCCTCCGTGCCTACTCATCTTCATCCGTGACACCTTCAATGACCCAAAATATAACTCCGACGCCTTCATCCCTTGATTCTGGATTCTTTGCACCCGGAAGATCAACTGGAATGAATTCAAGAAGTCAATCGAGGATTCAAATTCAGCCAAAGTATGAACAACATTACTAGATTTTCATTTCAGACTTTATTCATTTTATTTTTTACATAAAAGTTTTGAAAACCATGTGGAAGGGAAGGAACGGGGTGAGATCGTATCACAAAGGAAATTGGGAGAGATTACTAAAATTCGAGAGAATTAGAGAAAAGCGTGTCAAGTATAAGTGTGATCCTTGTTGTTGTATATGAGATTACGGTAAGTTAGAACAATATTATGACCGAGATTAGTGAATGAGTTTGGGCGAGCCGGTGGTTGCTCACGATGGGGTTCCAATTCGGCATTTGGGGATCGAGTACGGGCTCTTCGTTCCGATGCACGAGCATTTCGCTGTTTGAAACTGAAATATGAAGGATTTGAGAACTTTTAAGTTAAAAGCAGGTGATTTATTGATGATTTTGAGCTTTAAATTTTCAAGTATTAATCTTGAAACAGTATCTTAAATTTCAGTTTCAGAATTTTTCAAAGGAGAGCAGAATTAGTTTATTCTTCAATCAATGCAAAATTTCGTGCTGATTCCGAATATCACAATGAAAATGCTCAAAAAAATACTTCTGCGGCCCGGAGAACGCCGGCAAAGTTGCAGAAAAGTTATCCCTGTTGGCCTAAGTTTTTGCGTAGACAGTGCGAAAATTGTAATCCACGTGGAAAAGACGACAAAAGTTCGGCCACGAGGAATAACTTTTTTGCAACTTTGACAGCGTTTTTTCGCGTCAGCGGAGCATTTTTGAGCGTTTTCATTGTGATATTCGGAATCAGCATGAAATTTTTCATCGACAATCAAAGCTCATTTTACCCGGAATTCTCCTTTAAATTTCAAGTAGTAATCTTGAAACAGTAAAACTTCCGTTTCAAAATGTATTCTAAAAGTAATTTTCTGTAACTCACTTCATGCTATTCCGATCTCCAAGATTCCTCGACGTCGTTTCCAAAAATCCATTCGTATTCTGCTCCAAACTAACCGAGTGCCCATATCCATCCAACCAACTCTGTCTTCTCCCCTTCGCCGAATGACTTGAAAAACAAGAATCATCGGAAATATCCGATCCATTTCCTATCCGAATACTCATATCAGATTCCAAACTTCCACGAGAATCCCTAGATTCTCGTCTCGATCCCCGATCTTCCAATCTTCCATCAGCAGAAAGAAATGACATTTTCCTTGAATCCGAAGAGAATGAAGGACGGGCGGCACTGATCATAACACGTGGAAGATTGGTAGAAGACATTGAAACTCGACGATTTCCTAGACGATTCAATCCCAAATGATGGTTACTTTGTTTGTGTTCCACTTTGTCTTCCATTTCGTATCGACGTTGTTCAAGAACATCCAAAAGGATTCTCACGGAGCTGAGGATGTCATCAAAATGAGCACAACTGAATGAGCCCAAATCTGTGCATGCGAGTCCAGTGACCAGAGGATTTAGGAGATGGATACAGAAGAGTTGGGCATCTTTAAGGCGGTTTGGGTCACGCATCACGAGTCGTTGGACGATTCCTGAAGTGAGATTGAATAAGTATAATTTATCAAGAACAAAAATACATAAACTATGAAAGTTCAATTCCAAAACTAACAAATTCCTTTTGAAACAGAAACTTTCTTACTTGATTTTGCATGAACAATAACCGGATGAGATGAATTACACAATGAGATACATCCGAATAACGGGACCACATTCTGAACATCACAACGATCCGAGAGAGCAGCGAGAGCAGCAAGCAGATCCAGCTGACGGGGAACATTTTCGTGAAGGAATGGAGGAAGACCCATTATTGTTGGAAGAAGTTTTTTGGCGATGAATGCAATCGAGAGGAATTCGGCGACATGCGGTAGGCCACGGATTGCGCTGGACTGAAAAAAAGAAGTTGATGCGTTTTATAATTTGTGGGGCAGCCGACGAATTTTGGTATTTTTTGTAGCTGTAATTATTTTTTCAAACGCTTTGACTCCGCACTTTCTAGGTGTCACAATATTAACAATAAAAATACGAGAGCGCTTACAAATTTTCAAGAAAAAATCTTTGCTAGAAGGCGAGTAATGAGCATTTAAAATTTTTGAAAGATTTTCTCCGCGCGAGAAAATAAAAAAAAGAGAGTCGACCGCCGACAGGAGTCGAACACCGGCCGCGGCGGTGGTATTCGCGGCGGTGGTGTTCGAGCGCATTAGCCACTACAACACTGGGGGCGAGTGAGAGGGGCGGCGAGAGGGCAGTGATAAGAGAGAGAGCTGCCGACGACGTCGTAACAAAAAGAATTGCGTTTCAAAAATGAGTTATGAAGTTGGTTTCTTGAAATTACTTTTAATAATTTGAGCAGCTTGAACAATAACAGGGCAATGCAATTCACAAACCTGAAGTGAAGTATCCTCTGATTTCAATGACATGATAATAACATCCAAACATTTATCCTCCACAAATTCATCCGAAAGTCTTCTGAACAACGCGGACATGTTCTCCAGAATAAATGCACGAAGCTGAAAGGAAAAAAAAAATAAGAAAATGAGCTAATTCTGAGGGGACTGAAATAGACCGAAATATGAGCACAATTAGCAATGTGAAAATGCTCGAGGGCAAGGATTTCGGGGGCGGGTGAGAAGGGAAAAGGGGACAAAAATAGAAAAAAAGAGAAAACACTTACGAGTTTGTTATGGGCGGTGGCCTCCATGAGTTTACGAATCCATGGTTTCATTTTTGGAATGTTATGGCTCTCACAGTGCTCGAGAATGTGGAAGAGGGGTTTTGTAATGGAATAGTACATTTCTGGAAGTTCCAGAAGTTGTTCATTGAAACGAGGGAGAACTCGATTGAACCAGACGGTTTCGGAGATGTGAGGAATTGCAGCATTCAGAGTTTGACTCAGGAAATGAGACTTTTGAGATGGATCGAACACCTGAAATTTGGGAACACGATTAGAGTTTTCCAACTGAAACTTTTGCAAAACATTCACTGTTTCAGTTAAAGTTGAAACAGAAACTCAACCAAAAGTAAGCATTAATTTAGTGTTTAAAGAAGGAGTACAGTCTTTTTTTCTCGAATGATCGGCTTTAGTATTTACGAAAATAACAATATTTTTCATAAAAATCGTTAAAACTCGAGAAAATCAATTTACCAATCGCAAACTTACATTTTTATAACCTATTTCAACATTCAGAATTTTTCGCTGATTCGGACGCACCTAATATCACTGTTCAAAACGGATTTTGAAACGAGTTTTGAGGGTTTGAAGTTTTCGTGAGAGACGCAGACACTGCCTCGTTTCTCTGCGTCTCTTCGACAATGAGAGTGCCTGCTTTCTCTGCGTCTCTTTCACGAAAACTTTAAACGCTAAAAATTCTGCATTTGTTGAAATAGGGTAAAAAATTGAGTTGAAAAACGATTTTTGTGCAAAAATATTGTAATTTTTTTGAATACCAAAGGATTATTCGAGAAAAAAAGACTGTAATCCTACTTTAATATTTGATTTACTCACCTGTGCAATATCATCCAATTGTCTCAAAGCGGAAAGACATGGATCATCGAAGTGTTTGATCAATGACAACAGTTGTACAGTAGGGCGCTGTTCCACATCCAACGATAACACTTTGGCCATCGAATCTTTCAGATTCGGTCCCAATTCATTCGAAATACATTGAAGTGCTGCATCGAGTTGGCCAACGATAATTTGATAAGTTTCGAGGTTGTTTTTCGCGTCGATAAGTCGCTTTCCACCTGCAACAATGATTCATCAGAAAGTTTACAAGTCAAAACAAAAATAGAATACCTGCATAAATCCAACAGATTAAGACTCCAAGCGAGAAGACGTCAGCGGCACTTGTTACTGAAGATTGATTTGGAGAAAGATTTTCAGGAGCCAAGAAATCGAGATCCGGTTGAAGACAGGGTGGAAGTTTTTTGGTCCATGGATAGCAAGGGAAACAGTTTGGTTCCTTGGCGTTCACTGAGAAGCTGAACCCTCCTATCTTCCATGTTTTAGTGGCAGTGACGTAGATGGCATCTGGAGTCAGATTCCCGTGGAGCATCTTTGCAGAGTTGTGAAGATACGACATTCCATCGATAATCTGAAGAATTTGGAATATTGCAAATATTCAGTTTCTAGAATTACCTGTAGAACTCCCAATTTGATCTCAAGTCGATCTACACTGTCATCAGTCACAATTGATTCCAGGTTTCCGAAAATCTGCTCCGTTGCGAATGAGAAATAATCTTTGGATTCTTCGAGTTGATGCTCCATGTGAAGGATTCGCGGGTGGACCAGACCCATCAGTTGTTGAGTTTCGTATCTGAAAAAAATATAGGTAGAACTTGAAATATTGGCTTGTTTCGATCTATTGATTTTCAAGGTTTCTATGTGAAACTGAAAATTTTTTCCTTATTTTTCTGTTTCAAATTATGCAAATTATGTAAGTTAGCCAAACAAATTTAGCACAAATCAATTTGGCTCCTTTTTAGCCGACTTATGAGCCATCAAAGACGCGAAGGTGAAATGGAAGAAAAATCAGATCGCTCCGCCCCTCACGTGTGGTGGTCCCTAATTATGTTCAATTTTTTGAAACCGAATCGATGTTAGTTATTTCCCTATTTGTTACGTAAAAATCCGAAAAATTGATGACATTTTATAACAATTCGTGACATATCCTCATTTTTTCTTCTCATCGTTGGCTATAAAATATCAATTCCAATACCAAATCTCGTTCATTGTTTGGAATCCCCGACATAATGATCTGTATTTTTGTGAGTTTCTCGGATTCAAACCCTCAAAAATCGCAAAATTTTCAGACTATCGCCGTCACTGCCTTCATGCCAGCCATCATCGTTTTCTGCGGAGGAGGAGGAGGAGGAAAGAAACAAGGAGAGAAAAAGGAATCAGTCTACGAGGATTTGTCCGTTCAAAACAAAAAATAGTTTTTGGATCGATTTTTCTCATCGAATCTACGTTCGAATCAACAACTCTCGTCGTCATCGTGTATCCTTTCTTTGATCTCTTTTTGAGAATAAAGTGAAATAAAAAAGTTATGATTTGAATTTTAAAGATGGTAGCACACCGCAAAAAAGTTTTGCTCTAATTTCGCCCAAGGTGGGCTGGAACCTGTGGGCGCTTTGCTATGGGTACCGCGCCACTACCGGCTGCGCCACGCCCACGCAAGAGGGATCGACGATCGAGGCAGGGCTGGGCAGCAACGAATTTCGGCAGCTCTTTCAAGTGTGAATAACTTTTTTCAGGGGGGTCGGGTAAAAAAACTGCCAACAGGAAAAATGTTCCTTATTTTAAAAGCTATCGATTGGTTAAAAAAACGTAAAATTTTATCAAGAATTAACAAAGTTACGCTTTTTGTTAGCGAACAATTCTCGATTTTGGCATTTTTTTAACAGGGCGTAACTCTGTTAATTTTTCATCAAATTTGACGGATTTTTAACCAATCGATAGCTTTTTTAATAAGAAACATTTTTTGTTAGCATTATTTTTAGCCGATCCTCCTGAAAAAAGTTATTCACATTTGAATGCGTTGCCGAAATTCGTTGCCGCCCAGTTCTGGCCCGGGGAAACCAAAGCGCTGAAAACGTGAATTCCCCTTCAAATTCGATAAAATTCAAAACTTTCCGAAAAAAGATCTTATCAATTCGAACGTGTCCAATGTAACACACTCTCCTGTTTCGATGACATTTCCTATATCCGTGACCCATCCCAATTCCCTTATTTTTTCCACTCAATCGGTGGCTATAAAAGAAGCAATGAATCGAGAGAATAATCAATTAGTTGTTTTAATTCAAAATTAATTAAGGACAGCTTCATTCTGTCAAAATGATAGCAGTCCTTGTAAGTTTGCTTAGAAGCTTCTGGAAACTTCTGGAGCCTCAAAAATTTCCAAAATTTTCAGCTCGTCACCATCACCGCTTTGCCAGCCATCGCCATCTTCTGCGGAGGAGGAAAGAAAACATCGGGCGAAAAGCCAAAGGATTCAGTCTACGAAGATTTGTCAGTCGACAAGAAATAGTTTGGAAAGGATCACCGATTCTCTTCATTCTCTTCGTCTCTTCCACAACCTCCGACATTTGAATGTCAGCATCAAAAGTGAAAAATAGTGTCCTTTTTTTGTGTATTGAATGATGAAATAAAAAATTTTTTGAAAGCCGGTATTGGAATCCGAATAAAAATCCTGGGGTACAAAAAATTTCACTGTTTCAGTGCTCTGCTATTTCTTCTAAGGAATTGGCAAATCAGTGTTTGATTTCCCGTCAGCTCCTAATATCTTATCTTATTGAGTTTATCAAGCAAATCTATGACGTTTCGTAACCAGCTATTCCGCAACTGACACTTCGAAACTATCGGCCATTTCGCAACTAGCCACTTCGAAACCAAAAACAGTTGTTCTAGAACTTCACGTTCCAGTGAAATTATTCCATAATGAAACTGTTAATTCAAACTGGTACAGTATGTTGCGAAATTACTGGTTGCGAAACGTCGTAGTTGCGAAATCTATGAGTTTTGAAATGTCACAGCTGTGAAAAGTCGCAAAGCTAGAGCTTGGTGCGGAAAGTTTTCAAAAAAACTTTAAGAATCAGGACTAAAGTAAAAATATTCACTGTTTCAAAGAGTAAAATTGAAACCGATAGTTTTTTTTTTCATCATTAGTCCTGATCTTACCAATTCGCTTTTCAAATGTTCAATAAAAAATAAAAAATTACTACAGTTTCAGAGGCTGAACTTAAAAAGCGATTTTTTAATTTATTGATGGTACTACTATTCTTATTTCAGCGATATTTTCAAAGTTTCACCGCGCTCGTTTGCAAACAGGCTGAAATTTGAACTGTAGCTTTCCCGCCCCTAGAGATCAACTCGGATTTATTAATTTTTGTTAATTTTGGAAGCTCGAATTGACCCCGACGGAAAAAATGTAAAAATAGAGCGCGAGAAAACTTTGAAAATATCGCTAATACATTTTTTAAAAACTCACTTAATAAGGTCGAACATCGAGTAACTCTTCGATTTCCCCAACTTTGGCGGAGCCTTCACATTGCTCTTTTTATCGAAAACGAGAACCGATGCATCCTAAAACCCAAATAATTTCCATCTGGTATCACTTCTAAAACTATCTACCATTTCTCCCACCTTGTTCCCAAAGACACTTTTCGAATTGAAAATTCTCCAGTGTCCATGAGTTAATCGATATTCCAGAGAGTGATAGTCCTTCTCCAATGGAGCCGGTCCAGTTCCTCCCAATGGAGAAGATAGTGTTGGGGATACGATGGGACGAGATGGAACCATCGAGAGCTCCTGGAAAGAAATTTTACGGTTTCGGGGAAATTTCAAATATCTGGAGGTTTTCAATTATTATTTTAGCCGGCTTAATATCTCCTAACAATTTCTTTTTTCTCATATAAAGTTTTGGAATTTCAAACTACAGTACTCCTTCTTTCGGCTTCTTCAATCCAATCGCCTTCCTCAAACTGTTCATCGACGAAGTTTTGTTCATTTTTGGCGGCGGTGCCATGAATTTCGATGACGTTGATGCCATTTTATATACTGATGGACTAGAAACAAAAAAAAGTATGAATTCGAAGGGAGGGAAAGGGAGAGTAGAAGAGGGCAGGTGATAAACAAGAAATACTAAAACACATGGCCGAAAAAAATCGAAAATCCAGTTACTAAAAACTTTGTTATGGTTTCATTCGATTATCTACCTCAAATAGAGGAGATTTGTTGCAAAATATTGGGAGTTTTGGGAATAGGATAAGGGTACGAAAATTGTAGTCAGGGGGACTCGGTGCAGATATTTTTCGAATGGAATTTAAGGAATTTGAGCTCTTTGATTCGAGCATAAGTGAAGATTTACCAACACATGTTTAGTGAGAATTTTTCAACTATTTGAATTTTTTAGCTTTAAACTTTTGAAGCCTAGATAGTCTAGATTTTTTAGGCCTAGATTGAAGCTTAGATTTTTATATCCAAATCTATATTACAAGGAACTAGAACTCTCCGAAATGAGAATAAAATGAAAGATACACTTTACCCTCTATTTTTTGCTGAATCGTCTATCTCTCTTTCTATTTCCTTTTTTCTCTTTTGACACAGATGTGCATGTGAGAGCAAGAAATGTGCAAGAGAGGGGGAATAGGCAATTATAAAAAGTTCAGAAAAAGGGAAAGAAATTGAGATAACCCAAGAATTTCATAGAGTAGAGAAGGAGAGCCTCAGTTTCATTTGGGAATTTGAGAAATTAAAAGTAGAGACAGATGGATGTGGTCTCTCTCAAGAGAATCATTTGGTTATGTTCAGAAAAAAAATAGAGAAAGAGACTCACAAGGTATTTGTGACGTAGTCATGAAGGGAGGTAATTGGGGGGAATAACGAAGAAAAGTGAGGGGAAGAGGGAAGTTTCGAAATGGATGTGAACTTGATGGAAATATTATCAGGAATTGATTATCGGGTTCCAAATAATGGGAAATTAGTATAATATTCTGCAGCACAGTCTACAATTTTATAATCATGAGAAACTAGGGTGCTCGAATTATCAGTATAGTGCTTACTGTTCGAAAAAAAGGCATAGAGAACAGTTTCAAGAAAACTAATTTTCTTTGGAATTTTCGAATAATCTACCGTTGTTAACGTTCAAAATGTGAACTTTCAAAATTTTTAAAGGATCACACTGCAATACAAATATCGCCTAAAATACATTTTCCGTTTGTGTTTCATTTTAGTGTTGATTCGACCTTGTATTTATCGGTATTTTTGAGGAAAAATTTAAACGAAATTGGATTTTTGACGATTAAACACTAAAAGTTTTAAAACTAAAACATCAGGTAGAAATAATTACCGTAAAATCTGTATTAGAAGGGCTCCCCAATGAACTCAAAAATAGCACATCTTGAAATTCAAACGGATTGAAATTAGTCTTATTAGAATCCTCGTCAAAAGTTGACTGGAAACGTCAGAAAATCTACTTCAAATCTCTTCTCCAACAGATTTTATGATCCATTTTGAGAATTCAGAAATACCTTTTAGGTGTTGAAAAGATAGAGGACATTCCCTTCTAATACAGATTTTACAGTACTTATCCTCATTTGGGGAAAACTTTGAAAAAACAAACCTTTCTGTTTCAAAAACTAATATTTGGAGTTCGGGTTTCAAATCGGTATTTTGAAAGATCCAATTGATAACCGTAATAATTCGATAATAGATAATAATCAAATCTTCCCTGATGTCTTGAATGACTTGGAATTTTTTTTCTGTTACAGAAAATACATCTTTGAAAATCAACTTCGACTTCAATCAGTAAGTATTCGTCGGCTTGCTTTACATTTAACCGCTAGAAATCGAATGTAAAAAGTGACTAAACTAGAAAAGTCTCACTAAATAAACACGAAATTATAGAGACTGACTCTTGATCAGTCTGAAATTTGTCTAACATTGTTCATCATAACGTCATCATATTCAATTCAGAAACGATTCAAAAACAACAAATACAAAATAGGTTAAGACATTATTCGCTATTTTTCGTGCATCTTTTATCTCGTTATTTCGTCATAAATGAAATATACACGAGAGTAGGAAGAGAAGATTTATCAAGGAGGAAATAAAGTGATAACAATACGAAAAATAAGGGAAGGAAGTGGAGTCTTTTGGGAGAAGCAGCTGATTTTCGAGGATTTTTATGAAGTTTTGAAATCTTATTCTCCATAAGAATTTTAGTCAGAGTTTGTTGAAAAGAGAAGCTTTGAAATTTGGAATTCTGAACTTCAGTTATGAATGCGAAAAATATTACTGTTTTAGAAATTGTAAAATAGTTAAGAATGGATTTTTTTATTGATTACCAAATTTGAATTTTATCTTCGCAGCAATCCTTAATAGGAAAAATAAATTAGAAGCAAAACCACTGTTTCGAGTCAATATCTTATGAAAATTAGTTTATCTTTTTCATTCAGTCAATTAATGTCCTATGCATTATTCCAAAATTATTCAATAGATGGAACTCGAAGTTTTAGTGTCAGTTCTGCAGAAGTTTACTCATCGAGACAGGCACTTAATTACCCTATTATACGCGGACTCCTGGTGAGATAATTATAAGCATACAAGTCTTTAGCTTTTTCGAATATCTGAATTCAAAGACTATATTCTAGGGATCCACCGTTCCAAACACGACACTACAGAGTAACGAAGGAGGGGTTAAAAGGACCTGAAGTCGTATGGAAAAGAAAAGAAAAAACGGAGAAAAAGAAGGAAGAAGAAGCAGAAGAATGTGTTTATGTGACAAATTGGAGAGAATTAAAAGTGACATCGTCGTTGATATGTATTCCGGAGAGAAAGAGAGATGAGAGATGACCCCACTTCATGGAAAGAAAGAGATGGGACCCACTAAAACGAACATTTTTTATACTGGCAAGGAGGAGAGAAAGAGAAAATAATGAATTGAGGTGGGATTTCGGGTTTCAATGAATCTGATCGAATTATTCTTGAGGTAAATCCCAAATCACAACTGAAGAAAAATCAAGTTTACTGTTTCAACAATGAACAATTTACACAATTTGATAATTTTGAATGATTGTTAACATCTGTAGACAATGAATTCTGTGGACTCTGTCACAAAATCGTATTGTATTTTAAGTGGTTCCAAAAGTTTTTGAAAATAGTGAGAAACGGTAAAGTTTTCGAAACAGATTTTTTTCGGGCTTTCAAAATTTCGCTCAAAATTTCAAAGTTGAGTGAATTCAAGTTTAATAGGGGCTAAATTATTCGGAAACGGTCACATTGTGATTTCTGAAAGCGATTTTGAACAGATTTCAGGTAACTGGAAAAGTTCATAAAATGTGGGGAATTCTAAACTTGGAGTCGGACTTATAACAAACTCGAGCAATTTTATGAGTCTTTTTTATTACCAAAATCATAAAAAGCTATTCATTAAAACAGAATTCCAACGTTTTCGATAAAAGTAAACTACATAACTTGCCCGCAAAGATAATAGCAAAAAGTCGGTTTGAATCTTACAGTAATTTTTGATTTGAAACAGAACAATTTTTTACTGTTTTGCAGTTAATTTCTAAAAGAAACTGTTATTATAATATATTATCAACGGTACTATAGTAGACATTAGACGGCATTTTGAAAATTTCAAAAACTAAAATGTTCTCAAACTCTCTTCAACTCAAAAGCCTCGAATTCCTCTTCTTTCAAAACTCGTCCACAAACCATAAAACTGCCTCGTTCTGGACCATAAAATTTTGCATTTCAAGGAATGAAAAATGTTATTTTTTTTGTATTCAAAGATTAAGCTCAGCACTAGATTTGTCAGAGGATTTCGAAATGTTTATTTTCTAAAAGATCAGAGATACGGAAGTCTTTCCTCTATTGTTTATAAGAGGATTCCAGAATATTTCAGAAAAAAAATGAGACACCTAATTAAATGTGCATCTGTTTGTCAGCATCCATATTTCACAAAAGAGAAAATTCCATCAGTTTCCCGAGCACAAAATGATGAAGAATTGATGATGAAAATAGAAAAAAAACGGAATGGAATGAAGAAAAGGAGATAATAAGATGCACGAAATGAAATACGATCGGAGAGAAGATTCGAGCATTTTCACAGCTCATTCTTTTCAAAAATGGAAAACCAGCTGACTTGGGATGAAATTGGAGAGATTCTCATGATAGATCATTCACACTCAAAGTTTTGGAAGTTGATAGAAATAGAACAAATAGAAAGAACGAGTTTC